>CM061148.1:16095871-16538371 GCA_030710495.1 Labroides dimidiatus
TACACAACCCTGTGAGTTTGGGGGGACCACCTACACTCACTCTTTCTCTAACACACACATTCACACACGGCAACATGTAATTAGGGGTATATTGATTAGCTGCTGTGGCCTGCAGCCTTTCCTCCCTACATTAGCCTGATCAATAAATGTGATGTTCATGCTGCTTTGAGCTCCCCCTCTTGCTCTCACACACATGTCCACAGATGCAAAAGTCAAATAACAGTCAGTTATTGCCTGTAGGGAGGACAAGAGTGGACACATGACGGACACACCAACATTTTCATTGTGTTAATAACACGAGACTTCAAAAAAGAATGGAACAGATTTGATTTCAATTCTAATTTGCTGTTTACCATCCAGTGCCTTTTTCTTGGGTTCACCAAAAGCTCATTTACATCTGTCTCATAGCAGGTCACAATTAAAACATTTCAAATAACTCATTTTCTTCAAAACAAACACATGCTTTGTTAAGAGTCATGTCATCACAACAGTGTGTGTGCGATTCCAAACAAAGGTGTCACTGATCACCACCTCTTATGGATAGTTCAGATGATGTGAGTCTTACACTCATCAGTGACCACAGATGTGAAGAATGATCGTTACATATGAATAAACTTTTTGGTGTTTTTCCGCCTCTGTAGTTGGAGTTGGGAAGCCTGGGTGCTTGAGCATGCAGCAATGACTGGATTTTCTTTGTGACCTTACATAGCCCATGAAGTTCAATTTTTTTTATGACAGCTTTATGAACAAAAGTGATGAAATGATGATTACGCAAAATTATATGGAAAAGTCTTCACAGGAGCTTCAATATATAAAATAAAACACTAAAATTTAAGGACAAATTATTTTGATCAGAAAACATCCATTAAAGAGCAGAATTATTACACTTTTAATGACTCTAAAGCTAATTCTTGTTTTCAGCAGACATTGTGACCTCTGGCTGTCAGGGTGACCTCTGGATGTGAAGATGACTGGTGATCGTATTATCACCCCATCAATGATTTGAGATGGGGAGTGTGGGACCACACATGTGTTGACTTCTCATCCTCTGGCAGATATGATGGCGGATGAGGAATATGACTTTGTCCCCTGTAGGTGAGTCATGATTTTTGTCTTTAATAGACACCACACAGGTGTAGAACAAATACCCCTGAAATGCTGTTATCATGTGTTCTGAATACAGTCTATAATTCACAGTATGTTTGTTTCAGAAGTGTTAAGTGTGTCATTCCCTAATTTATAAACAATATACAAAAAAAAAAACATGTTTTGAAGTCTGGTTAAAATCCATTTATCTGTATATCAGAATAAAACGAACATTTCAAGAACAATAGTTCTCATTAATGACAACTGAATGTCCCCATCTGCTGTGTCCGTATCCTCTCCCGGTCTGACACTGACCTTGTGGGTCTACTGGGGCGGAATGATAGTCATCTGATTGCCTAACTGTGAGCCTGGGGGGGATATTTTGATCTCCAACAGATGGAGGACAGTGTGAGTAAAAACTGAGAGATGTAAGGGTAGGATGAAAAATGGTTCAAAATGGAAAGTGATGTTTATTTAAGAAAAAATATTCCATAAATCCATTCAAATGTCTTTTTTTAAAGTTCTGATCAGCTCCCATAAACTCACAAGTAATTAGTTGTCAATGATTCAGTTGAGGTTTCAGATTTAATTTTCTATGTTTTACGTGCAAATAAAAGATAATTTTCTTTTCTGTTTTGATTAACTGATTTTTTTATTGGAGTCTTGGCCATTTTATTGAGCTGACTCGTCAGCCAATTCTGCAAATTAATACTGTCATTAAGCTGCTTACATGGTATGCAGCAATAAAACACATTATCAGTTTTAATCAGACCAATTTGTAATGGCAGATCAAAGTAAAGCCAATTAATAACTCTGTTAATAAATCTGTTAAATCAGGGAACTCCAGGTGCTAATGTTTAAAACAAATCATTAGATAGCAGTATAGCTAAAAAGTTTAGTCAGCTGTCTTTTGTCACTTATCGTAAACCTGACAGGAGGTGCCTTAGATTGACAAAATTTATCGTGATAAAATAACTAAACAGCTCAAACCAACTCCAGCACTTTGTCACACTTTTACATTCATCATCCTGAACAGGAACTCTCTCATCTATTTGCTTTCAAACCCTATCATTTGTGTATTTGTTTTGCTCCTCCCTGACTTATTTGACTGTTGACAATGCAAATAATATAATAATATGGTTTGTAGTACTGTGAAGAGAGTCTTAATTGTAAGGTAATAATATCAGTGTACACGCAGGAACCTTTTGTCAAAAGAACAGCTGTTTTTCACAATTTTCACTTTGAATGCTACCAAAAACAAAGTCATGTACTGCCTTCATCCCATGATTCATACAGTGTATTAAAGCAAAGGGGCATTTTCTTTTCACCTTTTCATTGTGTACATCGTTAAAACGCTATGTCACTTTTGAATGTTCAAGCAGAAATTACAAAATAGCAAACCTAAATATATATATATATATATATATATATATATATATATATATATATATATATATATATATATATATATATATATATATATATATATATATATTTATATATATATATATATATATGTGTGTGTGTGTGTGTGTGTGTGTGTGTGTGTGTGTGTGTGTGTGTGTGTGTGTGTGTACATGTACATTAAATCAAGCCCTCTCGCTCAAAGATGAATATGATGAAACTATAGCTGGAACCCAGAGCATGACTGGAGATTCTGCAGGATAACAAAGTGAAGCCTACAAGACAATACTTCAGGATCTCTGACTGGTCTTTGTTTTTTTCTGCACTGTTTAGACCTCTGTCTCTTTCTCTCTATCCCCACCACACACACACACACACACACACACACACACACACACACACACACACACACACACACACGCACACACACACACACACACACACGCACACACGCACGCATGCACACACAGACACGGAGAGAGATATAGAGAGAGTGAGAGAGAGAGAGAGACAGAGAGAGAGAGAGAGAGAGACAGACAGACAGACAGAGAGACAGAGAGACAGAGAGACAGAGATCCTGAGGCACAGTCAAGTAAGACAAATGCACACAACATTAATAACAGTTTGTAATACCTATCATTGGGCACTGGAGTTATCCAACAGTGACATTTCCCAGATGAAGATCTATCTATCTATCTATCTATCTATCTATCTATCTATCTATCTATCTATCTATCTATCTATCTATCTATCTATCTATCTATCTATCTATCTATCTATCTATATATATATATATATATATATATATATATATACACAAATGTTTCGTGTTGCGTGCATGTGTGTAGTTATCATTACCTGTGCAACCAGGATACGGGTAATGAGGTAATTGATAACCAACTCTGTGTCTATTTAATCTCCACATCCAGGCTTTTGTGCACTGAAACACTAATAATTACTGTATACTTTTGAAACTGTTAATAACCATTCTGCAGGAACAGAACATAGATGAACAACCCCCAAGAAACAACCTATGACCTTGCAGCAATGCCTCTTCCACCTGCATGATCAGTCTGTTTTATTTTAAGTTCTGGGAGTTTGTTTTACAAACCAGAGTGTTAAAAAAAAGTAAATTTGTGACAGAAAGGCCTCTTTTGTGACATTTTGCAGGTGACCTAGAACTCCCAGGTACTGCTGTTGGTTCAAACAGTGAAGGGATGATGGAGTCTGGAGTCCTGTGGCAGCAGATCTGAGCTCATACTGTATCACTTAAGAATATTAAAGCATGAGGTGCAGGTTATACTTTCTTAATGCAGAGCTTTTCAAATGCCGAGAAAACAGATGGTTAACAACCACAGGTCATTTTCAAAGACAAGACAAAGACAAAAGGTAAACGTATTTGATACGGTTGATCGATACTGAATAGAAAAAAACTTGAAGTCCTGTGAAACTGATGAACAATACCTCTTTATTCCTTAATAAACCCATTCTATCCTTAGAATTAAAATGATAGGTGCATGATTCGGGTGGATCCAAAGTGCTTTTTATGTCTAAATGATGTATTGATGTTTGATGCTATTGAATGATAAACGTCATCTTAATTTTGTTCTGCATCATACTGTATGCCTCTATGTTTTTCATTCATTCATCCATCTTCTATACCGCTTATCCTGTTCAGGGTCACAGGTGGTTGGAGCCTATCCCAGCTGTCTTAGGACAAGAGGCGGGGTACAGCCTAAACTGGTCTCCAGTCAATCACAGGGCTGACACACAGAGACTGACAAACGTTCACGCACACACTCACAACTACGGGCAATTTAGAATAACCGGTTGACCTGATGAGCATGTTTTTGGACTGTGGGAGGAAGCTGGAATACCTGGAGAGAACCCACACATGCACAGGGAGAGCATTTAAACTCCACACAAAAAGGCCCACCGTGGGAACCTGGATTTGAACTGGTGACCCTCTTGCTGTGAGGATGCAGTGCTTATCATTGTGCCACTGTGCAGCCGCCTCCATGTTTTATTTTTGTTCCATGTTCATAAATTTTTCATTGTTACATTTCATACCTTTGAATGCTACAGAGAAGGGTATCTTAACTAAAAAAAATCCACATCTTCAAAAACATAAAATGATATAGCAACAATTTCTAAGCAATAAAAATACTGTACATGCTTGGTGAGTTTTTCCAGTATCGTGCTTTCCTTTTCTCGTGTGACCAATATTCTTTGCAGTAAACATATCCTGTGCAACCATGGTTTATAATCAGGTCTTTAATAATAAACCATGTGTCTATTTAACACCCACAACCTAATTTGTGTGCACAGTGTAAGTTTTATTATTAGGATTTATTATTGTAATGAGATTAACAACATGTACAAAAGTAAAATGTGGACTTCTCATTGAGCATGTCCTGTTAGAATGGAGCACTGCTTTAAACACAGCTTATAATTACATGCTGCAACAGGGACAAGAAAACATAAATGGCATCTCAGAAACACTAAGGTTGTTTGGATTAGATAAGCTCAATTTGTGCACATCAACATAAGTCTACAAAGGTTTGTGCTAAGACCAGTAATAATTTTAAGTTATTTATTTTTTACCAATTTTTTAAACTAACATTCTTTGCTCGGCCAGTTAAAGAAAGACAGGAAATGCATGGTGTAGAGTGGGGGATGACACAGCGCATGACTTTGGTCTGAGTTAAAACAGCAACTGCTGCCATGAAGCCTCGCACACTGGGGGCACGCCTGGACCACCAGGTCATTGGCACCCCAATACAGATGTATTTCATGTTATATATGATTCCTCCTAGTAAAACCATACATTTTTGTCATTTTTAAATTTGTTGTACTTATCACATGAGACAAAAACAAATCAGTTTCCTAACCTGAATAAAACTGAAGGAGTGAAATTTATTTTGGTTCTTTGAATGCATCCTGCTTATACATGGAGAGCCATACATGCATATTGGATACACATTAATTATCATCCATATAGTTTGAAAAGATTCTTTATTCAAGTTTGACATCAAACACATTATTAGGAAAACTTTTAGCATGGACACAGGTTACCAATTCTTTTAAAACAAAGTTAATTCACAGCATTATCTTGTTTTATTAGAGCCATAAACCTAACTGATATGGCGAACAAACATCACTGTTGGACTGTTGGTATTTACTTCCAACATTAACTTTTAGATACAACCAATGTGAACAAGGTCCTGATCCTGGTAAGCACAAAATATTTGCATAGTGACAGAAATTTTATCATACATCAGTTTAAACCAACACATAGACACACATTAAAACATTCAAAACAGAAAGCATGTAACCCACATCTCAGTATATCTTTAGTCTTTTTCATGTTTTACATTAAAATAAATAAATTGCAATAAAATATTTTACTACTGCGAAATCTATAGAGCACTGCTACTTCCAAAGGCTCCTATAGCACACAGAAAAGTGTTTGAGTCTGTGTGTACCAAAATGTTTTTATTTTGTTTAATAAATTGAGTGATGTGTAGTACATATGTTGTGGTTTTTCATATTTTCTTTTCTGCTTTGGCTTCTTCTTTAGGTGCCTCCGCTTTGGGGGCCTCTGCTTTAGGTGCCTCTGCTTTAGGGGCATCTGCTTTAGGGGCCTCTGCTTTAGCTGCCTCTGCTTTGGCTTCTTTAGGTGCCTCTGCTTTGGGTGCCTCTGCTTTAGGGGCTTCTTCTTTAGGTGCCTCTGCTTTGGCTTCTTTAGGTGCCTCTGCTTTAGGTTCCTCTGCTTTGGGTGCCTCTGCTTTAGGGGCTTCTTCTTTGGGTGCCTCTGCTTTAGGCGCCTCTGCTTTGGCTTCTTTTTTATCGGCCTCAGCTTTGGCTTCTTCTTTGGCTTCTTCTTTATCGGCCTCTGCTTTGGGGGCCTCTGCCTTAGCGTTTTCTGGTTTGAGGGCCTCTTTGTTTGCCTGAAGCGTCTCTGCTTCACCTGCACATAGTTTGCTACAAGAGGAAGTCCCATAACAGTGTGAATGCTTATATCTTTCTTATGAACACCTGAATGTGTGAATTTGCTCTAAATTCCAGATGAGTAGTTACCTACCTTACTGACTGAGAATCTGGTTTCAAAAAGTCACAAACCGGACTCCGCTCTTTTAGTTGCTTCTTTAGAGATTCAATTTCTACCGTCCATTCATTTCTTCTTTTCCCTGTGCTAGCTGTAAGTTTTTTTTGGAATGTTTTTTGAATCCAAAAATTATAAGCAAGGTTAATGTCACATTTCAACTACTGTAATTGTTTTATTAATATAAAAACAAACCAAAGTGGGTAAATCTACTTTCTATATCAGATGTTTAACACTGAACTGCTTTGGTCCATGAAGCTCATAAATCAGCACTTACCTTTGAGCTCATTGAATTCTTTATCTACCAAGTCCAGGGTCTCTAGCTCAGGTTTCTAGAATTGGAACACAGAAACATGTTTACAGTTTTTTTCCCCAAATTAATTAATATTTACAAATATGTGAAATAATTGATAACAAATATGGGATCCACCAAGACTTTAATGCAAGAGCTTTGGTTTTCCTGACATTTGATGCATCTCTCATCAATAGCAGAATGATTCGCACATAACAGCTCTGGCACAAACATGTTCTGTCAACAAGAAAACATGGCATGTCTTCTTTGGTCATGAATTATTATAATTCTTGTTATTCCTGTTTTGCATTATTTTTTTTAAGTTTTCTGTAGGTTAAATGCAATCCAAATCATTTAATTGTAAATTAATTAAGATAATAAAGGGAATACAACTAATCTTCAAGTTTCGTATGTATTGGTGATAAAACATAAAACACATAACAGTCATTTAACTACTGTTTATATTTATATAACCACCGATGAAATCAACAATAGTATTTTTTTTATTTTTTTTTAGAAGGCATATCCGGCTGTTCTCGCCTGTCTTGATGATGTGGACTGTATTTATTTATTCATCCCAGCTAATTTCTTTTACTTTTGAATAACAGTAAAATCAGTAGTTTGCGGTATTGATTGGTTGATTACAATTTTAAAAAAAGCACAGGACGTCTGTTCGAGAAAGACAGGAAGGGCCAGGATTTCTTGCATGTGTTGGTAACTTGTCACCGGCAGGTGGAACAGGTTTTGTTTAGAGCTCATGCGTACCGTGACGTGACGCGTCAAATCAGGAAGAGATGGTTGTGTGAGGAATTACGTGGCCTCACAAAATACAGGTTATACATCTGAAAATTTGGTTAAAAAAGTAGTTTTGCATTGTACTGTCACTTTCTATTACCTTTAAGTAACACAATCTCCGTGTAGCATTAAATAATAATTAATCTTATTTTCCTCCCCCATTATTTTCAGTTCCCTCTCACCTTTTCTGAGAAACAGACATCCTTTGCTTTCTTGGCCGTGTCTATTCTTTTTAGGAGGTCGGTTATTTCCTCATCCAGTGATTTCCGCTGTTTCTCGGCAGTTTCCAGCACCTGTTGCTTTGCCATCTTGTCGTTCTGGTACTGTGACAGCACGTCGTAGGTAACTCGCAGCTTGATCTCCTGAAACCTGCTCTTTCTCTGTTCTTTGAGGTGCTCCTTTTTCCGAATTTTCATCACCCCCACAGTGATGACAGAAACGGCTATTGCCAGTGGCAAGAGCAGTTGCACCTTCATGCTTTAACGGAATCTGTGATCCTAATGGATATCCGGTAATCTACCCAGGAGTGATATTAATTCTTCCGACAGGTGTCACAGCACGGCTTCTCTAGCCTCCATGTGGAATTCAGAGTCAGCAGTCCACTGGGCTCAACATAAAGGAGCTTCACTGCTCCCCCTGGTTACACCTCTCTGTTTGCTGAACTCAAAGTCAATCAAGGAAGCAGACTGCCTCACCTGTGCTTCGGAATTGAACAGTGATTCATTCATGTGTGTTGGGTCTGAGCAGCGGCATTCCCTGGTCTGTACGGAGAAACGCCCTCCTCCTGCTTGACAGCTAAAGAGTGACAGTCAGACCCTGTGGGCTGTTAGACCACTCATTAAAATAGCTTACCCCTCACACAAGTCAAGTCAAATCTGGCTTTCTGCTATGTCTTTGTATCTGTGTGCTGACAAAGTACAAACTGGAATGGTGACATCATTAAGGATAGCTTGCACAACAGCTCAAAACTCAATTTGACCAGCTAAGTTAAAATTCAGAAGAGGCCTGCTCTTGATTCTAGACTACATTTGCAAAGATGATGAATAACCTTGAAAATGCAAGAAGGTAGACATTCATTCAGAACCGTTTTCACAATGTGATTTTTTACCCAGCTTTGTCAGCTTTTTTTCCATTTATTTATATGCGAATACACGCAACTGTATATTTTCAAAAAAACAAACAAAACATAAGTAGACAAGTTCTACTGTCCTGATATAAAACATCACATTTTGTTAACTATAAATTAGCCAAACTCGAACTGAAATGCTGAAAAATGCATTTAGCTATGATGCCAGGAAATGTATGCTTTGAAGCTAAAATTCATTTTTTTTTTCTTATGAGAAATCAGGTATATGACAATGGGTTTCGAATTTTTAAGGACGTGGTATTTTGACAAGTCACAATTATGGGAGTGTGGTTTTAATCCGGTTTAACTGTTTGCTTGTCTCCCGGAGCAGGAGACGACAACCTCAGGAGCCAACAGGTGGATGGTTACGCCCTGCTTGTTGAGCAGGTAGAGCAGGTTACAAGAACAGCGCCAACTCTCCCACAGAGAAAACGCAGTTAGATGGGACAAACGTGTCCGACTGGACAGACACCCGGAATGATCAACAAGTGACCGTGCATGCAGCTTCTTTCCACCTTGACATTCAAATTATCTTTTAATTCCTCAACATGAAGATCGCGGTCGCGTTGGTCACTCTGAGTGTGGTCATCATGGTCGGGATGATTTTCCAAGCCGTGCATCAGGAGATTAAAATGCGTAAGGCGAAAACCCGCATGATAGAAAACTCGGTTGAGGTCAAGAGGAAAGAGGACGCCATCGTCGAAGTGAAGGCAAAAATAGAGACGCTGAAAATATCAACGAGGAGCGTCAATTCCAAAATTGACGAGCTGAAGCGGAAGAAGGACGAAGCATCCAAGTCACTCAACGATTTCGGTCAAGGTCTGGAGAAGTGTTCTAAAGAGAAGGCAAGACATGCGCGCACTCAGCTTTTTCGCTTATCATTCATACAGTTGGCCTACTACAAAGCCAGAGTCATAAACACGCGTGCACATCTTATACAACATGATAGGATCATTTCCTCTTCTGTTGCATCCAGATATAAAATGTCTTTCCCGATATTGCCTGCCATTTCATTGCTGACAAATCCATTCACCTGTGTCTTGCAGGAAGAAATTGTGAAGAAGAAAACAGACCTGACAAAGGCTATTTCTGAACTCAAAAGTAAGGCACTTTTCTTGTTGTCTTCTCTGTTGATATTAACTCTGGGCAGAGTTCACAGTGTGAATATGTGGGCCTGCAATAATGTTGGTAATGTTGGATAACTTAAGTTGTAAATGTACCCTACCCTACATCAGGCCTTCTTTCAGATTTTCTTATTAGAAGTCAAAAGATTGATTAATCTGGGTATAATTTTATGTAATTTCTGTCATTGTAAAACCAGTAGGACTACATGTGACACAAACTTTAAGTGCTGCAGGCACAGGCTTTGATTTTAGTCACTGATTAGAGTCCTGCTACCCCCCCCCGCCTCTTCTTTATGCTAAACTTGCAGCTTCTAACTATGTAAGTCTTTACTAACATACACAGATAATCCTTGAAATCCTATTTTATTCACACATTCCTCTTTGTTTTGCTCTGTCATTTATCCAGCAGGCCAAGAAGCCGCTCAAACAAAGGCCACAGAGGAAATCCAGAACTTGAAACAACAAATATTGGATAGAGACAAAGCTATATGTGCCTTTGCAGATGTAAGCAAGGCGGAAGCAAGGTAAGATGACCGTAACAGATAAGAGTGGGTTTACTCAAACAATCAGATAAGACAGCCCCAGGCCTTTCTTGGAACAATATAAACGTAACACTATTTCTTTGAGTAAGATCACATTTTAATTGCTGCTAGACTTAAGAGAACATAAGAGCTCTGAAATAAGTCTTTCTTCTCTGACTTTTTGCAGGAAGCTGTGTGGAATTACTGAATTACCAAAATAAAGCCACTTCTGGATTACACATTGTGAATGAAGATTCTTTTAATGAATTGCTTATGTGGTGAAAGAGCATTTTGTTCACAAGAAATGGAACTGTATAAAAGAAGTTGAGGAATGTATGTTGAGTTGCAAAGATATTGGGAGGGGAGTGATGTTAAATTACATTTGAAGTTTTAATTTTTTAGATGAATGTTCTTGGTCTGCTGAACACTGTGACTGAAGCTTGTAACTACAGCCTTGAAAAGTAAATAAACTTTGATATAATGATGTGAATGGGATTTTTCTAAAAAAGAAAAAAAATCCACCAATTTAACCAGTTGAGCTACATTTCGTTGCCTCTAAGACTACAGGAGCAGCCAGTTGAAAGTTTCTGCTGCCTTGCAACCTTGTGGAACCTGAATGACTGCAAGTATGAAAAAACACAGACATCTGTTCAATGAGTGTGGAAGGAGGAAGGTGTTAATCAAACAGACTGGGTGGAGTGGAACAATGCTTGTGAAAATGTCTCATCCTCTTGGAGAGTAAAGGTCATCGTGGTGTAATATTAAATCCTCCAAGACATATTATTTCAGAAATGCTTCTGCAAGATCTCCACTTCTCTGGGGTTCTCTAATTATGAAACAAGATTTTTGTTCTAAAGGGCCACAAAACTGGATCATTTGTTATGTGCACATTTATGACACTTCGAAAGAAAGAGTGGTGAAAGTTAGAGTGGCAGGGGCCTCTAACTCCCTCTTGTGAGAAACTATAGACTAAGCATAATGCTGATGCAGCTTTTAAGAAAGTTCAACTTTCTTCTTCTATTCAGTCTTTTAAGTTTCAGCCACAAAATCACAAGTGTGTTTGCACTCAGTCTGTTCAGATGATTTTTAGATTATTTACATTTTCCCCAAAATCCAGTGCAATTACCTGAACTTAAAAAGTTTTCAGTTGGTGACATTACAAATGTGTATTGCAGATTAAAGTTATAAAGCCAACAACCAACCTTTCTGTTGTATTATCCGTTCAATCAGAGTCAAAGTCAGCTGGGAACATTAGAGATATTCTTACCATATGGCAAACAGTTCATGTGAATCACTGGGCATAAAATAAAATATAAATGAAATCACATAAAATTTCAGTGTCTAAAGGATGTTTTTTATGGGCTTGCCATGTGAGAAACTGTCAAAGCTTTGAAAATCAAAAATAAACACAATTAGTTGAGTTAAATGCTGTGTCTATATATTCTTTGTCTTGATTTTAATATAAGGTCATACATTTTAAATGCATGGTCTATTACCAATAAAAGTAATATGAATGAAGGTAAAGTGTAACAAAATAAAAAAAAAACTATTCCCAATGGGTCCTGATGTATTCTTGATGTCCAAACTCACCAATGAACCTCAATACTATATATAGTATAGTCTAAAATCAGAGTAACATGACATCTCCATCAGCACAGATTCACAGAGATACTGACAAAAAGTAACTTTTTGAACAGCCAGCTCCTCAATTCTGTCATGTTTAGGCCTTGAAATTTGTTAAAATCAAATTCCATAAATATTTTCTGTTATTTCATGCAAACAATAAATCCTTACCAAAACAGTTCTTCAGTGTTGTGTACAAATGGTGTTAAAGCAAATATTATAACTAAATGTCAGAAACAATTCATGCTTTGCCTTTATTGGTGCTTTGTCAAATTTGGTTTATGGTTAAATAAGGCTCGATCTCTGATATAGGACCAGCACAAAGTAGAGTGGAAGAGAAAATTAAATTTACAACAAGCTATCCATAAAAATGAAAGGGGGCACTTAGGGATGCAGAGAAGTGGTGAAGACAGGAAAAGAACACGAATTTTAAAAGTATTTTTTTCTATTTTTTATTTTGAAATAATTATAGGCTTGTAGCCAAAGGTTACAATCATGACACCAAGCTCACGCGGCGACTGTGCATCAGTGGTAGAGTTGTCGTCTCATAATCGGAAGGTTGTGGGTTCGATTCCCTGCTCCTGCAGTCACATGTCGAAGTGTCCTTGTGCAAGACACACTGAACTCCAAAATTGCTCCCACTGTTGTTCAGTGGTGTGTGTGGTTTGTACGTCGCTTTGGAAAAAAGCGTCTGCTAAATGAAATTGTAGAATCTCAATCCGTCTTGCAAATCAACATCACGAAATAATAATTTTGTATCAACTACTTTAAAAGGTTAAGCCAACGTTTTTTGAAAATAATAAAACAATTAATTTCAAAGTAGACACTGTAAAGCATTGAAGTGTAGCTGTTTTCTTGTGTATGGAGAATACGCAAAGCTTGACTTGATTTTCCAATTAGTCTTCGGCGTATTTTTTGAGGCCAGTACAGGAGGTTTCAACGGCACAATACAAGGGCGCCATCTAGTGACAAAATTTAACAGACACCCTAAGGAATTCAGAAATGTATCACACAAGTAGCCTAATAGCATAATTGTCAAAGTCATATTATAAACATTTAAACTATATTTTGGTCAGCCTCATAGAATGATTTTCAGAGTCAAATAAATTCAAGTAAAAAAAGTTGACGATAATAATATAGATAATACTGACATAATATCATAAATAGCAATAAACTTTTGTTGAATTTGATAACAAAGTGGAATTACAAAAATAATGAACGTATGCCAATTCAGTGTGCTGAGCACAGTATAATGTTTTCATGAAAAACAGGAAGCTTTTACAAAATCTTCCAATCACATTTCCAGCTGTCGGTCACGTTACCAAATGACGCCACGGTCGGTTCTCAGCGTGCCGGAAGTTGACAGTTGGAGATGAGATGACACATGAAAGTCACCGTTGAAGAAATTCCAGCGATTCACAAGAAGACTTGTCATTTTAATGGTAGTGTACAACAGTTGAAGCCGCTACTTTTTTAAAACAAACTTTTTTTTTTAATTTGTGACGGCGCCGTTTAGCAAAAGCGGTGGACAACAGACATTACTGAAACGTCAGCTTCTGCCGGTCACATTCAGTCTAAGGTTAAATCAGTTATCCGAATAGAGAAACGTAACCATTAATTTTTTGAGCGCAGATATGGCCAGAGGCTTCGGTAGAGTATTCAGCGGCGTTAAAAGTCTTGTCAGTCTCTCCGTCATGTGGTCTATGAAGCATCCGATATACAGCGTTTCATTGAGAAGACCTCCAGCACGGAGCGTGGTGGTAGGTACACTGACATGGTGATGTGTTTAAAGGGGCTTTCTTTTTCTCTCCAGATGATTCTCGGGTCAGTAATGGGTGTACAGCTGGAGGTTTACAGCTCTCATATTTAGATAAAATGTTGATTCCAAGCTTTACAAGAAGTGGTGAAGCTACTCAATCTGTAAGCGTTTTTACTGTGTGCAGTATGCTTTGTAAATGGAATTTTATAAGGTGTCCAAAGTACACTAATGTTTCATACTACCATTCTGTGCTGCATTTCTGATAGAAGTGTGGCCACTTTATTAGTTACATGTCTGGTTTTTGAATTTGATTTATGCGGTTTTAAGCATCCAGAAGTATACAGCCGGAGTGCGATGCAGTGGAAGCTGTCTCATAATGTTTACCTGACGTACTACAAACGTTAGGGTGGATAACATTAAATGAATCAAATAAAACCCCAACTGCTGTGATTGGTCCTACATGAACAAAACACTCCAAGGTCTGTTTCTGTTGATTTCAGTTTTATTTTTTATTTTTTATTTATTTTTATTTTATATATATTTTTTTACTACAGCTGCTAGGGGTTTTCCTGGACTACAACATCTCTGAAAGACTAAAAAAGGGGAAAAAAAAGGTGTTTAAGGGATGGCCAAATATTTAGCAATGCTAGTTCAACATTTATTTAACCTGTTCTAAATTAAACAGAGATGATGTCATTGTTTGTTAAATTAATTCAGATTAGGTGTGGTAAACAAGGAAAATAAACACAAGAAAAAGTCTAATAACAGCTTGGGGCGAGAGAGAATTTGTTTGACTCCAAATCTCCTTAAAGGAAAGACAGCCTAAATGAGAATTTTGAAGGGTTGTCAGGTCAGAAAAAATAGTGCTTCACATAACCTTCTCCTATCTGAAAAACTTTGAGGTCTTTAAACCTTTGAGGCAGCCCAAACTTTTTGATGCCGCAGGTTGCAACTCCCTTGAAACTAATCTGGAACATATTGGGAACATATAAAATTTATAAGACCTTTCTTCTGATGTAGTTATTGTACAGGCATACATTCCTAAACAAAATGCATGCATTTTACAGATATACCACAGGTTACTGCAAAGCCTGGGATAGTTCAGAAGCTTTAAACTATTTCTCTGTTCTGCAGGGGTTCCAGTTACCCTTTCCTAAGCCCCATGACTTCAGCCTGCCAAACTCCACGTGGGGTCCAGAATTGTTGCAGTTGTACAATCATTATAACAGCATGTGTGAGGTGGAGACAGAGGGAGGAGAAAAGAAAGAGGGGGAGTGGAAGAGGATACCAGGTTACAATCGCCTTCTCAAGTATGCTACAGGTAAAAGTCCAGACTGTGGAGAGTATAGGATGGTAATGATCAATTTGTCAAGGACTTTTTGTGCAACTTTTCCCACTACTGATTTATTCTTTGATCTTGTTGATCTTGAAAGCTTCTGAAACTGTTTTGTATCACTGCATCGAACATTTTTTGGGGGCTTTCACATTAAACCCATCAAATAATTCTGAATGTATTTCTATGGTTAAGATTTTTTTAATGTAAACAAAACACTTTCACATGTATACTTAAATGTAAATACCAGGATATAATGGCTGTACTTTACACCACTTTAGATGTTGTGGTTTAATAATATAGTTCAAAGAAACCTGTTGTAAATCAGGTATCATGTAAAAGATGGTGAATAGCAGGTAGACATTAAAACTGTAATTTGGATATATTACATTGGTTCAGGAAGTAGGGGTGTTGAGGGTGCTGCAGCACCCCTACTTTTTCTCTGGGTGGGTTTAAAAAATGAATGAATGAATAAATACAGGTTTGTCACACTCATAGACTTAAAGTGCTGTTTAACAGTCTGTATTGATGGCGGAGAGATCATTGTAAGTATTATCTCATTCTTTCATTTGACTATTGCGTTGTCAGAATGTGGTTTTAACAAGTCGGATCTTTCTGCTGCTGCACCCAAACACAATGACATGTCAGTAGCGGAAAATACAGTAATTTTTGTTTGTCACACAAACAAGCTACAGAAAAGGATTTCATAGTTTTTCCTAAAAATCCTAAAGGGACTAAACTGCTCAGGAACACTGCAAATAACGCCACAGCTTCCCTTAGACTCAACAAAAGCGGCTCCGTTGGCCTCACTCTCTTCCTCCTCTTGCTCTCTCTCTCGATCTCTGATGCATACATACCGCACTCCTTTGATAATTACTTTAGTTTAGCAACAGTTATTGTAAATGCTGTCTGTTCCTGAGCACACCAAGTTAGAGAGGTCTTCCAGCACCTTTGATATATTCTGAACTCTTTTTTATCACAATTGAAATTAGTGTCCCAATACTGAACCATGACATCTCATTTGGCATTCTTCTCATATCATACAAGCCTTCTACAGAGATACATCACTTAGCTCTCCATCAAAATAGAAAAATAATGATACCTTATAAACTCATCCTTTCCTTCCTATGTCATTTTTGTTCGTGGGTTCTTTGTTTGCTGCTGACTTGTTTTTGTTTGTTTCCCTTTAGGTGGAATGTATATAAGTAAGATGATCCAATCGAAAGCTCGTCTTTTCACCCGGAACATAAGAGAACCCGGGGCGGGATTTGAGTATGTTCTGTTCGTAAACAGAAACGAGCAGAAGTGTGTGGGTATTTGGCAGTTTGGACACCTTTTAGAGGGACCACCGGGGTAAGACACTTGTGATTGCAATACAAGATTGTGTTTGAATGTCTTTGAATGTTGTGTTCATACATTTTGTCCCCACTTAACAGCACTGCATACTTTTAACAATACAGTAATTGCAGATTGTAGATTTTAAAATAACAATGTGTGCCTCTGATTCAAGCAGAAAGAGAAGTAGACAGCGTAAATTTTTAGGTCTTTTGTGACGTGAGTTCACCCTCACCCTCATTCTCTGTCAGCTCATACACCATCAGCCTCAAAATAAAATTTAAATGTACTACTCAATAGAGTACAAAACGTCTAACCTAAGAAATTACTCTAATTCTAAAAATTTGATTACATTAAACTTATCTCCTAAACTTTTGTTTTTTACACTGTGTTTCCAGACATGTCCATGGGGGGGCAATAGCTACCACGATTGATACTGTAACAGGGTGTCTTGCTTCCCTCTCTGGAGCTGTTATGACCGCCAATCTCAACATCAACTACCGCAGGTACAGGAGAAGTGTATTCATTGTGGAAATGTAGTTAATTTGTTGTATCAAAAGATTTGTTTTAAATGACAAAGAGTACAGCAAAATGTTTTTACCTTGTTAAAAGACTCAAATTAATGCAAAATATCTCACTGAAAATGCTAATAGTGCTTTGTACAATTTGAAGACAAAACTTTAAATATTACACTCTTAAGTTAATTTTATTATTTCCACAGAGTATAAGGTTCTTTGTATTCACGGTAGGAGTTGGTGCATTTTTGCCATGTTGACACATTTCCCCATGTGCAGGGTCTGTCATGTCACATGCACAGTTCAGCTGATGCAACATTTCAGCCGTATAAAAAAAGACACAAAGATGTCATCTAACAGTGTGGACAATTTTTTCCAACTTGCTTTTCCTTAGACAGTCAAGAGTCATAGATGCATATAACTACTACCTCTAATTAGAACTGCACTAGTTAAGCCAACAGCTTTGAGACTGTGATCATATGTTGTCCCCTAACAAACACTTGTCATCCAATAGCCCCATCCAGCTGGGCAGCACAGTGGTGATGGAATCCGTAGTGGATAAGAAGGAAGGAAGAAAAACTTATGTTTCATGTAAAGTGACCAGCCCAGATGGCACAAAAATGCACACAGAAGCAACAGGTAACATTTTCATGCACTCCACGCATAATAAAACGTGTCAAAGCTTGTTTTGATCTATATCTCTGCGCCTTCTGTATTGTCACTATTGTGTTTGCTTTCATTCAGCTCTGTTCCTGTCGATTGATATTAGCCATCTTATAATGGGAAGGTGACATGAACACACCTGCCTGCAACTTACCTGAACACTGTCATCAAGCTGTGGTTGCAACAAAAAGTGTGTGTGTGTGTGTGTGTGTGTGTGTGTGTGTGTGTGTGTGTGTGTGTGTGAAAGAGCCTGTGTGAGTGTGTCATTGCTCTGATGTATTTTTGGAGGGAGAGTGAAATTGTACTGTAGATGATTTAAGAGCTGCCTCTCTGAATTTAACATCATTGATTTTTTGTTATCCATGCATATCTCCTCACCAATATATCATTACTAACAGCTCTCATCTACCTCTATTCTGTCTTACAAACATATCCACAGTAGACTCCATTAAGGTTATTTATTACAACTTTCACTAAAGCCTTTTTGAATAGAGCTCACAAGGTGCTGTACACAAATATTTAATATTCTCCAATAAAGAATGTGCCTGTTAGTACTGTATGAATGATTCTTTTTTTTTGTCAGCAAATGAAACTGTATTATGGTTATTTTGTAAGATGGTTCTTGTAAAAAGTGACTGGAGACCCCTCTGACCTCCTGTGTGGTTAAAGCCAACCAAAAACTTACATAATTGATTGTGATATTAATAATAAATATTAAAAGAAAAATCAGATGCCCAAAACAAGTACTTCTCATGTTTAGACTTTATCAGTGAGTTGACATATAACATAATATTCAATAAGGAGACACATGTGATGTCTGTGTGTGAGTTCCCTATTGGCTAAAGGTCCAACATTCTTCAGGAAGCTGGTCTGCAGAAAAGGAGCTTACATTTATGAACCTCAGTGTTTCCTGTGCTGCTGAAATCTACTTGCTGCAGCTGATGCTTTCCTTCATCTGACTTCAGGGGTCATGTGGCAACAAAGTAAACAAAATTATTGATATATGCATTGGTTTTCACTCACTTTTTTCTCAAAAATCTACAGAGGACATTTTAAGTTATTAAACATTTTATGTGTTGAAAGCATCTCATGGCTTTTCCATCAGTGTCTTGCATAGCCCACTTTGAAGAAACACTGCTTTAAATGAATATTTTTTTTTATGTGTACTATGTTTTTATATGCACACAGGAGCAAAAGTTGTATTTCCTACTAAAAAACATTTTTACATCTAGAACTATTGCAACTGGTACAAAAACATAATGTGATAGTTATTTATTTGAAATGAATTGAATTTACTATGAACTACTGCTTTAGCTCCAGACTGTAGGTGACATGAAACAGTGATAATAAAGGCTGAAATACACCATGTTTCTCTGTCCAGCTGCATCACAGCATCAGATCAGATAGACTTCCATTCAAGTCACCATAAGGAAGAATGAGCAGGACAGAAAATCATGCATTAAAACTACCTTAAAACACCTAGTGATTTTCAAAATAAAGCAAACCATGTTAAAAAACAGATTGTACGTAGCTTGAGTATAACAGCACAGACTGACATAATGAGCGGAGCCAGGCCAGGAGTCAGCGGAGCAGAGCAGGATCAGAGACACGGCTGGTGTATTTGAGCCGTTAAACTGCTATTTTTAATCACCCACTCACACATGCACTGTCCTTTATGACTTAACTGTCAAAAAAAACCCATTTTAAATGATCATTACGTCTTTGAGCCTAACTAACGTATATATCATTTTTAGGACACAAATTGTAATTATCTGGCTATCCATTAGTAAAGCAGTCTATATTTGCATGACATTCTGATGTTGTTGTTGTTTTTATGCTTAGATAATGTTATGTGAGACATTAGCAAGAAATCGCCAACTAGCAAGACAAAATGTCACCATCCAAAGAAATGAAAAGGAATGATTTTATAAATGCTAAGCCAGTCTGTCTCATCTGCAACAAGTTTATTGCGGTTTTCAAGGAATACAATATCCCAAGGCACCACTAAACAAAGCATGGCAACTTCAAAGAAACATATCTACTCCAGACAGAGGCATGAAAGCAGAAACTCAACGCATTGACAGCTGGCCTGATAATGCTGTTTGCACTGGTAGGGTTAATGTGCTTGTGATCATCATTCAAAGCAATGAGAGCACCAGTTTGGGTAATAAACAGACTACACTAAATAAATGTCAAAGAAAATGTGTTTAATATATTTTATATAAGATGTGGGCCAGTGACTACATATGTATAATAAAACTAATTTCAAGATATATATGGTTTCCTTCTCAAACTGTAATTTCCTGAACTGCTGATTTCTGTCACACACTATTTTAAATAAAACACTTCAGTGTAGGCAGATGCTGCCCAGTGATTTGAAATTTTGGTTAAGAGTACACCCACCATGAATGCTTTAAACTGTCTATTTAGAGTTCTCACACAGTCTGGCCTGATGTGTGGTTTCTGAGTGGATGGGCTCATCACATTGCAGGCCAGGTGGTCTTCACAGGGCCCCTCACATCTTTAACTTCCACCATCTATTTGGTGCACATTTGTGTGTGAGTGTATACGTGTGTGGTTATGTGTATGTGTGTGTAATGGTGGCAAAGTTTTTCTTCTGTTCCCCTGAAGAGTCCTGTGGTCAAGTTGGGTTTGGGGTAGCAGAACTTCAGAGCATGACTCTTTCAGATAAAAGCTAAAAATATAATCCTGCAAATCTTATTAGAAAAATCTGTTTTTGATTAACTGGTAATCCTGGGGTGGTTGTTGGTAACTTTACAGTGGACACTTGAAAAATGCTATGGCATGATCAGGCCTTGGATTTAAAAAAAAGCTTCATAATGATACCAGGTTCATGTCTGTTTTTAGCACATGAGTATATATTTTAATGGTTGTTGATCAGATGAAATTAGCAGTTTAGAGAGAACAATTAAGGCCGCAGGGATATTTTCAGAACTTTTAGCTAATGAAACAAAACAAGATGTGACCATTTAAAACCTACCAGCTGTAAAAACTTGACAAATTAAAGGATCTTGGTGTAAGAAATCGAAAACATAAAAAAATATACCACAACTACCAGATAATTATCCATTACAAATCGGAGGGATCTTAATCTTTGGGGAAAAAAGAAGGTCTACATCAAATATGAAAGATGAGAGTAATTATTTACACAGCAGAATGCTGAACTTTCCTTTTTGGGGGATTTTGACACCCCCTGTGGACACAGTGATATTTTTGTAACCTGCTGTTCTCATTCTCAACATTCTTAGGTTGTTTTCTGGCATACATTTTACTCATGCTTCATTTAAACAGTCAAATTTGAATTCCATTTTGAATATCTGTTGTGCCAGTACTGTTGTTTTTTGTTTGTCTTTGTGTCAATTGCCTGGTTTGAATCCTTCCTCTCATCTCTCCCACAATTTGCCTGTTTTATAATCTGCTAAAAACTCCTCACAGTGACTGCAATACATTATATGACTGTTTTATTAACATAATAACATACAGGAGCAACCGTTTAAGGGTGTGAATGTTTTTTTCCTCGACATTTTTTAAAGTGGCATGAAGGCCTAGTTTTTCTTTCACTCTTTATAATTTAATTCAGCATATGCTGCACGTGCAGGTCTCTCCAGACTGATTTAGAATTGACAGCCTACATTTATCGGCTGCCAGCCTAAAGAGAGGGATTTTGTCAAAGTATCCCATTTAGCTGTGAACTTTAAAACCAGACTAGCATTGAACGACTTATTCATGAATTGTTGTTTCTCGATTAGACTGGTTGAAATTTGTGACAGCAACACGGGATTATATTTCTCAACTGAGCACTACAAAGCAAAACGCGATCCGCTGTTATTACGTAACAGCCGGTGACATAACTCTCCAGGCTGGGACAGTCAAGGCGCACAGAGCGCGGAGGGGGGTGGGGCTGGGGGGGAGACCGGGGCGCATGGCCGGTCCAGCTGCACTCTCTCCTCTCTGCAGCCGCTGCCTCGGGGGGACTTAAATTATTTCAAAACAACCACACAAGACGAGGAGGTACACTTTAGAAAAATAAGATGAAGACTGAGTTCTTGGAGCTGCTGTAAAAAGATAAGGAGGCGATATGGCAGTGCATGTTTTTAAATGCCTACGCCGACCCGGGCGCTAAAACAACAACAGGTAGGAGAATATGCGCTTCGATATTGACCTTTTGCGTCAAGTTAGAGTTGCAGAGAGTTGACCTAGGCTACAGCTGACTTAGCCTCTGTGTGTGGCATGAATGCGTGTGCGAAAGAGAGGTGTGTGTGGGTTTGTAGGTCCAGCCAGTGTTTTGACAGGGGAGTAATGGAATATGAGGAGCTCGACGTGCTTCAAACCGACACCCCCTTCAAAACAGGTAAGAGGAACCAACACTAAGGGGTGCAACCTGTGTGGTTTATTTTTAAACTCACTTTTAGTTGCATTGTTTGTTGTAATACTTTGTCCCCCTTATGTTTGCACTTAGATCTTATCTCCCAGCATGCCACTCTGTACCCTATCATCCACCTCTTCTTTTTGATTCTTTACCTCCATCTGTCTACTCTTCCCCGGACATCACTTACTCCATTACTCTGTTTCTTACTTTGATGACTTTTATCTTCTTTCCCTCTGCTCTCATCCATCTTTACCCCAGTAACCCTCTTCATCCCTCTCTCTGGGGTGTGGTTAAAGTGCTGTGAGTGGGTAAGAATAACAGTAAGCCGGGGTAATCCTTTGGGATTAGTTCTTATTTATGCTTCTGTTTTTGGTCAATGCTCGTCTATTCAAAGCTTCTCTGCTGCTATAATCAAACTGTTGGCAGTCACTGAGGTTAAGACATCTTGTCCCTGTGCCACAGAAACCCACTGCACACCTTTCCAACTGCTCTCATAGCATGACAGCACAGTTTGATACGGTTACAGAACAATAAAGACAGTCAAATGGAAAAGAAACACCAATAACACATATTATTTTAACCTTCAACTCAACTTAACATTACTAGATCATAATTAAATAGTATTCAAAAGGCTTTTTATGAAATGGACAGTTCATCAGAAGCAGTAGTGTAAGAAATCTGAAGAGTTTTTATCACAATAAATGCTCCACCCAAGCGACAACATCCGGTCTGAAAATATGAGACAATGCAGAGGTGCTAAAATCTGCAGTTTGTCGAGTGTCCGCATGTCAAAGCAGACGACGTCCATAGGACGTCGTCCTAAATTGTCTTTGCACTTCAGCTGCATTTTAAAACTTCCAGTAGCATTTTAGAATGAATTTTCTTTCTTCAAAGTTTAGTCTGGCTGCCATCATTCAGTTCAATGGGTTCAATCTGCAAAGAAAAAACAAACAATTGAGTTATCAGTTGCTAAAAGGTGTATACATTTTTTTGGGACACCCTGTATAAATGTTTCAATCCTTTCAAAAATATCTCCAGTAATCTGCAGTCAATTAGAAATGTTAATCAAAATTAAAATCAAGAATTCTAAAACAAGTGTATGGGAGATATTTTAATATCAAATTCAGAATGATAAAGATTCTATGACTGAATCTTATTCACACATAAGGATTCCTTTTTAAAAACACTGTTCTGGTTCTGGTTAGTCAAACCTGTACAGTGTAGTCAGATATTTTTGGAACCAATACATTTTTGCATATACTAAAGTTTTTGTATACTTTTAAAAGCTGGAACAGAATGAAAACTTAAAAAACATCACATCGTGTGTCAGAGAGCAGAGGGATACTCTGAATTATCTTAAGGGGAAAAAAAGTTTAGGGGTGAATGACTTAGTTTAAAAAAAAGAACACCATAGTTATCAGGAACTGCTGTCGCAGTGTTTCAGTCTGGTTAAAGTGAAGTTTCAGTGTTGTTGCGCAGTTTTCATTCTGCTGAGATGGCCCTTCTTGAGGCCACAAGTCTTGGTTTTAGTGGCTGGTGTGGGTGTCTTCTCATTTTTCTCCCATTGCCAATGTGTATCTCTGTCTGTGTTCCATATTTTCGTTCTTTCTTTCCTTTAGGCATTTAAGATTTAACTCTACATCTGTTTATGATGGACCAGGGCTGTCTGCCTGTTCCTCGAGGATCAATTGTGGGCTTGAGTGTCTTCTTGACATGTCAATTTACTCTGCCTTCAGCGCTGCAAAAAGTTTGCGTCTGCATTGTTGATTAATATCTTGATTTTATTTCTGTTTGAAATATCAGAACATTGCAAAAGATTGTCTCCCAAACAAAACGATTAAGACGACATCTTTGTAAACTACTCAAAGGTTTTCAGTTTGCAGCCACAGAGGAAGAAATTGCCATTTCAGAAAGTGTCAAATAAGAGTTTGATTTCTTCCTCTAGTTTTTAAATAAATTGTCACCAGCAGTGTCGGTTTAAGGACAGCCTTTCTCTAGTCTTTTTATACGTTCCGACTTTTTTAAAAATACAAGCTTGTACGTCTTTCAATTCCTTGACCACCAGTGTCCTCTATAGCAGTGGTTTTCAAAGTGGGGGCCACCAGGAGGCCCTAAGGGGGGCTCAGAAAATAAAGTAAAGGGGAAAAAATAGAATCATTTTTTTTTCTATTTCAGTATTATCTTAATATAACCATTTTTCCTGAACATACAACACGTAAACTGTTGTAATCATCAGATTCTCAAGTTTCCGATTGTGTGACAGTTCCAACTTGGGCATGACGATGTCATCATCTTTGTTGCCTGGCGGTTTGCGCCTGTTATCAAGCTGCTAGCTAGCAGAAAATGAAAAGATTGACAGGAAAAAGACCACAGGAGCAGTCTAACAGCCCTGCCGTGGAGGATTCTGCTGCAAAAAAATCTAAGAACTCATGACCAACTAACATTCAAAATATGAAGCAGCATACATTAAGTATGGTTTCAAAGCCATACAGAAAAATGGCCATGATTACCTGAAATGCATCCTATGTCTGAAGACCCTCTCAAATGAGAAACTTCAGCATCACTTGATACAAAAACACCCGGCAGAGGCTGAAAAAACAGTAGACTTCTTCAGATGAAAAGAAGAGCATTTGGTCAGGCAATCTGCTGCATTTACACAGCAAGCTACCTTGAAAGCATCATTTTAAGCCTCGTACCACGCACCAAAAAAAGTAAAAAAAAAATCTGTTGGTTTGCAAAGGGGGTCCCTGGCCAGAAACTAATGCTGTTTGGGGGGCCTTGGCATGGTAAAGTTTGGGAACCCCTGCTCTGTAGGAATTAAATCATGCAAGGCTGTAGTAAAGTTGTGGGGCACAATGTTGCCCAAAATCTCAACTGCTAAAATCGTCTGTTTGCATGAAGGTTCAAGAGCACAAATAAGGTAAATAAGAAATTCATGCATTCTTACATTAAATTAGCATTACTATCGTTTTGAAGCTCTGGTATTTTCTTCAGGCTTTGCTGCCAGCCTTCTCTCTGGATTTATTGCTCTATGATGTTATTATGTAACAGTAACTGTCACTTCAGCAGCATTTGAAGTCAGCATGTTGAGATGTTAGTTAGATTTTGATTGATGAGTTTTGTCAATGTTACTGACACTGTAATTATCATTACTATTGTGTGTGTGTGTGTGTGTGTGTGTGTGTGTGTGTGTGTGTGTGTGTGTGTATGTGTGTGTGTATGTGTGTGTGTATGTGTGTGTGTTATGTAAAATCATACCGTGTCACGTTCAGTTTTTACAGACGCAAATGTTGCCAGTTGCATTGACTAATGTGTTTCCACTACTGATAAATTTTCTATAGAGATCACCTTCAGTAAGATAATAATACTACATCTCAGCTATGAGTGTGGCTGAGTCCAATATTTATTATGTTTCAGGTAACTTTATGTCATTGAATCAGGCTGTATAAAAGTGTGTGACTGTTCTGCTTTGTTTGACTTTTTGAGTGTAGTGGCAGTAATTTGTTTATCAGATTAAAAACAAATAAAAACAAAACAAACAAACAAAAAAACACCTGTTGATCCTAATACATATTACCCACTGCTTTAAATTCATTTAACTGACGCTGAGTCTCAACTCTTCTGATTTACGCATTGCTTTTCTTTTAAAATCACTTGACATTTTAAATCTACCAAATAGACCTCAGAATCCTGTTATAAATGAACAAACCTGTCACTGTAACTTTCAAAAACAGCCAATGATGAGGTCTAAAACAGCTTTTAGCTTTTAAAATTATTCTTTAACATTTTGTTTTGCAATCACCTTGAATAGCTGCTCAGTGAGTGTTGAAATTTCTTTATATTTTCCGAGCGTGCGTGCGTGCACCACACTGCTTGCATTCCATACTTTCTGCTTATGAAGCAAAACTGATTTGATGATGGGAGGAAAACAGTGGAAACCACAGAGGGCCTGATCAGGCGCTAGACAAAGACCGGCTAGCTCTGAGTCTTCCAGTGATGCTTATCTCCCCTGTCTTTAAACCTCTTTGTCTTACACACACACACACACACACACACGCACACACGCACACACTCCAGAAATAAACACCCTGGTTCAAACCCTCCACACATTTACCCACACGCAGTGCAACTTAGACTTTCTCACAATTGTGGTCAAACAGGCAGACAAAAAGAAGACCGATTGCTTCACAGACACCCACTTTCCTCTGCCTTTATCTACTCTGTGTGCAGGGTGTGTGTGTGTGTGTGTGGGGGGGGGGGTGCCTGAGTCTCTCTTAAACAAGAGAAAAGCATTAGTTTGCATAGGAGTTCTTCCATTTAATCTCTCTGCTATCATTATCTTATCTGTCCACATGCCTTCATTTATTGGAAAAACAAGAACTAAAGGTTTACAGTTACATCGATTTCAAAATGTCTATGAAGGATAGTAGATGTGTAATCAAAATAAGCAAAATGAACTGGAAGATAAATCTACTTAAAGTAATGAAGTTAAAAGCACCCTAAGCTAAATGCTTTATCTTATTGGGTCACTCTATTTTAAAATATGGGTATGACTTTCTTGTCATAGTCTGTGATGATTTTAGTTATAAAAAGTAAGAGGTGTCAATAGATAACTGAAGTCAAGTTAAAAAGTGCATTAAATGGTAAAGCTACAACAAGTATCTAAACCTTGCAAACTGCAAGTGTGGAGCAGTGGAGAAATATTGAATGTATGGTATTCTTCTGGATCTGCAGGTATAAAAAATGTCTTGCACCCCAATTAAATACTTAATTGAAAAGTTCTGACAGTTGGTGTTGTACAGCTTTGATTCACTTACTACTTTTTCTTCCACAGGAGGAGCCGTGTCCAAGAAGACTCATTTGAGTAAGTTCTCTATGAATTACAACATGTGTGTGTTTATGAGTGTGTGTACATGTTTTTTGTTGGTATGTGGTAATGACTGCTTGTTTGTGCTAGATATTTGTGCATGCATTGTGGTTTGCGTCAGAGCCAGTGAACATACAAGATCACACCTGTGCAAAAACACACACACACACACACACACAGACACAGACACACACATGCTGCGCAGTTGGGCCATTAGCAGCACAGTGTATGCTGTGTGGTGCACCTGTTTTGCCCCCCCCGACACACACACACACACACACACACACACACACACACACACACACACACACACACACACACACACACACACACACACACACACATGCACCACTTACACGCACTTAACTACTATGGCTTTTGCACTTTGGCGTATGAATGCAGATGACAGTGATAACATCGGGTCTTATTTTAACTTTTCTGGTTTAACAATTTCTGCCACAACTGTAGCACACCTGGGTGAGATATCAAGTGTGGAAATGCTGTGTGTTACACATCACTTACCTTCATGTTTGACTAAAAAAGGAAAGAAAAAAGAAACAAAAATGTTTTCAAGGGGTGAATTAAGATGTTAAGCAAAAAGAAAAATCATATATTTAATATGAAAATAATCAAAAATATGAACAAAGTGTATCAGTAGTTCTCTTGTATAAAATTCAACCCTCCCTTCCAGCTATAATGTGCTGATCAGCTTCTTGATCAGCTTGTTGAAAGCTGTGCGTTTAGGAGCTATTAAGAGAAATATGACAGTATGGTATTGCTACTTTTATTCATGAAGAGCATCAAAGTACAAAGTCTGAAGTTCATTCAATCAAACTAAACTGAAAAGCAGTTTTATGATAGTTACAGTGACAGATGCTGTTGAAAGGATTAAAACTTCACTTCACAAATTTAAAATTTTAGCATCAAGAAAAACAAACACACCTCTTTGCATCATGGGCATTAACAGGAAAGCTTAGAATGAACAAAAAATGAAATTCAAAGTAGAGAACAAAAGAAATGTCATCCTACTGAAAGTTTCAGTAAGTCTTTGATTTTACTGCATCGCTGAATGAATCCTGTTGATTAAAGTTAGATTTAGATTCTCACGGAGTGTCTTTAAAGGTCCGTGACACTATAAAGCTTTTTTTTTTTTTTTTTTATCTTGCGGTGCAGAGTGAGGGGGAGAATGATAACAACAAAGGTCTGGGGAAAAAGTACCTTAACAAGGAGCAGGGGACAGCCCCCCCCTTTTTCTCTCTCTCTCTCTCTCTCTTTCTCTTGTCTCTCCTCGCCCTCTCACACGAAGATGCACACGTTTGCTAACAAGGAAGGTGAGGCGGTGACTGTCACTCAAAAAGTCTCACTGTGTGTGCTAAAGCTTCAGAGAGCACCTGACCTGGCACACAAAGCAACAAGCAAAAAAAAAAAAGAAAGAAAAAGAAAAAGAAAAAACCAAAGGAAGAAAAAGTAGACAAGAGTGATAGAAAACGTAAGAGGCACAGAAAGTTTGTGAAAGTGGGACAAGCGTCTGAGACGAGTGGAGGAGTGAGGATGATGCGAGGTAGGGATGAAGCCTTTGTGTGTGTGTGTGTGTGTGTCTGTGTCTGTGTGAACATTAGGGTGGGCATTACATTGAAATATGTTTGAACTGTTACATCTTCGATTAGTTTCTTTTCCATCTTGGCTGATTTGTTTGTAATTTGACTGAGCCCAAAAACATCTGATGGTCTTTGTTATATTTAGTAATCTTGCTTTATCCTTTTTGCATCTTTTTTTTAAAAACTTTAAAGAAATATTTGAAATAACTTTGAAAGTAAATTCTTCAAACTAACACATCTGTGGCTTTAAATGCACCAACTTTTTCCGGCCATGTTATCAAGATTGAAAATTAAGGTTTCACCTTTTCAAAGTTGATGTAACACTGCAGAGGAAACAATAAAATCTACATTCCCTTTCACAATGAATCTAAAGGTTACAATTTTGCACCTGTGCTAGGTACAGGATAATGTTTCTTTTTTAGCATGAAGGCTTTAATATAGCAACGATATTCTGCACTGATCCCTCACAGCACACTCATATTCATGTGCAGTTTAAAGTTGATGTTTGTTTGGAAACTTGATTATGTCCCCACAAAGCTCTTGTGAGTTGACTGCTTGGTACATTTACACAGGTGAATGTTTCAGTTTTATGGTTTGGTGAGCTGACTCAGTTCTGAGTTCCTTTGATAAATTCAAGATTTGAATCATGCCGTGATATTTTCTTCCCTCTCTTCCTCCCGCATGTACAGTATAGCACACCAAGTGCAAGAGGCTGAGCTACATTCAGAAAATAGATGCGTGATTACGTAGTGCAATAAATCAAAAGCTAGTGTGTCTTAACCTGTTAAAATTCAGGTGATTTCTCTTGTTATGAGGAAAAAAAACACGTGTTTTTTTTTAACTAACATAAGTTTTAACCATTTACAGCCTAAAAAGACTTGGTCATAATGTGACAGTTGAGAATTGGCTCTTCTGCATGTGCACTTCGACTGAATTCTAACCCATGTAGGAGTGAAAGACAGGAAAACAGGATGCTTCACAACCACGATGCATCAGTTTGAATGGACTGACCACACACACACACACACACACACACACACACACACACACACACACACACACACACACACACACACACACACACACAGTAGACAAGATGCAGAGGAAATGCTGATAATACACCGAAAATGTAGTGATTAAAATTATAAGCAAATGCTCCAACACAAGGAACTTAAAGTTTAAATGCATAAATCTACAGAATTCAAGTTTTTGCAAGTTGCTGAAATTGTTTTTCTTTGTTGCAGCACCCCCCCCCCCCCCCCCCCCCCACACACACACACACACACAGCAGCACAGCAGCTTGTCACTGAGATGTAATACCTCTCAATCCTGCAGCTGTGTGGATACTGTGCACATAACAGCCATGAAATATACAACTCAGCTTATGAATTTCTTTCCCTCCATAATAAAAAAGACTAATTACCAATAAAGTGGGATTGATAACATCAGAAATGAAGCGCACACGTATATTCACCCCTGTTGTTGCTGCAATCGGGGGATTCCTGTGTAGATTCATAAACAGTTTCTTTATCACAGAGGATTTCCTTGTTCCTCTGGGTGCAGAAACTTACACAGCACTTCCAAAGCAGCATAAGTGGTTGTTTTGAGATCAAAGCTAACGTCAAAATCGCAGGTGAAACATTCCCCCCAAAAATATGGTAAGTGAAATACAACGGTTGATTCATATCCTTTTCTTTAGTCAGTCAAATGTTCCCTTTTTTTAAATATCCCCTGATTCAGGCTGCACTTCAAAGTAAAATATGTAAATTTGTGTTGAGATCAGCTTTGATCATTTCTCTTTTTCTCAGACACGCCAATGTTGGTATTTTTCTCACTCAGTTAATGAATGAAACTTAAGAGGAGTTGTGGAGGAGTGTGTAGTTAGCAAGTGTACATTTTTGCACTCTTTCGTCTGCATATTAATAAATGTGTGGTAACCCTTAACCTCATATAACCTCAGCTCATTTTTCCCCATTTATTTGTTTATCACCTTGTTTGTTTTTTGTTTGTATTTTGCAAAAGAATGTATCTCTAGCAGTTTATAAATTTTTAAATAGATTCAAGTTTTTTTTGTTATTACAGATGATTTTTATCTCTGTCCAATTGTTGAACTTAATCTTCAGTCATATTTTGTGACACAAAAGGAAAAAGGATTTGTCTTGGATATATTTGAATGCAAGTGTATTTATAAATACAATGCTCAATGATCTACCCAGATCCTTATGTGTGCCAGTGGCTCCCAGTGAAATGATCAACAACATAAGTATGCAGGCACCTGCCGACAATGGCCCTGATGAAGAGTTGAGTTGGCTGCAATGTGACAGCTTTTTGTAATTATTTCAGTTTAAATCCTCAGACCCCTGCACAAGATAAGTTTATCTTATCAAGGTACCTTAACTCTACAGTAGACTGAAACACAAGCAAAAAGATATAATGGAAAAAAGAAAAAGAAATATAAGTATCAGAATAGTTTATGAGTTAAGACACAGGATTGAGACTGTTGAAAAAGTCAAAAATAAAAGTACGATAACATTTGTGTAGCGTTCCTGTTATAGGTTTAATAACGTGTTGTATGAAGAATTTTTGTTTTATAGCCTGTTTGCTTAAGAGAAAAACATGTAAATTTGTGTGCATGCAAAGTTGTGTGTTTGTGTGTTTGTATGTACACTCTTTGATTGCTATTTTGCTTGCGTGTGTACTAAAGGTAAGCTTACGTCAGAGGAAAGTTGAGGTTTTTTGGCCGTTTACAGTGCAAAGAATAGACTGCTGACAGTGAGATTTTACAGAGTGGTGCGTTCGGTGGTAGTCTTTATCAGCCCCTCCTAAACCTCCTACATCCACTGCGCGCACGCGCACACACACACACACACACACACACACACACACACACACACACACACACACACACACACACACACAGAATTTTGTGCATGTCAAAATCTGGAGCTCAAACCTTTCTATTTGTTACTTCTTGTCTGTGTTTTTTTTATAATTACAATTCTGGCTTAAAAAAAAAATCATGAATTTTTCCTCTACATTCATATATTTAATATCTAGAAGCCCAAATATACTCTTAACTCTCGTCTGTAAGCTTAAGTTTTAACATAACCATTTAGTGTATGAAGTTATAACTTTCTGCAGCTGTAAATGTTTCAGGATTTCTCTTTGCTGTTGTACAGACGCTGTTGCACCATTGTTTGTGCGATGACACTGACAAATGTGTTTTTGAATGGCAGCGTGTAAGTCATTGATAGCTCTCCGTACTGATTGAAAAGCCTTCTTTCGGCAGTGTCTTTGATTCTCTTTGTGCGGAAGTGTGGGAGGTGGTATGCTTTTATTTGATGCACAAGCAATAACATTTCCATTACTGCACGTTCACTTAGCTTAGACCTTGACACATTTTTGCTTCATCTCACGCACAGTATATCTCTTTAAATGTAAACGTTTATGGTGTTCTAAGGAGGGTTTGCAGGACTTTTCTCAATATTTAAATTATTTTTTTTTTGTATGACGAAAGGGCTGATTGATGACTAAGTGTTGATAATTTTTTGTTTCACAGATATGTAGCACATCAAATCCAAGTATGGAAACAATAAAACAGTATATTCACTAATGATGTAATAATAATCTTTAACCCATTTATAAAGGGAAAAAGGGGAAATTTACAATCCTGTATCCAATAAAAATTGGAGGCTGCATAAAAACTGTTTAAAAATAGATTTTGATGGGTTTCAAATCATTTGAACCCTGTTTTGAAAAATTAGACTTGCAAACTAGTCTAAAGCCAAGAAAAGATATGGGCAAACAGTTAAAAATCTTCATTTCAATTTTCTAAGTCAAAATAAGCCAAGTCAAGCCATATTATGATATACCATATGTTAATTGTGCTTGTTTACAACAGGATAGTACACCCATAGTTTAGGCCTACAATAATTGAAATATTAATAACTAGTTTAACTGACGAGTACCTCTGATGTTCACTTGTGATGGTGATGATATTTAATCATGTAGATGACTAAACATACCAAAAAACACTGCATTAAAAACAGACATGACTCTGCGGTAAAAATCACTGCATGGGCTCAAAATCACTTCCAGAAACCGGTAGTTATGAATGCAGGTTGTTGCTGCATTCACAAATGCAGCTTAAAACTGTACCATGCACACAGGAAATGGTGATCTAGAGATACTGCAGACTTCTCTGGGCCTGAGCCATGAAGAGAGGCTGAGATGAAAACTGTCCCGCGTTCAGTGAATCAAAATTTGACCTCATTTTTGAAAATCAGCATCTGCTCTAAGAGGAGAGGGACCAACCAGCTCATAACCAGTGCACAGTTCAAAAGCTGAGCTACACATGCCGCTCACACATCCATGACTATTAAAGCTGAAGTGGTTTTGGAGCTACATCTGCCAGACAATGCCTCATTTGGGGAAGACAACAAGGCACAATAGAAGAAATACAAGTGTCTGATTTTTTTGGGCGTTTTTTTTTTTATTTCTCCATGCATTCACATGTACACTAACCAGCAGATGATGGTTTTGATAGGTCTTTCTCTGTGGTCAAGATAAGGCAAACAGGAGCCGGTGATAGATTCTCACTGATTAAATTTGCTGTTTGATTTCTTGACACTCAATATTAGTATTTTATCACTCCAAAATAATCAAAAGCATTTATTTTTGTATTTTTATTTATTTGTGTATGTATGTATGTATGTATGTATGTATGTATGTATGTATGTATGTATGTATGTATGTATGTATGTATGTATGTATGTATGTATGTATGTATGTATGTATTTATGTATTTTTTTTAATTATTTATTATAGGGCTAAAACAATCTTGGAGTTGTTTGACTCTAATGCTGATGGCTGTTTCTTTTAGGATAGTATTTTACAGCATTTTTTAGTATGTTATTTTAATATTTCAGTATTTTTAGGATGGTATTTTAGTATTTAATGTCTTGCATGTGTATTTTTTTTCTTGTTGCACTTTTTCTATCATCTGTCTGTCTGTCTGTCTGTCTGTCTGTCTGTCTGTCTGTCTGTCTGTCTGTCTGTCTATCTATCTATCTATCTATCTATCTATCTATCTATCTATCTATCTATCTATCTATCTATCTATATCTATCTATAAAAATAAGATGAGGACTGTCAGAGATATGGTTGTATGGAAGATCACCATTAAAGTTTGGTATATGTGAGTGCAGTCTCAGTTGATGTGAGTGTTTGTGTGTTTGAACAGTGAGAGGTTGTGGGTCACAGTGGATTTCCTGTTTTTTGAGGCTGACAATCAGAAATGAAATACTGAAAAAACAGAGACCCCGTAGTTGCACTTTGTCAAAAACACTCAAAGACACACACGCCTTGTTATAATCTTTAAATTAGCTCAATCGTCCAGTGCCAGGACCTTGTCAAATCTATGATCTCAATGTTATCATGGAAATCTTGAGCTAAACCATTTATCTTCATAAATGGCAACATCATAAGCAGTGCAGTGATTCCTTCCATATCCTCATGCTTACTTGACTCTGTTTTTGCTTTTGAGAAGTGCATTTCATCTCACACTGTTGGTCGTAGGGTGGTCCCTGTGGCACCAGATAAAGAGGGCACACACTGACACACTAACACATACTTGCAACAAAACCTGACACAGTTATGCACGGAAACAAACACTACTGTATATAAACATCAGTATGCAGGCTTGTCTTGAGCTTGTGTAGCAGAACACGATCGCGCTGTCTGTGCTTTTCATTCAAGGATGGTGTGAGGAGATAGCATGGAAAGATACAATGGTGTGTAGATAAGTTGAAGAAATAATACTGCACTGCTCTCTGCTTCTGCTTGTTAAGATAATGTGAGTTGAAGTATAGTTTGATGCTAAAACTGTAACTGTATTTCAAATCTGTCTACACCTATTATCAATATATTTTTTTTTTTTTTGCATATGGTACTTAAATTAATTTAATGACATCTGATTCTCACAAGAGCCGGGGGTGTGAGAGCTTGCACAGATCAGGGGCATGGGGGGGTAAGAGTGGGAGGGGGATGGCCATTACTGGCAGTGATGAAGGAGAGAGAGTACATTACTGGCAGCCCTGTCCTTTGTGAGCGAGATAGAGAAGGATTCACAAAGAAAGAGATGACATGAAAGAGGGACAGTCATAGTGAGAGAGAAGCCAGTCAACCACTTGAAAGAACTCTGAGGTTGACACCTTTGTTCTCTTTGCCTTTCTCCATTTGAAAATATTCCACGTCCTCAGAGGACTGTTTGTTGTATTCAATGTTATTTTGTTCATTTTATATAGGCAAGAGGTTCTTGAGAGGAAAATACCTTTAGTGTGCTCTGGTCACACAACAACTGAATTATTTTGAAGGGGAAGTACAGCAACAGACTTCAGTTCTCACAGTGGGAATCATTCAACTTTTTACTTCAAGGGGTGAAATTGTGCAGTCATCTGCACATAAACAGTGACAGCTATGATGGCTGTAGCCTCTGTGTAAGATGGGAGTGTTATATTAAACAACAGTTCAACGCATTTTTATAATATGCTGACTGTAAAACCTTACTCAAGATTTTGGTTGAAATGTATCTCAGTTGACTAATTCTACCTGCTATTTAAAACTTCAGTTCAGAATCAAAACTGCTCTGTAATAAAAGAACATTTTGCTCTCTTTATGCAACACCCAGCATCCCTACACCTCCAGATTAACCTGCTTGGCTAGTTCATAAAGACTAGCTGCTTAATCAAAGTATATCTGAAATAACTGCTGCTGACATAAAACTTTGCCTTCTGTGTTTGTGCAGCCCAGATTGAAGTTATCCCTTGCAAGATCTGTGGTGATAAGTCCTCTGGAGTTCATTATGGAGTCATCACCTGTGAGGGCTGCAAGGTGAGATGAACAAGAACACATTACAGGACAAACAGAGAACATTGAACCCATCAGTAATAAGAAATAAGTGCAATAAGCACATGCTTTCATGTGGTGTGTTAAGCAGATTGATGCATTTCCTGTTGCTGACTATTTAATAAAATGCTACAGTTGCTTAGCCTAGCATCAAATTCAGAGCTTTAACCAGGCTCTGTCTCAGTACAATCCTAAAGCTCACTGATCTTGTTACATGTTTTATTTTGATATTTTAACAGAGACTTAAGCATCAGTTAATTCTTGGTCTTTCTTTATGGTCCTGGAGTAAGGCCGATAAAACTGTTCAGTGTAGCTTCATACCACAGAGACTGACGGGGAACAGATTTCAGTATTTTCATGTAACTGTTAACAAAGAGAAAATAAGGCTTTCCAAAATTTTGAACTTTTTCTCATTAAGAAAAGAGACAATTAAATGGCCCATATTGTTTGATATCAGATTTTTTTTCTATTATTCAGCTGATGAGAAATGTAGAAGCCAAATTGAATAACAACTGTCTTATAAAACAGACAGTGATACCACAGGTACTTTAACACACTTTCAGTTTGTTTTTCAACTTCAAAATTTAACAGTAGCCTCACACATTGGTAACAACTTTAAAGACCTTTACAGGGTTTTTTTTAAAAATGTTTCTCGGATAAACGATGAATATCAACGCTACTGTCTGCCTCAGCATTCATGTTTCTGGGTTCTCATTCCTTAGGGATTTTTCCGGCGTAGTCAACTTCCTACTGTATCGTACTCCTGCTCAAGGCAGAGCAACTGTCAGATTGACCGGGCCAGTCGCAACCGCTGCCAACATTGCCGCCTGCAGAAGTGCTTGGCGCAGGGCATGAGCAGAGATGGTTAGACACAAACACATTCACACAGACAGACAAAGTTAACTCTTCAGGTAGAGCTCTTGTTTATGTTCATGTGTTAATATTCACTCTTCTCAGCGGTGAAGTTCGGACGGATGTCTAAGCGTCAGCGGGACTCTCTGATTGCTGAAGTGGAGCGGCACCGACAGCAGCAGCAACAGCAGCAGCTTCAGGGAGACACCCAGTCCGTACTGTTCTCCACCACTAAGCTCCGCCAAGAACTGTCGATCCTTCAGCCCATGGCTTATCCCTTCAGCACGGATGCAGAGCTGCTGTCCTATACCGCTGATGTTCACCCTTACCTGGTGTGCTCCCCGAATGAGGCACAAGCGACAGCGATGATGTACCGAAGCTCTTCTGTCTCTCCAGCATCAAGAGCCCAGGGGAGGGGGGACAGCAGTGGACACCCTGACTTAAGAGGTGAGACATTCAAACATATATGCACATCTCTTTATCCACTTCTGCTTATTCAAAATTTCTGTTTTCTCTAACTCCCAATTTAGGATTCAACTCCAGACAGCCGTCGAGTGATCTGATGACCATTCATCCCTACAGCCCTCTGGAGGACCAGTACAGCCTCTATCCTCACTCTCTGAGAAACATCGGTAAGCAAACAGCAGTGGACTATTCTGCATTTGTTGAGCCGCTATTTAGACTTTGTGTGAGTAACTCTTTTTACTCTCAGATGAGCTGTGTGCCAGCATCGTGCGTTCCCATAGAGAGACCAGCCAGTACAGAGTGGAGGAGCTGCAGACTCTTAGATGGAAGCTGTTCAGCAGGGAGGAGATCCAGTCCTACCAGAACAAAGTACAGCAATGATGATGACGATGATGATGATGATAATGATTACTTATTTAGCAGTTCCAGACAAAACTTTTACTCACATTGTGTGACCTTGAAACAAAAGGTGCCTTTTCAGATGTTTCAAATCTGAGGCAACTTTTGATTCATCAAACAGAAAACTGAGAGGTGTTAAATCAGTTCCCTTGTCTTCCTCTCTTCTCACTTTGATCACAGAGGATCAAAGATGATGTCTAGGTTAATGACTTTATTGAGCCTCTGTTAGCTTCTTTAAAGCAGTGCAGGTGCCAAATGATTTTATAACTGAAATTAAGGAGATAATATACACACATTTTGAGTGCTAAATTTAAAGAAAGAGCAGCAAAACAATCAGTGAGATTTTTTAATGTGTCATAAAAATAGAGGAAATCTTTTTTTTATTGATTTGAATGATTTGTCACCAAAATATGTCTCAGAAATAAATACTCTGCACTCTCTTATTCTCACTCAGTCGGTGGATGAGATGTGGCAGCACTGTGCGATACGACTAACGGATGCTGTGCAGTTTGTGGTGGAGTTTGCGAAGCACATCCCAGGTTTCCGAATGCTGAGCCAGAACGATCAGATCGCTCTCCTGAAGACTGGTGAGTTTATCGTCTGTCCTAGTGTTAAAATGCACGAAATGTGTCTTTCACCTGACCCTGTTAATCCTCTCAGGCTCCATGGAGGTGGTTCTGGTCAGGATGAGTCGCTTCTTTAACACAGAGAACAACACTGTCTTCTTTGATGGGAAATTTGCTGGCTGTGAAATTTTCAAGTCCTTGGGTAAGGGCTTCTTCCCTCCGCACACTTAGCTTCTACACAGTGCATGAATTATTATTATTATTGATTATGCAGTGAGCGCAATGTATTGTTTTGCTAATTTTATCAATGCTCTGTGCTTTTTTTCTGACAGCATGTGGAGATTTAATCGAAGCAGTGTTTGACTTCGCTCATGGCATGTGTGCTCTGAAACTCACTGAGCAGCAGATCGCTCTTTTCAGTGCTCTGGTGCTGATCAACGCAGGTGAGACTGACTTACCTATCATCAGCTATGATTAGTTTAATCCTTCTGTTTTGAAATATTAAAACATTTGAGGGACAGCAACACAGGCAGGATACAACTGCTGAAATACAATCCTGGAACTCATCTGGTATCACATGGCTGAGATGTAGCTCTTGAAATTTTTCTTGAGGTCTAAATGTGGCTGTCTTCTCCTTGTATTCTCTGGCATCATGATTGGATTGTCAGATTGTTGACAATTGACAATTGATTGAAAGGAACATCTCTATGGTTGGTCTCTGCTCAGAAAAGTTTACAATCATCAAGACTTACATTAAAAAGCTCAGCCCTCTTCTTTGCATTTTTGCTGCTCATGAAAAACCCTCTTTATTTTGACATTTCGTACTACTTAAGGATAAATCTTGCAATCCTTTGCTGAATATCTCAATTTTTTAACAGTTTTTGTCACCAATTAGTTCTGTAAATTTCAACCTTTAAGACAACTTAAACCTTTTAGTTTAAATCCTCTTAGTTACCCTTTGACCTTTGTTTCATGACATAATTTCAAAACAGAAAGTCTTAGGGGCTGTTTACATGACATCATTAAACTTTTTTAGGCCACGAGGACTATTCATGCCCACAACATTCAGGGATTTAAGTTAAGTTGTGAACTTTCAATTTGTGCTTTTTCTCACCCTGCAGATCGCCCATGTCTGGAGGACAGAAACAGGGTTCAGCGAGTGCAGAGAAGCGTGGAGTTAGGACTCACACATATCCTACACCGTGACAACCAAGAAAATCTAATGCACAAGGTACATGTCACAGCATAGAACAGATACTCACTTCAGTCATCTAAAACCATGTTCTGATTTATCATGCATGTTCCTCTCCATGTCTTTGACTCTCTACAGCTCTACCAGAGGATGGCGGTGTTGCGTTCACTGTGCAGCCTGCACATGGAGAAGCTGCGCTGGTTCAGTCAGCGTTACCCGCTCACTGCTCACTCACTGTTTCCTCCTCTCTACAAGGAGCTGTTTGCCTCGGAGCCTGAGCTCCTGCAAGGGACCAGTCACTGAGGATTCACTTCTGACACACACATTATTTTAAGTCTCATATTTTCCTTATTGACAGATTTGGTTTTTTTTTTAAACAAAGAACATAAATGAGAATAGCACATTAATTGTAGTGTTTTGAATATTACTTGACTTTGTGGAGGGTTTTTTTCATAGACTGTGGCAAACTTAAATATCAATACTTTTTTAGCTGGAAATCATTTTGACTCCATGGAGATGTGTTTTATTGTTTCCTGATGGTATGTTTTTAGTGGGATCTATTTTGCTCAGGATTTTGATTCTTTCCTTCTACAGCTGATGTAGTGTGTCACAGTGGGTTCAGTGATTTACCACAGGTCAACAGCTATTTGAAATCAAAAATCTATCAAATGTTTTAAGAGTGATTTGTACTGACTTTCTAGAGGTAAAAGGCTGTTTTGCAAAGATTGTAGTTGTCCCTTGAGAAAAGCTCATCACCTTAGTCGTTCAAAAATAACACCATTAAAACATGAATCACAATCATGCAGCTTATTCAGCAGCTCTTCTCAAGATGTTGACCCAGTTTCAAAACATCATCAGCTTACACAATCTACTTCTCTTCTGTTTCTCAATATGTCCTCAAAGCTCATGCATACATGAAGAGTTGAACTCTGCTTATACACTTCTCTTTTGAAAAAGTGTATTTCAGCAGGAAATTACTCTTCCATAGTAACTGATGATTGATTTTTTTCCACATCGATTCACATCATTTTCACATCATCCTTTGAGTGGTAACGATTTTTCTACAAATCCGTAAGGAAGAACTGCAGAAAGTGAATGAGACCCATGACCCTGATAAACGAACGTTCTGTTATTGTGTTACTATTAAAGTGTTATATTGCTCCAGTTATCTCTGATGGCGCAGCCACAACAAGTCGCTTGGAATGAGAAACAACCTACTTCTGCTACTTAACATTTTTATTGCATTATTCCATGTCAGTATGTTGATGTTTGAAGGCCATACATGAGCCAGATTCTTCAAATGCCTGTGAACAATATCCTGCTCCTTCTTTCTTCAGTAACCTCAGAAAGGAGTTGTCCAAACAGGGGTGAAGGAGCAGGTTTCCTATTCAGTTTGTCCCTCGAGAAATGTTTCTCCTCAGGTGGATGCTGTTACAGATCAGCAGAAAAGTTCCTCAAAGCTCCTTCAAATGTTCTCTTTGTGTTTGAATTAACTCTTACAGGCTTTTATATATTTCTAGCTTTTGAAAAGATGTCAGTTTAACTGTAGAAAAAATACGGAGATATGGTAGAATTGTCTTCCTCTGTGAGCTAACTTTTCCTTTTTTCCCAGCTTACTTGCGTATATATTTTAGTGATTATGTGACTTTGAGTAAAAGCAGCAAGTGAAGAGGAAACATTGAGAGCTTTCAGAACTTAACTTCTGTATACCTGGATGTTATCATTTTTGGTTACTGTAAAGATAACTCTATATAAAACTTTTAATAAACTGCTGAGGCTGTAACACAGAACAGATGTGGGACTGAACTCGTCTTTTTGTGAAATATAAACACTTGTGTCAGACAGAGACAAGCTATGGTTATGCTCTGATAAGAAAAATCCTGAACAAAACATAGCGCACTCGAGTTACATGGTGATAAAGGGATAAAGATAGTTCATCACTCTTTGGACAAACAGCACAAACATTATGTAGAGATGAAGTGAGGTTTTCACTCAAAGGATATATTAGTCATAGTAGACCACTAAGCAGACTGTCTGTGGGAAGTTGACTCTTGGTTGTTGTAAATACAAACTGTTGCTAACCAAATTGTGTGTGTCTATACATATATGTTCAGGGAGTGAGAGAGAGACTCTGACTCAGTTGAATGTGGTAAATTGAGCAATTTAACAAAAAAAAAACAAAAACAAACAAACATAACCTTATATTTGATGCTGTGTCTTTGTCCTCTTTTGTTCTTGTCTGTTTGCTAAAAAGCACCTTTCTAAATGCAGTGTTGTTTAGTTTGTTTCTGGAAGAAGTAAACAGTTCTTTTTCTTCCAGCTAATGGTGGCAGCTACTGCACCCACAGTAATCGAAGACTCATGCTTTAATTTCCCTCCTGTGGTCGCTTCATTTTTTCCTGTGTATTAAGTCACTTCTCCTTTCCTGGACCATTAAAACTTTTAGACCAAAACTTGCACAATGTGAAGAAACACTGCACAATATTTTTTCCAACAGTCTGAATCTTCTACAGACTTTTATGACCAATGGTAGATTTTTTTTTCTCAGGGAGGGACTGTATTACAGCCTTGTCTGGGTTTGTTTGCAATTCTCTGATCTCTCTGGGGGATTTCTGTACAGTTTCCGGACCCCCATTACTTACAGCCGCAAACGGAAAACTTTGATCCTCCTGATATCTCCTGTATGTGATGGGAAAGAGCTGCAGCTAAAGGCAGGATAATCCCTCAAGTTTAAGCTGTGGCACACATTAAAACAGAGCTGCACAGGGAGTTCTTCTTCACTCTGATTTGGCTTTTTTACAAGTACATAGCAGGAGAGTTTGTACGGAGGTCACAGTTAGAGTTATAGACTGAAATCTTTGAGGCTGCGATGACCTTGAACCAAAACTCAAATGAGATAACAAGGAATTTAAAGCCTTTCAAATTCCAGTAAACAAGAAACATGGAGGTATGAGAGGAAACGTCAGATCAAGGGAAAAATAAAAAGTTGTTTTAGTAATGAGTCACTCATATTAAGTATTTAAATTCAACTTTTTATCTTGTATAGCTGGCTCTACAGCATTTTACTGAACCTGACATCTATTTACCAAAGAAATATAATGTTACAGAACTCCTTTACTGATTTAACTAATCAAGTTTGATCTGTTCATTCTGAAAAAGCCAAACATCTTAGGTAGCCAGTAAAGCATCACATCTTTTCTTATAATACTGTGGACTCTGTCCTTTGCCCTGCTGACAGGATCTTCAGTTGTTTTGAACCTTTTCAAACCTCCAACAATCCACTCACTGCATGGAAAATGAATACCAAACTTGTGGTCAATAAAACGTTATATGTAATTTATGGGAAATAATGACATTTTCAGTCTGTAACACATAGAGATACTTACAGAATTTAAGAAATGAAATAGACTAAGATTATTCGTATTTGAATAAATATTTAATGACATTGTTGTACATTTCAGAGTTAAAAATGAAGTAGAAAACAGCTTGCACATCCATAGAGGAACACTTTGTCGATGGGGACGCCAAAATCATCAAAAATTGATCCTGTTTTAGTAGTATGATATATGAATATATTTATTTCAAAGAAACCGAATTTTTGTTTTTTATTATGAGCATTAGCCTTTTTATGATAAAAATGTTTTCTCCTTAATAGGACTTGGTAATTGTCCTTTCTTACAAGCATGACAAATTTCTGTATGTCACCAAAAATACCATCATCTTTTCAGATATGCTTGTAATTGGCAGACATCATAAGCGACAATTAGCTTTTCTTGACAGCACAAGTTATTTGCCTATTTGGTAAAAAGTAATGACGCGATAAAATGACCTAAGAGTCATGTTTATACGTGCGCTAATTTTAAGACGATAATTTCCCAGCACACAGGATTTGAGCGGATCAGCCATGAGTCATGGTAAAAAACTTTTCTCCCTCCCTCTTCCACTCCCTCCTCCTCACCCCAACCCCACAACAAGCATAAAAGTGCTGTCCCGGTAGCCCAGACGGACAGCACGGCAGCGTCTGTAGGACCAATTACGGGCCGGCAGAGCGTGTTTCTGGGCGGCCTCTGCTCTCTCTCTCTCCCTCTCTCTCTCTCTCTTCCGTCTGCACAGCCAGCGGCAGCGGGACAACCAGTACCGGACACACACTGACAGTCTCAACATGGGGTCGTCCCGGGCTCTAGTGTGCTCTACCGCGTTTGTCATGGTTTTACTCAGCGCAGCATCCAAGGGTAAGTGCCTTTGTGTTGTCACTTCTTCGAGATGTTGTTTTCATATCAGTAAATTGCTGGTGTGTAATTTCTTGGCTCATAGCCGGGCTCCATGTTTGTTCGGTTGAGCTAACACAAGTGCGTTTATTTTGTATGTTGCTTAACGGACTTTACAGGGCTGTTATTGGCACAATTCTCCTGATGTCTTACATCAATTATCCAGGTGGATAAGTTCACTTACATTATGAGTATGACAAACAGGTGATTCTGCAATATTAATGAATATATATATGTATCATTGTTATAGTATCCCACAATACTTAATATATTTTAATTTGTTGGAGTATTTGCATAAGAAACATAAGAAAACATTGATCCACTTCCACCACCTATAATATTGATGTAACATGATCAAAAACTAACTTTATATAGTTTTGAACAGATATATCTTTTAATGCTAGAACTTTATATATAAGCCTCATAGGGTAACATTTTAAGAACAGGCCTAACTTTTAATAAAGTATTTTCCCCCCTGTGTTTTTTTTCTCTTCTTTAACTTAATTAAATGAATGTTTTTCCACCACTGGCCTACTTCCAGCATCATTTGTCCATAAAAACTGTGAACAGTTGCATAACTTTGTCTGCCCGCCCCTCCTTCTCTCTTTCTGTGTACAATTTTCCAGATGAGCACATGTTCGAGCAGCGAGAGGTCACCTTTGACCTTGAAAAAATCATGCAAGGTGAGTGTATTCACATACTAGTGCAGTATCCCTGCAGGAACCAATTAGAAGCTTGGATGTTCACAGTGGCATTTAGCCAAGCTTTACGACTTCAAGTGGCTATTTTTAGCTAAGAACCAAGTTTTTAAACTGCTGTCTACTTACAAATATTTAGTTTTGCAAGTCACGGAATGTTCAGCTTTACATTTAAAAATCTCTTTTCAATCTTAAAGGGATCTTCAAAATCTGGAAACATATTCTAATGGTGTCTTGTTGTCTGTTTCTTACGGGTTTACAAAACTGAAACCTCTGAAAATTGGTTTTGAATAGAATAAATAGGCGAATAATATTACAGAATTTTAACATCAATAAAATTCAGAGTGTAAATAAAAGTTTAAAACTATGACAAAGACTAGTTTGGAAAAGAGAATATTAAGTTCACTTTTATACCTTTTCAGCACAACAGATTATGTTTTGATTAAAATCTACAGACAACCAAAGATTCCCCTAAAATTTAGGTTAAGTAAGTCATGCACTAAGTACTTTTAGATTGGCCTTTTGGATTTATGGAAATAAATGTCAATATTACTGAGAATGAATGACACTGTTGTTTAAATAATTAAAGATATACCCATCTTTTTTTTTTCAGAGATGCAGCAGCCAGATCAGTTCATGTTTCAGTCAGAGATGGACTTATCAGAGTTCCTTGATCCCAAAGGTAGACTCTCTGTACCAATTTCCACAAACTTGTGGTGGCACAACTGCAAAGCTGCATGTCTACTCTAAAGATGCCACTTTCACACCCATCATTTTCTGCCTCAACTTGCTTTGCACTGGCAAGTAATAAATCTTACAACCAAAGGTGCTGTAACCACTGTTTGTTATATCACTTCTCTGTTTTCAGAGTTCCCCATTCAGCAGGTGATGGTGCCTGAAACAGAACAGCGAGATATCCTGAGAGGGAGAGGTAGGCTGTAAAAAAGCAGCAATGGTATAAATACAAACATTTATTCAGCTTTGTTTATTGATATCCTTATCCTCACAGGGAGTTCCAGACCAGGAATCTTGACACCAAGAGGACGTTAGTATTTGTTTCTTTTCAGTGCACTAAGTTTTACTTTCATTCATCTGTACCATCTCTTACCGGCATCATTTTGCCTTTCCATTAAGGTCAACCGAGTTTTGGACCCCGTTCCTTTGGTCCTCCAATACTGGAGTATCCTGTTCAGTTTCCCCTTAGCCGTCCAACCTCTGACAACCTTCAAGCCATCTGTCTACATATAGACCATCGTCCCAGGTACCCAGTCTCCTACTTTCCTGCTTCTGGTTTTGGCCAGCAGAAGCGAAGGGCCAGTGCTGTCAACAAGGCCGAGTCCTGGTTCAGCACATGCTGCAAAAGAAACCAAACGTGGGAGAAAGACGTGACACTGTGTTGCGTCACACAGGCAGTAAGTTTTTGCAACTGCTTCTTCAGCAAATTTGGCTTAATATGAAGACATGATATCCTGGACATTCTCAAGCTAATCCTTCCTGCTTTGCTTTGTCCTATAATGTGGTAAATTCTGTGTTTATCTGTTTCTCTCACTCTAATCTTGCTTACCCATCTGCCTAATATGCTTTGTGCACATTCATGTCTGTGGGCCCAACAGACTTTCGTGGTGAAAGTGGTTCACAGTCAGTGAAAAAACCATTCACTGACTGCTGACACCTCACTCTTCTTTAGCAGCCTCAATGGGCTGCAGGTCAATAGCTTCTGTTTGGATCTTGTTTTTTTCCGCTTCTGGCAGTGTTGTTACTGCAAGAGACAATCTGTCATGTTAGTTATGGTGGACAGACACCTTTATGGCGGAAAGCACATGACTCCAAATCCTAAACGGTCCAATCTGCAGGAGGATGACAAAACGAAGGTTTATTTTTTGCCTATTGTGCTTCACTTCTCAAAACAGCTCATATGTGCTGCAAAGTCCCCAGTTTGCCCAAACATGCCAAAAAATTTTGATTTGTTAAGAATGAGAATTTCTTTTTATTTTGCTCCCACTGTTGACTGGCAGCAGTGTAGTTCATGAGCCTGCCTCCCTCATGTTCACAGATGGAACTTGGGTCAAACTATGAAATTAAAATACATGTGAAATAATTTTCTCCCAGACATGGTTTCTGTCATTCAAGTTAGTTCTAATCACACTGTTCAATATCCAAGTGTTCATCTACTGATGAGTGTAGTTTTAATAAGTTATTTGATTTTAAAAAGATGATTCATTGACAACTGTTGACCAATGTGGCTCATGCTACATTCTTTACAGTGTTGGTAGAGTAAAGGGGAAACTGTGAGAGAAAACTTGAGGCAACAGATTAGTAGTAGTCAAACTTTTAAAATCCATTGGTGGCTGCTACAAATCAACTCAACCCAAGGGATCTTTAGTTTTTAATCTGTGAGTTGAATGCATGTGTTGGTTGGCACATGCCTTGGCTCCAGCAGCACAATATGTGAGGGCTTTGCTTAATTACACACTGAGTAGAAATGAAGGCCATTGTCCTTTCAACATACAGCCATTGCTTTGGTTTAAATTGAGACCCTTCTTGAGATATCTTGGTAATGTAACCTTTCATAACTCTTCTGTCACATATATGTACCAGACTCACAGCTTTATCAGCGCTCCCTGATCCCCACCCATACATCTCTGAACCAACCTTGGCAAAGATCATGCTAATGTTTTTCTGCTTTCATCTCCATTACTCTTAGCATAGTCACTTCCTCCAGTAGCCTCAGGTCAACAGTGTGAAGGTAAAATTTGGTCCAGCCTGAAAAGTTTTAATATAAAAAAAGCTATCCATCCTAATGGCTCAGTTGGAGGAATTCTCTCAGAGATCTGATACAGTATTTACCCAGAATATAAAAGAAAGGACATTAACATTCTTCACATTGCTGAGCTGACTGTGCTTGTATTTTTTAAACAAAGTTAAGGCCTTGAGCGCTTCTGGTAGATTATCATATTATATGCAGACCAGCCGAACAGACATAACAGACAGGCCTTGGCATGAGTTTTAGAAGTTTTCTGAGGGCAAGTAACAAACCTCTCTCAGAGTGCTCAGTGAATTTTCACTTAAATCTTAATGCCTTTTACTCTTTTTTTCCACAGGCTGACATCATGCCAGTTGTTTATATGATGTGTCTTATTTGAGCTAATTTCTTTTTTTACTTCAGTGGGAGCTGTTTGTCCAATCGTTCTGTACGGAGGATTCATCAGTAAAGGATGTTCTGTATCACTGCTGCAGACTAACAGGTAGTGACAGGCTAAATTGCTTCAACAACGACGCTCCAAATCCAAATTATGAGGGGACAGAAGAGCTGCTGAATCCAAGTCACGAGCGGACAGAAGAGCCGCTGATGCCAAATTATCCTTTCACCGACAGCTTTAACTTTGACCCCAACTCTTGCCAGAGGTATGCAGAAATATTTGATAATTAAAGATACAAGTTTGAAGTTACATAGCCTCAAAGATACCATACTTAAAATGATGAGCATCAAGCAAAATTTAAGGCTGTCTTTGGCCCATCTCGCAGTTGCTGAATTACAAATAAAGGCACTTTGAAGAAATTTTACGTGTCAGTTCTGGTGACCCTTTGGACAAAATCAGTAGCAGACTGCATTTTTAATGGGCACCATCACCCACTGGTATAAAGATGTGTCTTTTGCCAAAGCATTTGTTTGGGAAGCAAATTAATGGATACAGAATCTGTTTATATTTTGTTTTACCAAAGTTTATTAAAAAAAACTGGATGCAAAGTGATGATGTAATGTATTGATTTGTAGTTGTTTAAAATGTAAATTATAATTTCTACCAGAAGGTAAACAGACACATCGTTACCCATCACTGCCCCAGTATTATGACACTTGATGTGGTGCCCCAACAAATGTCCAAATATGCACATGGTTTAACTCTTGTCCTTACACCACCACAAACATTACACTCTGTTCTGCCATTTTTGCATTTTTACCTCTCAAAGCCCTGCTTGTAGAGTTTCTCCAACTAAAACAATATTTCAACACCTGCTCTGGTATCATCCACAAACACATTATGAAGGAAGAAAAGTGTGTGGCACACATAACCACCTCTGGATGAGTGCAGAATAAAGGTGTAGCTTTTTTTCTATTAATGTCTAACATCAGTGTCATTGAAATGTTGTATAAGACTTACTTCATCAAAATATGGAGTGAACTAAGTTTGAATAAAGAGGTTTCCTTTTAGGAAATTTGACTTCATTCAATGAAATGAAAATTACCTCAAAATTTCCTATAAACAAGACATGATCTAGGAAAAGCTGAGTAACTATTCATCCAGACAGTTGTATTTTCTTGCATTTCCTGATAATGTGCATGTGGGCCCATGTGGTAACATGATCTCCAACATGGTTCTTGAGCATTTATTTGTTTTCTTTTAATTCTTGGTATGATGAAATGTCATATTTAGTTTTTTCACAGAAACTCAAACCAAGGCACTAAAATTCATCATAAGAAGTAGTTTGATTTTTACCATGTAGGTCATGAAGAAGCATCCGTGTTTGAGTGACACTACTTCAGACTTAGTCAAACTTCTCACTAAACCATTAAACCTAGCTCAATGTATTTTCCTACAAAGGGGAACAAAGATAGAAATCTGTTCAATGGAAGAAGAAAAAAACAACCCCCAGAGATGAACTTATTCCACTAACATTATGTCTGCTGCCAAAGGCTTACCATGGTTACATTTTTGTGCAAAGTCCGTCATTTGGGAGCTACTTTGGTAGATTACTGACCCTTTACAAAGTCTAACTTCTTGCTTGTTTTTTTAAGTATCTAAACCTTAAACTGGAACTGTGACTGATGAAGACTTTGAAGCTAACAGGGTCAGAGTTATGGAGTTCTCCTTGAAGAAGATATGATCCAGGAAACCCTGATTGAGTAATTGCTTCTTGTTTTCCAAGTCTGATGGCTTATCAGGGGCCAAAAACTGTCCACAGTGTATAGTGCTAGTTCTACTGAATAGGTGGCAAACCAGTTAATTATGTGTGCTTGCTGGATGACCAGGCAGCATTTTTTAACGGGGCTGATTGAGATCTAAATGCAGCTTTAATGCACTAGTTTTGGTTTTCATGCAGGACTTGTTGACTCAGGTGTTACTGAGGCACCCTCACATTGAAAACCTCACTGCCTTTACTTTAAATTTGATTGAAACTACAGAGAGGCCAGATTTTAATCTGAATTTATGTCTCATACATTACAGAACAGTGATGACTCCATATAGTGTCAGAGCAAACAGAAGGAAGAAGATGAAGAAACCACTTACTTCCCGGAAAGTTGACATCAACTTCCCTCCTGGACGGCCGACTGAACATGTCATTGAGCCACTGTGCCACAACCTCAAACTGCGTCCTCTCTATAATGTTAAATGTCTGTCAGGTTCAGGCTATGAGCTGGTGGCTCGTCAAGCCAAGACCATTAATCGTATCGAAAAAGGATTCAAACAGTGCTGCAAACGGAATCAGAATACACTCAACTGTGTTGAAGGGAAGGTAAGGCAAGAAACCTGTAAACATAGATATCCTGCTATATTTGTTCACTGTCAGCCCTCATCTTCTTTCAACTTTTGTGTTTCAGTGGCAAGATGAGCTCGAGAAGTTTTGTCGGGGTGAGAATGGGGAACAGGTAGATTTCCACTGCTGTTCTGCTGGTGAGGCAAATGATCGGTATAGCTGCTTCCAAAACATTTCTCCTGACCCTCATTTTAATAAGAGTTCTGCTACTGAGGAGCTCTCACTTCACAACATCTGTGACACCCACAAGATCATCAAGAAAAAGTAAGACATCACTTCATACATGTCTGTTTTCTTGTCACTTTCTTCCTCTTCAGAAGAATTGTTTTCTTACTCATGCTGATCACAAGATTATTCTTTTTCATTACTAAATCTTAAGTGAGATACATTATATGTGAAGAATAAAGAAAGTCATGATATCACTGTGTTTTAGGTTTCCTGTTGGTTTTCCTCTCAAAAGTTTTGTTCACCAATGCTGCCCCCTGGCTGAAAAAGAGAAGAGCTCTTGTTTTAACGAAAGGGTGAGTTGGAAGGAAAAAAGTCTTACCAAAAGAAATGAAAAGACAAACCTGTTATGTAATTCTTTAACTCTTAAATGTGTCTTCTCTCAAACTTGGTCTGTTTCTCCCCATGAAATCAGCTCGAGGAAATATCAAGGAACCTGTGCTCATCAAAAAAGCCAACTCCACCAGCTGTTCGCCGTTGTTGCCGCAAGCCCTCTCCACAAGATGCTCCAGAGTGCATCTCAAATATTCTCATGGATGGCGTCACCAAAGCAACGAATGTCTTGCGTCAGAAGAGGAGGAAGAAGTGCCCTCTCTCCTAAAACTATGCGACCTGTTGCTGCTGACCTCTCCGGCAATGAGAATGTCAGGCAAAATGTTAATATAACAGCAGAGGTGGCCTCCAGTCACTGCGGAGAAATGATTGTTCAGGCACAAATCTTATTTAGAGGTCTATAAGAATATTCAACATGTGGATCAAGTTCAAGCCTATCTTCTGCAAATGTTGAACATATAATTTTATCCTATGACAATCATTAGTATCACCAGGAAGGATTTCTAAAGAAACAAAAGTTAGTAAAATGCTTAGTTTATAAAACAGACTGTTGCTGTACCACTATTTTGGAAGCTGCTCTTTATACTTTTGATATTAAATACAATTTTTATGCATTTGAAACTGCAAAATGAGTTTTCTTCTTTATATATATATTGGTGTTGCGGTTAAAGTCATACACACAATTGTAATAAAAACGTATTCAAGTGTTGCTTTTGTGTGGTTTAATGTCTGGTTTAACATCTGTGTTCTGGAGCTTGATAAAGAGACACTGAACACTGTTAGGTAAATGGAAATTGTAATGCAAAAGAAACACTTAAGTGGATACAGAAAGATAAATTAATATAACTTAAATTTAGCTCTTTTGATGGGTCTTTTCTTTTTCTGTGTTTTACATTTGAAAATAGTCATTTGTAAAAGAATGTAAATATATACGTTTTGTAGATATAAGTCCTTCACTTCATGGAGTAAAAATGTAAAGTAATTTGGAACTACTAGAGCCTTAAATGGAAATGCACTGAAGCAATTTATTTACTTATTTCCCGGTGATTACGAGTTAATTTTAACTGTTGTCTTGAAATCTTATTAAACTATATTAAATTTTAAATCGTTTCCCATTTTATTATTTTTTCAAAAATGTTTTTTTTTATTTTGCTGTTATTAAACAGTAGGCCTTTGTCCATTATTGTAATATATTGTTGGATATAGTTATATAATTCCATTTTATTAAACTTTGTCTTTGTCATCTGTATTATTTAAAAAGAAAAACGGTAGTTTAATCCCACTTTCATACTATATCACATTGGTGTATGCTGTAATAGCTGGTAGAGGTTGTCACATGAATCTTTGAAAATGGTAACCATATGAATCACACCACACGCATTATTTACAGTTTAGGTTTAAGTTATAATTGATTATAAAATAATAAAACAACAATTCAAACAATGCTTTAAATGTTGTAAACACCTAAATGCTGTTTATTACTTCTGAATTTAATTTAAACCATCCCAATAGTCCTGCATTATTGCCACATTACTACATTGTTATTATTGTATTACACAATCTGTGATATGGAAGCCCATTTCAGTCATTAAAATAGAATAAAATAAGTTATAAAAATGAGATTCTAAGTCATAATTCTGAGATATTATCACATGCTTCTGAAAACACAAGCTTGTTCCTCCCTCAAGAGTAATAATCCAAGGGAGGAACACTGAGATTGTGAAATCTTACAAGTATCAAGATGTTCACCTGAACAACAAACTGGACTTGACAGAAGACTCAAACGCCCTTTTCAAGAAGGAACAAAGTGATACTTTATGCTCAGGAGACTCAGGCTCTGTTTACACGACAATGGTTTTAGGATGAAACGCAAAAGTATTGTTGGTTGGATGACATGAACCAAGAGTGAACCTGTTTCACTTCGGTCCGCTGGGGGCGCTGTGGTGCTGCTGCGACATTAGCGTCAGAATGTAACTGTAGGTCGGCTCTGCGCTGCCCGTGATGTGAACAGTCTAATCATAATGGCGACTGCTGGAACAGCAGATTCGGGATCAACAGCCCCGACAGGTATTTACTCTCTTACAAACCCTATTTGCTGTCTGCAAACTAACGCTCAAACAGATATGTTGTACATTTTGTGCCGATTCAAATGCTGTGATATAATGATACTGGATTTCTCAAGAACCGGTTAGCCGATTAGCTCGTTAGCATCGAGGGACTCGAGCCTAACAAATGAACCAAACGTTAATTAGCGTCTGATTCCACAGATGATAAAGCCTCGTTCATGTGATATAACGTTGTTGATCAAAAGAATCATAACTACAAAGCCCCTGCAATTTCCATCGCAAAATCTATCTGGACAAGTAGCAATGAAAGAAAGGTTTTCTGGAACCATGTTGGCTTCACTGTTGTGTTTAAAGCCGGTCAATATCGTTTACTTCAAACTGTGTTTGTGCTGACGAAGTAGTCGAACGAATATGAGGTGTTGTGAATATCAGTTTAATGCAGAGTACATGTTGTGGAACTGTTAACTGAACGTAATTCTTTTAATCTATTGGACTATGTTCCCAACACTATGGTCTAATACATCCTTCTGCTTCCCCTCTCTCCCTATGACTGGGTTAGTGATGAAGTTTTCTCCTATGCACCTTATATTTTCTGCGTTAGCTCTATATCGGTGTTTCTTGAAACGTTTGCATAGTGTGTGATATTAATGGTTATATAATTCATGTGTAGGCGTTTTGTTTTGCGTTGTTAAACTAATGACAGATTTTTCTGATGGTCTCTAACTTAAGATGTTCTGGAAATTTGTCCATTTAGTTTTTTTTCTTTTGCCAAATCGAAACAGATGGGTCGTGGGTAGTTCAAGTGCTTCTAGAGATTTCTTTCTTTCTCCTGAGGGATGGACAGATGATGATGACCACGCTGCATTTTGCTAATCCAGTTAGTTGTGCGTCACCTATTAACGTCTCCGTGCGTAGAGGAGTTGCCCCAACCTTCGTAGCCACTCAGTCTGAATCAGTGAATAAAAATAGTGGCTACAGAGCTCTCTTCTAGCACCCACATGGCTGAGAGCCCTCAACTGCTATAATACAAGATACAGTATTCTGTAAATTTAAACACGGGTTTGAGTGACAGTAACACAATGTGGTATTCCTACTAACCCTTATTGGTCTTGTTTCCTTATCTGTCCAAGTGTATTTATGGATCCCTGATGGGCAGAAAATTACGTTAGAAGAGTGTGTGTATCCCATATTATTGCCTTGTGTGGGCTGCAGGCTACATGTGAACAAGGTTGGCAGGGAGTTGTTTAGTATACAGAGAGGAACAGATGGTTAGCTATTGTGGTAGGGCCTGTCACTGACAAGCTCAAGTCATTGTGAAGTAATTGGGTTGGGTTGAGTAATTTTTGTCTGCTGTTCAATGTGTGCTAATTATTATCTGGTTCTGCGTTGACTTTTATAGAAAAAAAAATCTATTGTGAATGTTCAAAGACTGCATTTTATTACATAATAATATAACAGTTGTACCAGTGGTTAAATGGTGATATTTATTTTTGCAGAGCCAAAGCTGTCTTCTCAATTAGATTGTTTTATGGGACCATCAGTCTGAACCCGATCAGACTCGTTTTATGCTCAAATTAAAATAATTTTATCACAAAGCGGTTGCCATGTTAAGTGTCTTTTATACCAGTTAAAAGCAGGCTTATCACACCCTGCTCCACAGATATTAGGACCCAGTTCTGGAGAAGAGCATTCCAGCGAGGTACTTGCATGGGTGTGTGTGAGTGTTTCTGTGTGCGTGAGCAGAAGCTGCATCAGTAGTGATAATATAGTGGGTGCCTTTACATAATGAGGGGGGAATGTGGGCAGAGTGATGCTCATTGTTTCCTGGAGGATTGCTGTGTGTGTGTCCTTGTTAACTGAGAAGAGATGCATGGCATTCAGTGATTCTGGCTGATTATTAACACTCCCACCTCTCTCGGGTTGAAGTGTGCTCTCACTGTCTGTGCATGGTCTGGATTGAATCTACTGGTCGTAGATTAATTTGCAGTCATAGAATCATTGCTACAGGTGGACAGTGTTCCCAGCATCTTATGTTTATATTGACCTGTGGTGTTGCAGCATTGAAGGAGATGTTGCCATTGGTTACGGGCTAGAGGTTCTTGCATAGTGGGCGAGATAGTAGGTTTAAACAGCAAGTTTACATAAGGATACAGGACATCAAGTTAAGAATTATTTTATTATCGCTGTGTGCCCTTTTACAAAGCTACTGTGTGTTCCTGCTTTGTTATCTTGCTAACCTAAATGCATAAACTCAGGTGTAATTCAATTTTATTTCTTATCTTTGGTATGAAAGCCAACATTTCACACTCATGCAGGGGTCTTTGCTGGTTGGTGACTTGACCTTTTTAAAACACATTACTTCACCCTCAAGATACAACTCCTATGCTTAGGATCAGATCAGCTTACATAATGGCCTAAAGTTTAAAGAAATCTTAATTGGCCATAAGTCCTGAAACATATACTGTTGTTTACTTAAAAGAGGGCTCCTTATTTTGTGAGATGTAGCCCTTCTTGTGGGATCTAGTTCTTCTTGTGAGATCTAGTTCTGAGTGCTCTTACAGAAGGTGCTCAATTCTGTCCATATGATGAAGTGGTTACATGGATGGAGGGGAAATCTGTACCATTTGACTGTAGAGTCATTACATGACAGATGTGCAGCAAAAAGCAGCTCGTTAAGATTAGAGAAAATCTCTGCTCCGTCATACAAAATGGCACAATCTTTATGTGTGGGAGGGTTAAGCCTCAGACTGATTTAATCCCTGATTATTATGTAAATGGTTGTGTGAAGTTACTTCAACAGACTTACAGTAACGTACAGATATATTAATTTAAGAGGTGGAATTGTTGTGATCATTAAAATTTTTTACCAACTTGAGAACGTTCATGCATGATTACCACCAACTCTTAGCAAATAGTTTAAGTCAGTCTTGAGCCCCGTCTCAACCAAGCAGTTCACTTCAGTTTGTCTTAATACGGCATCCATTTTGTAGCGTTTCCATTGACTAAAACCGGGATGGGCCCTAAATAACCAACCCGTACCATCCCACTTTTTGGTACCCTTCTGTTGGGGTGCCAAATATACCGGTATTTCAATTTAAATGGGGAAATGGGGCTTTATTGTCCTTGACTGTAGTGCTAGTGTTCGTGAATTTGAACATTTTCAATAAGACCCATTTGTGAAGAAAGGGACATTTATCTCCAAATAAATATAAAATGTCTTAAAGATGTGGTATTGTGCTTTTTTATGCTTTATGCTGTCCACGTGGTACCCCTGTAGTCGCTGAACTGGATTTACAGCAGAAAAAAAATCCCTCATATTTACTCTCATGCTTGTTTTAGCTGCTTTCTCTTTAATGCTCCCCACTCCACAAACCCCCTTCCCCTTGACTGGTCAATTTTTTGGAGGCCTGTTGGAGGAGTGGCAGAGCTATGGGAAGACCTTGGTGTTTGAGGCCCATCCCACCAATGTGGGATATACCATTTAGCAGAGTCCTTATAAATGACCTCATAATTTTTGCAATTCTTGTGATGATCTTATGCTATTTTTAGAACAGAACATTTTGAGCTGTTACAGACAGATTCGGTATTTTCGAGATTTCTACAATGCATGAATGTGTAGCCGTTTGAAAATAAGCATGCATTTAGTTTGGACATCCAGCATTGATACTTTATATCCATATCTAAGCTATGGGATATCATCATACCCTGTCTTTGATATCAATACAGGCACACTGAGATGCTGTTTACTTGAGAGAAGTTCAAACAGCATGCATTTCTTTGCACATGCTTGTAATTAGACAGTGTCTTTTAGCTTGTTTGTACCAATCAAATAGGGGCAAATATTGAGATGAATCAACCCTCACTTTTTTTATCTTTTACCAAAGAATGAAGCATAAAGTTTCTCAGAGAGAGAGAGAGGGGGGGTTGATATAAAGGCATGTCTCTAGTCTGGTATTTCCAGCAGTAAATGCAAAGTGGTTTGTTTGTCTTTGAGGATTTACTGTAAGCATATTGTAAACTACAATTAAAAAAGTTACAGTGAAACACAAAGTAGACTGTATTTTTAAATGAGGCTGGGCAGAGAAGACACACATCCACAGGGATCTGGTAAATCTGGAGCAGCTGGCTCAGGGGAGAAGTAGTTCCAGTTCACAGTGAGCTGTTGTATAGAGGACAGCAGTCAGTAACTGTGTCCGCATTTGAGTTTGCTGCTTGATATTGGCCTCATAGTCATCAGCCAGTACTGCAAATAGCCCAGCTAATTAACCAGCAGAGGGATTCAGTAACAAATACCTTCATGTCAAAGTTGCAACCTCAAATTCTTAATCATTTTAAGAATCCAAATTTCTGACAGCAAGCAACAAGGGTACAAACATAGTTTGGTCAAAAAAGGGAACAGACTATTCCTTACGGCATCAGTTTTTTCTTTTCTCAAGAGAAAGTTCATTTGTTGTCCAGTAAAACCATTCAAACCTCTTTTTCTGTCTTCAGGGACCAGTGGCATCCGGAAAATGGCCCCTCAAGAGGTAAGGACATCAGAAATGTTATCACAGAATTGAAAAACACCCCTGTGTTTTGCACTGTTCGGAGTAATGTAAATGTTGATCTAGTAAGCCCTACGGAGAGAAGAAGAACAGGTTCAGAGAGTTTAAAGTTGGAGTCATACAACTATGTTTATCTCAAGACGTGTGTATTTTTTTAAGTTGTTGAAGTAAGGGAAGATGGGCAGTTCTGTTGTCGACACAGGTTAGAACAGGTACAGAAATGCTTGTGAATAGAGGTAGTTAAAAGTTTTTAATAATTTTTTAGTCTTTATCTCAGGGATTGTGATAAAATAGGCTTGATACATGTAATCAAAATGAAAGAAACTGAGAATACTTTTTTTAGGCGAGGGGGTGGGGGGGTAGTTTGGCAACAAACTGAGGCAGACAGAAAACAACCAAAAGTATTAAAAAATGAAGTCATACACTGAGAGAAGTTCAAGTAAAGGTGAGGATCACATGAAGGCAAAGGCAGGAATTCTTTCAACCATTGCTCTTATATTTTAACCTTTAAAAGCCTGACCCATCAAAAAAAAAAAAAAAAAAAAATTCTATTTTTTTGTTACTAGGATGTCTATTGACACTTTCAAAATAAAATTCACAAAAAATATTGCTATATAATTTTGTTTATATCATATTTGACACATCGGGTAGTTGAGGCAACTTCTCTGGTGAAACTTTTAGTAAATGTGTTCTTTCGATGTATAAAATACTTATTTTAAAAAATGAATAACTGTTTTAGATGGTATTCTTACTGCAATTTCTTGAAAATAAGCAGTGATTTTCCTAAGAAAAAGAGGTGTGTGGATGATTTATGAGAGCAGCCACTTTGAAAAGGGCCAAAATGCAACTTTGGCTGCCAAGAGTGGAATGATAATCCTCAAGGGGGTGGAAAACATTCAAAGGAAAAAATTAACAAGTTTTAAAGGAAATTATTTATCATATTGATGAGATAGGAGTCATATCAAATATGTTATGTTTGGCTTATAGGTTTAAACTGACCCTTGTGTAAAGTTCAGCAACCTGTCAGCTGAGTTAGTATAACTTGATATGGTTGTCATGTGGAGATGTTTATCCCAATGTTACTAATAGCTGAAATACAGATTGTTCTTTGTCTCCTGTGTGCTCATGCATAAAAAATGTTTCTCTCCTGGCCTCTAACCCCTCCCTTCAGATGCCAGGCTCCTCAGGCACGACTCAGAGTATGAAGAAGACCATTGGACACCGGGGTGTTGAGACCACCACAGGAGAGACCACCTATAAAAAGGTTGGAACGGGGTTAGGGGTTGGAGTGGTGTTGGGTGGTCACTGACCTCATGTTTCTTCTTTAGCATGTACAGCACCAAAAGAGGGGGTTATTGTTTTTACCGTTAGGCTTTGTACTCTCCATCTGGCACCCCTGTAGTAGCTTAACATGGTTTACAGCTTTTAAAAAATTCATGATTTTCTAAAGCTGGTGTTTTTGAAAACTTTTGGCCTCTGTTTGAAATGTTTCGTTTTAGTTTCTGTCCCCTTAAGACTACCCACTCCACAAACCCACTTCTCTCTGGTTGGCAGGGGAGCTATGGGAAGACCTTGGTGTTTGAGGCCCATGCCTCTAACCTGTGACTGACCAGTTAGGAGAGTCTTTATGCAGTGATGTCAACATTTTAGCACCATTTGGACTGATGCAATACACGTATATACTGTTAAGGCCAGATGCCACATATGCATGGTTACCCCTTTTCTCACACTGTTATCTATCGTAGTTGTCATGAAGCTGGTCGTGAAAAGAAATGAAAACAAATGCAAACTTTCCACTCCCTCCACTTGTATTAAGAACTCCTAGAACATGCACATCTTTACCCCTACATGTATTTCTGCGAGTCACTGTGTATTTAATGAGTGACCCATCTGAAATGACCCACACGTCACATCTAGTCTTGAAGGTAAAAACGCTGCAATGTTGCATCTGGTCTAAATGGGTTAAAGCTCTTGTGCTATTTTTAGAACATGAACATGCAGTACTTTAAAAATCAGAACATGTTAAGTTAGGGCATCCAGCATTTTAATTCAATATCCATGTTTAAAATATAGGACAGCATAATACCCCCTCTTTAACACTGCTGTAAAAAAAGGAAAAGATGTTAGTCGTTTACCTTCTATTCTACGTCGTGTGCCTCTTTCATGGATGCTCTGAAAGTAGAGTGAAAGAGCAGATGTCACAGGGTTAGAACTGTTCTAATATTTATTGTTCCCTTGTCTGTCCTCTCTAGACTACATCATCTGCCCTAAAAGGTGCCATCATGCTTGGTATTGCTCACACAGTCGGCAGCTTAAGTCAAAAGGCAGAAAGGGATGTCCTCATGCAGGACTTTGTGGTGGTGGAAAGTATCTTCTTCCCCAGGTTGGTAACAGAGGTTGTGTTTGATTAAATACTGTGGATTTGTGTGATTTGGTTTCATGGAGTTAATGCCACTCCTGTCTTTTCTTTTCTTGTGTTTCTTCAGTGAAGGTAGTAACCTGACCCCTGCTCATCACTACAGTGACTTTCGCTTCAAGACATACGCTCCTATTGCCTTTCGCTACTTCAGAGAACTCTTTGGCATCCGGCCAGATGACTACCTGGTCAGTATTTTTTACAGTATGTTTTACTTGTTTCTATCATGACTGTGTTAGGCTATGAGCGGCATTAAACCAGTGACATGTTCTGACAGAGCTGAATAAATGCTGCCTTTACATGTTCACTTCTGTGCTGGAACAAACATAAAATTATTTAGGTTTTGGCGTTTGAATCACAGAGATTTATTGTACAAGGTAGGTTTATTTGTCAGTTCGGCAATATGTGTAACATACAGAGGACTGAAATTGTGATACTCAAGTGCCCACGGTGCTACGGTAAAGGGTGAACATTTAGTATTAATAGTAAACATCAGTATTAAAACCAATAAAAATTAAGTGTCTATCGAATGTAAAAATATCAAAAGAGAAAGGAAACATTTGTGCAAAAAAAAGAGATACACATTGATGCAACACAAGTCAAAAAGAAGTATGAGTACCAAGGTGCATAAAAAGGTGACATTTTTTCATTTTGTTAAAATTGTGGATGGCAGTATTTTTGTTTTTCTGTTAATTGTGTTATTACTTGTGGAAAATTCGGGCACACTTCCCGTCACCTCTAGTTTGTTACTTTTTGTTTGTGGCTCCCTGCGCTGCTGGGAGGGTCTGTGTGCATGCAACACAGACCCTCAGACCCCCACAGACCCCAACACATGCAACTGACACAAATACAGAGCTTGCATGCACACAGAAAACCATTCAGTAATGAATTAGGCCGACAGTATATCAGGTACACCGGTGTACCGCCCAACACCGATGCCGGATAGTTTTTTGATTGTATAATTCCCAGAGATTTTGTTTCAAACGTCGCCTCAGGTTTAAAATCAGACTTAAGATCACATCAGTGTTTCAGTTGGATACTAATGCAAACTCATTTTACTTTTGTAGTACTCCCTGTGCAATGAGCCGCTGATCGAGTTATCTAACCCCGGAGCCAGCGGATCCCTCTTCTACGTGTCAAGTGATGACGAGTTTATAATCAAGACTGTCCAGCACAAAGAGGCAGAATTCCTCCAGAAACTCCTGCCAGGATATTTCATGGTAAGCCTGATGAAAAGCGAACATGATTGATGGCACTTGAACCTTCACTGTCTGTTATCTCATCTTTTGTTATCTCCTCTTTCTGCAGAACATAAACCAAAACAAGCGCACCCTGCTACCCAAGTTCTATGGACTGTATTGTGTTCAGGCAGGAGGCAAAAACATCCGCATAGTGGTGATGAACAATCTTTTGCCTCGTATCATCCCCATGCACCTCAAATACGACCTAAAGGGCTCCACATATAAGAGGCGAGCTTCCCCGAAGGAGCGAGAAAAGGTTGTTCCAATTTACAAAGACCTGGACTTCATTCAGGACATGCCCGATGGCCTGCTGCTTGAAGCCGACAACTATAATGCCCTGTGCAAGACCATACAAAGGGACTGCTTGGTGAGTCTCAGAGACTTTTTATTGGCTATTTTTTTTAATTATTGTGATGTGATCAAGTCCAACAGAACATATTTTGGTGCAGCAGGATATTAAACTTGTGGCCTAAAATACTTCACATGATTTTTTTTTCTCATGAACATCAAATCTTATATTACATTCAATCAGTGTTTGGTGTGGGAATGCATGAGGGCCCATGATACTGGTAGTTTACGTGTCTAAGAAGGCCTCCTTAATGCTATATACACAGAGTTTGGATCAACATATGCTGCAATACAGACCATACCTTTTGTCAAGGTAGGCCTTGTGTCTGCAGCAAAACAATGTCAAACCATATTCTTCAGGTATCACAGCAGTATAGCACTGTAGTAGGAGAGTTCAGGTCCTAAACTGGCCTGCCTGCAGTCCTGACTCGTCGGCAACATATTTTTGTGCATCATGAAACAATAATGAACTATAGCAAATGAGACCCCTAACTACTGAGCAGCTGAAATCCTTTGTAAGACAAGAATGGGACAATATTTGACTTCAAGAGTCTAGTAAGAGGTGATGCAACACAATGGTAGACCTCAGCATTGTATTTAAAATCAGGACACATTTTTCATAGTTCCACCATTTGATATGTTGTATTTGCAAAATGTTCAACTTGAGAAAAGGGTTTAAATGATTCAGTTTTTATTAACATTTTATATAGCATCCTTTTTCTGGCATTTGAATAATATATAATACAACAAAAGTCTTTCGCAATGTCAATTTTTATTCCACTGTTGTACAGCCTTAATTTAAGTCTCATTTTAGATCATTATTGTCAAAACAATAATGCAGGCAGATGTTTAGTATTATGTTCACTTCCTTTATGAGATATTTTGCTGTTAGTTATGGATTTTTTTTTTCCTTAACTCTTAACTGTACTGTTTTACAGCTAAGGACAAATTGTGTTTGTCTAGAGAACATTAGTCTGGTTTGTCAGAAGGTGTTTTCTCATCATTTCATGTTGAGCCGCATAACCATTCAATGATCATCAGCTGTTCACTGTTAAAGAGATGACTCAAGCTTGCATGACACTGCAAGCTGATACTGTGTTTACTTTGAGGGATGATGCCTTTTCAGGGAATGAAAGAGACTGGCAGCATTTATCATGACAAGTACAGGAAGCAGTGGTCCTACGTGAGTGTTGGTTTATTGGATTTAGGAAAGCCGTGGAACTTAAAAAAGAGAGACTACTCATTGTGTATTCATCAGCATCTTCTCTGTCAAGTTGAAGCTAGTCTGTCTTTTTGGTTAGTTTATTGTCAGTAATATTACTCTGGGCTACCCAAGTTTACATTAGGCAGATATAAATCTATTTATTACCACTAAATTATTTCTTTTCTGTCATTTTCTATTTCACTTGTGCGTTGACTACAGTATAAACTACTTGTTGCTGTGTGATCAGCTGTTGTTTTTCTTGTGTAATGTTATGAAGGTGGCCGTGACCGACATCATGAATATTATAGTTCATTGGTTATTACAGTCCTTTTGTGATGCGGCTGCTGTCAGCTCTGTGGTTATAAATTATGCCATTGTGAAAGAAAACATACCTGATCAACATTTTATTTTTGTTGTGCAGCAGCTTTCTTTAATAAGGTTTATCATAGGTTTACTAAAATGTTTTATGTTAAATGTCATGGTCATGTTTCCTGTGGTCGAAATGCTAAAATTGCTCCAAATCAAACCAAACCAAAAAGAAAAAAAAAAAGCACTTCAAACATGACCATATCATCATGTGAACCTCCAGATAATGTTTTGCTCCTATTGATGCACATTTCAGCTAATTTATTGTATTTTTTATGAAGCTCTTACAGAGTTTCAAAATCATGGATTACAGCCTGCTGATGGGGATCCACAACATGGACCAGGCCAGTCGGGAACGGGAACGTGGCGGGGGCAATTCAGGGGAGAGCGGAGGTTCAGAGGGAGCAGTGACCCCTGATCAACGCCGGCCACAAGCCCAGAAAAGTCTTTACTGCACGGCAATGGAGTCCATTCAGGGGGAGGCTCGAGGGAAGGGAGTTCTAGACTCAGAGGACCAGTGAGTTTTACTGCAAAGCTGAAACAAGCTGAGCTGAATTTCTTTACTCGTAATTTCTCCTGGAATACAAAGCAATAAATTATTTTCTTTGAATTTGTTCTTTCAGCATGGGCGGGATTCCGTCTCGCAACAGTAAAGGAGAAAGGTTACTAATCTACATTGGTATTATTGACATTCTGCAGTCCTACAGGTTGGTTTCCAATGGCTGATTTTCTTGTAGATATTCTTTATGCATTGACTCTTGATAATAATAAGACAAACTTCATTTGTCATTCATAAAACACAAAATAATTCATTTATTTATGTCTTTTTTAATTAGGTTTATTAAGAAGTTGGAGCACTCCTGGAAGGCACTGGTTCATGATGGGGTAAGAGTCTCATTTGGGCATGTACATTTTTTTCATTTACATTCATTTACAATCTAGGCTCCTTTTTTGACACCTTACACAAAACTACTTTTTAAATTATCACTGAATTTTCAAGCAAAAGCAGTGATACATTTCAAACCTTCTCCTGCTGCACTTTGTTGACCATGAGGATCTGTTGCTGTTCTTTGTTTCTTTGTCTTATCTTTTCTGTTTGTAAATGGTTTATCATTGAGTATTTATGAAATAAAGCATCTTTGTGGGCTTTTGTGAAACTAGTATTAACCTTTCTGCCCCCTCACTAGACTGTGAACATAATTATAAGGTCAGTTGATAGATGTATTGCTTTTTATGAAACAGTTTATTGGTATTATGAGACTAGGTCTACACAATATGAAGAAAATATACAACTTGGGCTTTTCAGGTTTTTAAAATTTGTTTTAATATATTCAGATGTCTGTGTTGGTTTTAGAGTGATGGCTCGTATTGTGATAAATTTGCTTTTGCTTTTAAAAGCACGCACCTAACAGACATGAGCCATTTAGGATGTGTCTGCTTCTAACAGCTCTGATGCTTTTATACCACTGTAGGACACAGTTTCAGTTCACAGACCTGGCTTCTACGCAGACCGTTTCCAACAGTTTATGTGCAACACAGTGTTCAAGAAAATTCCATGTGAGTATGCAAACCAGTGAAATATTTAAGCGTCAGTAGCCTGGCTCACCAGCATTAATAATTCAAGGGATGAAAAGTCTATTCATTCATACTGTCTCATTTTCACATTCTTCAGTAAAACTGTCACCATCTAAGAAGAGCCGTGGTGGAGGTCAAGGGGGTCTTAGGAGGGCCCCGACTCTAGGAGGTCCCACCCCACTCTCCCATGCGACAGGGCCATCAGTCGAGTCTAGAGTAGTCTACCACAGCCACTTTAAAAGCACAGACTCAGAAGTAGACTGTGGTAAGATGTCAAACGATGCAAGTATTCTTTAGCTATGTCTTCACTCACAATTCTACTCGCAGCACTCTTTTTCTTTTTTTTTTTTTCAGGGGTGCAATCAGGCAGACCAGATCTTGTTCCAAGGACCCCTTCACCAGTGGAAAATCCCGCTGACTGTGAGGCCAACCTATCCACCTCATCTCTAGGCAGCACAGGAGTTCCCTCTGGCTCCCCTCCTCTACGGTAACTATAATAACACATGGATTTAATTATTATCTTGCTCTGGTGCTTGATTTTTGTTTTCTTTCCTCTGAATCTTCATCATCTCTGCAGGTCCGTCGGGGTGGAAGTGCACAAATCAGCAAACACAGACCTTGACCAGGGGGCTCCTCCCAGGTATAGTAGGCAGTGGTAGCTCATAAAAGTAAAGCCTCATCAAATAATAAAACAAACCAAACTTTATCTTCATTTTGTATGTTTTAATTCCAGTTGGGCGGTAGAGGGGGCTGCAGATAATCCAGGCAACTTGTCTGGAAACGAGGATGTGGTTTCCCTCTCAGACATTGTTCCTGAGACCAACATCTGTTTTGTAAGTGTGAATCATTAATTATTCATCCTTGAATATGGAAACAAATCCATATTTCAAGCAGCCTGTTTTTGTTTTACATTTATTAAATCTTTCCAAATTTGACATCTGTTTCATCCTCAACAGTAAAAACAGACAGTGCCGTTAAAAGGCGAGGATGTTTCTGGATCCGTTAAGGTGGACAGAAGATAGGACACCTGTCCAACACGGACCCTCTGCTGCACCTCTGTTGTTCTCACCTGTAGAGTCAGTACAGGACTAGCTGGACAAAGCAGCAAGTTGCAGTGGTGGTTGTCACAATGAAGAAAGCGGTGTGTTGTAGGCTTTGGCTATTAACACCATCACCATGTGCACAGAGTTGCCACTAATTTCCCAAAGCCAAACAGTTTTTTACACAACCTGGAAAAAAGTGTATAGCTCTAAATTGGCAGCTCTTTTGTAGCTTTGGCATCAAAATATCAGAGAAAATATTTTGTATGTGTACCACATGAAGGACACTGTGGTCACACCACAAACAAAATAATTAGCAGTATATTGTGAAAAAAAAACAGGCCAAGTTCACCAATGAATGGTGAAGCAGTCACATTGTCCCTGAAGAGTTAGTATCCACATTTCCACAGTATAAAGCAGGAACACATTCGCTTAAAGAGCACACTAAAGGGGAAGGCTGCATTCGTAGGAGTGAATTGCTTCTTGTGTGCTCATGCACAGCCTCAAATGGGTTCACATTTCCGTGATTCTCATTCTTGATACTGTTACTGCACATCCGTATCCCCTCAGCATTCCTTATGCACTCCAAGCTATCAGTGCTCATTATTCAAATCAACACGTGCTGCTGTCGACTCTGCAATCATTTATGCATTATTATTATATTTTTTTTGTTCTGATTGTGGATGTACAGTGTTTTTATTTGAAATGGCAGGAGAAAAGGTGGAAACACCGACATGGTGATTTTTGTTTTTTTGTTTCTAAGTTATTCTGCTGGAAGCCACAGCGGTGCTGCAAAGATTTGACTAGATCTAGCAACCGCTTTATGTATGTCACATTGTTTTTCTTATACAGAATGTGTCTTATAACTAACATGGTGGACCACATTTGTACACTCCTAAAAAAAAAAATATCTCCCCCTCTGATGTGACCATATGTGCTGGAAAATGGATAAATTCAAAGAAAAAATTACTTATAGATGCTATCAAATGACGTCTAGCTAATAGAATAATTTCCAGCGTCTGATTCTTGTCTGTGCCTTTTACATGTTAGCCTTTCCCAAACACGTGCTATGGAACTGACATTCTTTTACAGGTTAGTGTAGTCGACTAACAGAGGAACCCGAGGCCCCGTTTGTACGACAACGCTTCACAGCGTTTCACTCTAAAACGCTAAAAACTCAGAAAAAAATCTGGGTTTATCCGGAAACGCTGATGGACTGAAAATGCTGTAGTATGCATACCAGGCCTGAAGGTGGCGATATAACTGTGGAGCCTTTTGGTTCTGGAATGAGTGGAATGCACTCACACAAAACGGAACGTGACGTCAGCGTTTCCACTGAAAACTTATACTTGCTGTTTACACGACAACGGTGGCTGCAGTGTATCCAAAATTCCTCCCTGGACGGCGTTTTAAAAAAAAGTTGCGTTTTAGCTCAACTAAAATGAGAGGCTGAAACACAGCAACACTTTTGCGTTTCATCCTAAAACTGTTGTCGTATAAACGGGGCCTGACTTACTGGCACTACAGCTGAGTTCAACTAACTGCCATTTGTATGTCTGAAACAACCACCCAGCTGGTGGGTTTTTCAAACATTTACAAATTTAACCACAAATATTTGATGTGAGAATCACAAGTTTTATAATGTATTGACACTTTTGAGAGCAAAATATTGTTCAGTGATATTTGAAGGTCTGCAGCATTTCAGTTTTGACAGTTATACACAAGATACCGACCAGTATAAGATGGAAAATATCAAAGGCCTTTTGAAAACAATCAGTTGCCTTATGGTAAACTTGCAAAATAAAACAAATATGTTTCATTGCTAACCTCCTACAGACTTTTTTCCAGTGACGAAACCAAACTGACAAACCCTTATCTTCGGTAGCACCTATCAACTGCTCGAATTTTAAAGTAAGGGTACATCATAAAGATGACACTAAGGATCAGTGGTTTCACTTTGTATGATATGGAGTCAGTCACTGCACTGATTTAGGTCCCTCTAGCTCTGGTTGCGTGCTTAGGAGTTTGAAGTCCCTAGTCTGTTAGCTCAGCTCTCCTGAATGATACAAAAAGGATTTATGTCTATTATTTATCATTTCTGTTGGCTGCAGAAATGACAGCCGCCCACATCCACCCTGGACCAAGATCACTTAAGTGTAGCTGGGTTTTTTTAGATTAATTTCTTTGTAGTGTTGAATCGGTTTTATTCCACCATTGACAAAAAAGCCTGCTTTTATTTTTTGGCACTAAACAAGCTACTACAGTCCCCATTTAAGGAGTTTAAATTACTAACATAAAATTCCCCATCCCAGACATATTTTTACCTAATGAAGTCCTGTTAATTTCTGTAATGCACATGTGGTCTATGCAGCAGAGAGGGAGAAGGGGAAATGTGAGCTGTTAATATAAGAAGTTGGAAAACTTCTCATGTTCATTGTGCACGATTGAGGATAAAAGGACTGAGCCATGTTGTTTTTAAAGGCAGTCATGTGCCAAAGAGAAAAGAAGAGAGTTCCAGTGAAGATTCAGGATCCAAGTGAAAATCAAACTGACACTCCTCAGTTAGAATGTTTTATATGGTAATGACACTGGGATAGCCTGTGTTTAAGGATCTCTTATGAGACTGGACTTTCTATTTTTTGGTCTTAATCATTTCATGTTTGAAGAACTGGATCTGACACAATCCTAGTCCTGATAAAGATTTTCATCATCAGAGAATTGGTTTACACTGTGGCCTGAGACATTTCAAGATTAAAACTCCACATTCCTGTGAAATTTAAGCTAATTTACTACAAAAGCTGAACTCCTAGAACCTGCTATGTTCCAGCTTTTGTGTAGTTGGGATTATATGAACTTGGTATTTACTATTTCTTGTAAATTCTGACATGTAGATAATGAACTATTTTGACACATTCAGTTGTTGAGTGTGATACAGCCACCAAAGAAAATACTGTGAGAAACTTCTTCTCACTGGAAAAAAAATCCAGATTATATGTATGACTCCTATTGGTTTTTGGTATTATTGCTATCATTTACTCAACTGGCTGGTACTGTGTAAATGCTGGAAGCTAACCAGTTTTGTCACAGTTGTTATGTACTACACAATGGCACAAGATAAACATCAGTCATTGGTGCTTTTGAAGTGACACACTCAGCATAGACACTACAAGATATTTGAAGTAATGCAATATGAACCACAATCTGCAACCTATGAACTTTTAGAAAATATTTATTAACATGGCTGATTGCTGCCGGCTGAATTGATGAAAGTTGTATTATATACCTTAGACGATTGTACAAATACTGTATACTGACAGAAGGATGTCTGAAACTTGATAGTGTATGTTGCCTATGAAGGAGAACTGTTTGACAATTTCACTTTTTATATTTCATGTTTAGATTGTGACATGATAGATTCTCTCCATGATGATTCTGGGATGTTAATCTCCCTCGCTTTTTTCTACATGAATGTTTCACATGGCTGAAGAGCCAACATTGCTGGTTGTCCTATATGCTTCAATTATTATATTTTTACTGTGTATAAAATGTGTATATGTACATAGGAGTCACAGAAATGCCTTCTCATGCAATATATGCTGCCTGTCCCTCCTGCCATGTTCCATTAATGTGGTGGTGATGTTTTCATGTCTTATTTTAAAGGATTAAACATATTTTCTAAATCACGGTTTTGGTACTTCATGTGTATTTTGCAAGCAGCAACACCCATTGTGATTATGTGAAGCCATGGAGAAGTGCTGGAAACTGTGGGTCAGCAAAAATGTCAACAGTTTGAATCCTGGTCCGCCCAGTGGGCCTTTCTGTGTGGAGTTTGCGTGTTCTCCCTGTGCATGCATGGGTTCTCTCCAGGTACCCCAGCTTTCTTCCACAGTCCAAAAACATGCTCATCAGTTCAACTGGTGATTCTAAATTGCCTGTAGGTGTGAGTGGGATTGTATGAGTCTACATGTCAGCCCTGTGATTGACTGGTGAGCAGTCCAGGGTGTACCCTGCCTCTCGCCCTAAAACAGCTGGGTAGGCTCTAGCCATCTGTGACCCTGAACAGGATAAGCATATATGAATGGATAAGATAGTTGAGCTAAACTGCCTGGGTCTGAATCGCTCATTTTCTATCTGCACACACTGTACATAAGGTGAATTTTATCCACATTTTTACAGTTAGGTGTTTTGTGTTCTCATAAGTGTTTATGTTTATAAGTTAAGTTAAAAAAAAGCACCCACGTCTTAAGATCTTTTTTAATCAAGTGTTTGAATGTGAATGCCTCATCATCCACTGTTTAACACCTTGTTACATAATTACACTCATCTTCCACATAAATTTCCCCTGTGATTTCAAACTCCAAGGCTCTCCAGTTGAACACATTACCTGGAGTAAATTGTGCATCCTCCACATAACGATTTATCTCAGCACTGGAGAGCACATAATCCCACATATGGAGTTTGGCAATTATGCCAATAAAAGATTGATTGGCATCAAAATCTCCACCGTAGGAGTCTTGCTCTTGGCCCAGAATGGTGATGGGAGCTCCATTGATGGGTCCAGTTTTGATTAACCTCTTGATAGATGGCTTACCATCCACCCACACCTGACCATGACCATTTCCAGACTTCCAGGTGGCACATATAGAGTGCCATGTGTTAGGTGGAAATGAAATTGATAGAAAGAATGCACTTCTATCCAATGCACTTATCTCCAGAGTATCCAAGTTGTCTGGCTTAAAGAGTTCAAAGCTATCACTGAATGAAGGCGTTGCCAAGGAGAAGAGTCCATAGTTCCTGGAGAGATCTGTCATGAATCTGAACAGATGTGCTTGCTTTTAGAAATGGGGGTAAAAGTTTTATTTATTTATTTTTCAAAACCACACTAGGCTGATGACACACAAGTTATTTACTTCATGCAGATGGTCAGAGAGCGGAAAAAGTTTCTTGTAGTAAGAAGTTTCACATGATCCGTGGCAGTCTCTTTGGGGAACACGAGAACTTTCCCTGTCAGATCTGCAGAGGAGAGAAGTTAAACAAAACTGATCACAGGAGGACAGAGTATGCAAACTGATGAACGTTTAAAAGACATGTCCTGTGATTTTATTTATAACAATCACAGTTTGGTGTTTTAATGGTATTCTGTACACCATAACCTGTGTTAAAGGTTTACATACCTTGGGGTGTTGGACAGCAAGTTGCCAACATCATCATGAAAATTAAGAGTTTCTCCATCTAATATTTAAAAAAAGGAACATACCAATAACAACAGTATATTATTTTATCCTGTATTTTTATGGTAATGAAACTAAATCATATAAACTCAACAATACTTTGAATACAAGTGTTGCTGTTTGACATCAACAAATATGGCAGAAAACAGGTTTTACTTACACATGAGAGATATACACATACAGTCAAATTGGAAATAAATATAAGAGTACTTTACAAAAATGTTAAAAACTTCAAGCAGCATAACAGAAAAGATAATGGTAAAAAAGAAAGTCTGAAAATCAGAGAGCTTGAGATTTACAGATGTATGTCTCTTTTTTTTTACCTTGGCTGACAGCTTCTGCTGAGAACTGTGAACAGTGGCTCGTTGCTGTTGGCCCAAGTTTATTTGAAATAAATGTTTGCACTGCTTTCATCACAAAGAACTATGGACTAATTCCCAACCACAACCAAACAGCAAAGGTGAATTCTGTTGAGGGATGAATGACAAATAACATATATATGTAATAGATATGTATGTACCACTGGCAAATAGAAGAAGTGGCTGACATTGGGAAAACATACCAATGGCTGAGAGACAGCACAGAGGCGCTAATCATGGCTGCACAAGAACAGGCCCTCAACACGACATCAATAGAGGCTGAGGTCTACCACACCAGACAGGACCCCGGATGCAGACAGTGAAGCCCCTGAGACAGTACAGCACATCACAGCAGGGTGTAAGATGCTGGCAGCGAAGGCATACATGGAGCAGCATAACCAGGTAGCTGGCATAGTGTACAGAGACATCTGTGCCGAGTATGGACTGGAGGCCCCAGAGTCAAGATGGCAGATGCTTCCTAAGGTGGTGGAGAACAAGCAAGCCAAGGTCCTGTGGGACTCCCAGATCCAGACTGACAAATCCTATTTTATGTCACTTTCTATTGGTAGGTGGCTGTTCCAACCTCCAACTCATAAATTTCAGTTTATGAAAACAACATTTAAATGATTTTTGCCTATTTCCTTTTACATAAGTCTTTATGGGAAAAAAACCAAACCTGTCCCAAGTTTTTTATGTCACAACCAAAACACAAAGAGTTTTAGTCTGCGAGCAAGGCTTAATTTTAGCAACACACTCAGAAATTTCACCAAGAAGAGAAATTGCCTTTTTGTTCATCAATGGCTACATTGTGAGTTGTTAGTTTACAGCATTAAGTACATGACTTCCAAAGTCAGAAAATCAGTGTTTGGTTTTAAGGAGTGTCTCTACTGAAACATAATTTCTACACTGAAAAAATCATTTTGATTTTAAAGCAAAATGTGTTTTCTATCTCTGTACAGATGTGTGATACTTTGTTTGGTAGCCAGATTGTGCTAAGCATTGTTGAGTTATGCCAACAACTAAAATGTCACTACCAAAACAGTCACTACCAAAAACACATGTAAAGGTTTTGGAAGTGAAAATATATGATGTCCATTTTTAATTAAAGTTAGTCATACATTATATCATACACAGAAACATGTCATGAATAGATAATTCTGATTTAAATCTTCTTTTTTTTGTTTGTTTTTTACATTCAGTCAGATTTGCAGGGTGAGATAAAACACCAAAATGCCAAAGAGTCGAGCAGAGTCAAGTCACGAGACTAATTTGCAGACCATGGCCCCAATACAACAGCCAAACAGGCCATGACTCCCATATAACTGCTAAACAGGACATGGTCCCTAGAGACATGGATTTGTATCATGGTTCCAATTTCAGAGGTATGTTGGTCTTGGCACCAACGAGACTACTTTACAGACCATGGCTGAAATAGAAGGTGGTAGAGGGAGGTGGAGGACTAAAAGAGCTCCAGAACATGGTGGACCAAGGAACCAAAGTAAAGTCAAGTAAATAATGAAGAACAAAAGTGTGTGTGTGTGTGTGTGTGTGTGTGTGTGTGTGTGTGTGTGTGTGTGTGTGTGTGTGTGTGCACATGCATGCGTGTGTGTGTGTGTGTGTGTGTGTGTGTGTGTGTGTGTGTGTGTGTGCGTGTGTGTGTGTGTGTGTGTATTGTTTGCTATTGCCTATATTAGTGTGTGCATGATGTGTGACCTTAGCTCAGGCAGCAGAGGTCAGGGCAGAGGTCAGGAAGAGAGTACTGACCAACACCAATCTGGTGTTTTGTGATAATCTGTTAGGCAATGTGTAAATGTAACGTTAAGGAAGAAAATACCCAAGCGTCTTAAGATCTTTTTTAATCAAGTGTTTGAAAGTGAATGCCTCATCATCCACTGTTTAACACCTTGTTACATAACTTTACTCATCTTCCACAAAAATTTCCCCTTTGATTTGAAGCTCCAAGGCTCTCCAGTTGAACACATTACCTGGAGTAAACTGTGTGTCCTCCACATAACGTTTTATCTCAGCACTGGAGAGCACATAGTCCCACATATGGAGCTTGGTAATCATACCAAGGAAACACTGATAGGAATCAAAACCTCCACCATAGGAGTCTTGCTCTTGGCCTAGAACAGTGATGGGAGCTCCGTTGATGGGTCCAGTTTTGATGAACCTCTTGATAGATGGCTTACCATCCACCCACACCTGAGCCAAACCATTTTCAGAGCTCCAGGTGGCACATATAGAGTGCCATGTGTTAGGTGGAAATGACAGTGACAGAAAGTCTGTGCCCCCATCCAAAGCATGCATCCTGATTACATCCACCATGTCAGTCTTAAAGAGGACAAAGTCATTACTGAATGAAGGTGTTGCCATGGAGAAGAGTCCATAGCTCCTGGAGAGATCTGTCATGAATCTGAACAGATGTGCTTGCTGTTAGAAATGTTAGATATTTAAATATTTATATTTTTAAAAATCTCAATAGGCTGATGACACACAAGTTATTTACCTCATGCAAATGGTCAGAGAGCTGAAAGAGTCTCGTGTGGTAAGAAGTCTCACATGATCTGTGGCAGTCTCTCTGGGGAACACGAGAACTTTCCCTGTCAGATCTGCACAGGAGAGAAGTTAACAAACAAATCTGATCACAGGAGGACAGAGTATGCAAACTGATGAAAGTATAAAAGATATGTTCTGTGACTAAAATACTGTTGCATGAAAAAGTATGTAAACCCTTTAGAATTACCTGGATTTCTGCATGAATTGGTCATAAATTGTTTTTTGATCTTCATCTAAGTCGCAATAAGAGACTAACAGTCAGCTTTCAAAAGAGTACCTGGATGTTAGGATGAACACACAATACTATGTGTGGAGAAAAAAAAGGCACATCAAACCAACATCTAAACATGATCTCAGCTGTGAAGTACATCATGGTTTGGGGCTGATTTGTTTCCTCAGGGCCCGGTAAGATTGCTATCATTGATGGAAAAATGAATTTTAGAGTTCATCAAAACATTTTGGAGGAGAACTCAAGGCTATCTGTCCACCAACTGGAGCTCAACAGAAGATAGCTGATGCAACAGGACAAAGAACCAAAGCACAGAAGAGAATCAACAATAGAATGGGTTCAACAGAAGAATATAAGCCTTCTTGTGTGGCCCAATCAGAGTCTGGATCTTAACCCGATGGAGTGTCTGTGGTATGACTGCATGAGAGCAATTCACACCAGACATTCCAGAAAAATATTGCTGAACTGAAACAGTTTTGAAGAAAGAGGAATCAACCAAAATTTCTCCTGATGTGTTCAATAAAAACAGTGTTTTGTGGTGTTTGTTTCAGCAGACAGTGACTGTCTATTGTTGTGACTTAAATAAATATTAGAACACATTTTATGATAAATTCATTCCGAAATCCAGGTAATTCCAAAGGGTTCACATACTTTGTCTTGCAGCTGTGCATACAACTGTCACAGTTTGGTGTCTTTTTGTGATATTCTGTACACCATAACCTGTGCTAAAGGTTGACATACCTCGGGGTGTTGCACAGCAAGTGGCCAACATCATCATGAAAATAAAGACTTTCTCCATCTAATGATTGAAAAAGCAACATACCAATGAAGACAGTATATAAATCTTTCCTTTTAAACTCAGAAATGCTTTAAACAATCATTTTAAGGGGCATTTACAGATCCTTGGCACATGCTTTTTTCATCAACCAAGCTAATTCAGTCCAAGTGTTGCTGTTTGACATCAACAAATATGGCAGAAAAAAGGTTTTACTTGCACATTAGAAAAATACACATAGGGGAGAGTGGGGTAATGTGAGACATCGGGTAATGTGAGACACCCCCTGTATCTAGGCAACGGACCACATTTGTGGTCATGTGACCATTATGTTTTCAGGCCCCTCCTATTTCCCCTTGCCCATGAAGGAGAGGACCTCATGGTGCTGTGGTAAATATGTTTTTTTCACATGAATATCTTTTTTGCATGTAAAAGTAAATTTTCTTGCCGACAGCTTAAACAGCTGTTGTGCCAAAGCAAATTTATTCAGGCAGAAAAACTTATATCACACATGTTGATGAACTACCAACATATAAAACCATGTGATGATACTAGCTGAAGATTAGCCTGAAATGCTAAGAGAGGTTGTTTTTTCTAAAATTGTGGCAATGGGGTAAAGTGAGACAAATGCTGGGGGGTAAAGTGAGACACTGTCTCTTTGGGGATCCAGACACCTTCAGCAAATCTCCATTGCTGAGCCACCTTCCCTCTCCTCCATATGACCCTCAGCATCTTCCAGAGTCGCTTATGCAGCAGTGGACAGTTCTTGTAGACCTTGTACAGGACACCACTTGGCCCAGGGGCAGAGCTAGCTCTGGCCTTCTTCACAACCTCCTGGACCTCTCTCAGAAGTGGCTCCTTGGTGTCGAAATCCTTGGTGGGAGGTGGTGGTTCTACCAGGATATCACACTGTCCCAGCTCTTCCTGTCTGCAAGGATCACTGTAGGTGTTGTGGAGATGCAGGTCTATTTCCTCCTTTGAGCAGCCCAGGTTCCCATCCCGTTTCTGCCCCAACAGCTGTTTCATGAAGCCAAAGGGGTTGGCTATGAACCCAGCACGCTTCCTGGATCTCTCTCTCCGACGCCTATGGTGACACTCAGCCCTGCGCAAGACCATCAGCCTTTTCCTCAAGATAGCCCGCAGCCCTGCCAAGGGAGGTCGCTGGTCCTCACTTGCTTCCTTGTGCTGCTTCTTGAGGGACTTCAGTTCCTGTCAGATTTTGTGGATCTCGGCAGCCCTTCGGTTCATGGCGTAGGGTGTCCGAGCTGGTCTCTTCTCCTCTGCCCCAAACCTCTCCTGGGCCAGACTAATGATGATGGTTGTCATTGTCTGCAGCCTCCACATCTCCCTTTGCAGATGCTTCAAGCACTTTGTCGACGTCCTCGTCAAACTGTCCCGTCCCAAACTGTCGTCTTACAGGCCGGTGGCCACTTGATTCGAACCTTCGCCAGGGGCAGAATTGGGGGAACAGGTACTGCCACATGGAGGTTCTAGGCCCTGTGGGGTGATTCCTGGCCCGGCTCCTCCTGCATCTCATCAGATGTGGCATCTGTGCGCTGTGACACGTTCTCCTCCACCAAACACTTCATCCTGGCCTGATGAATCTTGAGGCCACGGCTATTTTTGCAGATTTTTCCGCATCTGCATACAGCGGTCGTAGTCGTTTTGCCATCGCTATTGTCCGTGTTCTTGGATCCCCCCCTCTCGGGCACCCCTGGGGGTATTCTTCCATGAGTCGATCTGTAGCTTTAAGGTGGGTTTCCTCCTCTCGGAGGAAGCGGTTTGGGCTGCAGACCCTCCCCGCCCCGGTTGCTGTCTTTCCAGGCTGTCAACTGTCTCTCCAGTAGTCACCAGTCTTTTCCTGGTCGTCAGCCAGCCTCTTCCTGGTTGTCACTGGTTTCGCCAGAAAAGTTAGTTCTTGAATACATCAGGTTCTACTGATGCACCTGAACACATCATCAGTGATGTTACCTGAGATCATCGGATGTTACGGGTCTTTCAAACATAACATTTTGAATTATATTACGTTGTATTGTATTTTGTTCAGAGTTACTTTCAAGTGTTTAGAAAAAAAATGTGCTTCATTGACCAAACCCCATGATTCTTTTGCTAGTCCGACATTAGTTCTGGATTATGTGGTTGTCAAGCCATCAGTCAGGATTCTAACTGTTACACCATGTGTTTTTATGGTTGTTTCAGATTGGAAAAAGTAAGTGGATCAGTTTATCCCCAGCAGGTTCACTTTACCCCCTTGAATTCTCTGGTCTGTCTCAGTTTACCCCTAAACTGGGGTAAAGTGAGACACAACACAGCTTTTTTTTTAAAACACTTATATTTTCACTGCCCTTCATCCTAAATACAGTCTGATAATTTCCATTGCTAGGAAACATCCTGAATTAATGAGAAATGTATAAATTTTACTGATATATCATTTTAGTTCGCGTAGAGGGGAGCAAATGTAAAAAATGTCTCACTTTACCCCACTCTCCCCTACAGTCAAACTGGAAGTTAATATCAGAGTTCTTTACAAAAATGTTAAAAACTTCAAGAAGCAAAACAGATCAGATAAATTGTAAAAAAAAAAAAAAAACAGTCTGAAAATGAGAGTTTGAGATTTACAGATGTATATCTCTTTTTTCTTTTCCTATTTTTCATATATATATATATATATATATATATATATATATATATATATATATATATATATATATATATATATATATATATATATATATATTTTTTTTTTTTTACCTTGGCTGTCAGCTTCTGTTGAGAACCGTGAACACTGGCTCGTTGCTGTTAGCCCAAGTTTATTTGAAATAAATGTTTGCACTGCTTTCATCACAGAGAACTATGGACTATTTCCCAACCACAACCGAACAGCAAAGGTGAAATCTGTTTAGTGATGACACACCATGTGGTCAGTTATCATGGGCTATGTTTTATATTTCGGCTAATTACATGTTAACATGTTGATGTTTTCTTTGGATGCTGCAGAGTCTTTGCCACACTTCAGAACTCCACTCCACTGTGATGTCGTGCAAGTTTTGGTTTCTCTTGTAATCTTTTTAAAGGGTTAGGGTTAGTTACCCAGTAGTAGGCCATCTTTCGCTTTTGTAATATCAAAAAGTAAGCCGTTACCTTTTTTTTCTACTCTTAACACGAACAGCATTACCCATAAGCCCTCGTGATGACGTAGTTAGCTCCAGACGTCAAGATGGTGCTCGAAAGCACAATGGTCTGGTAAGAGATTACAAATATGTTTAAGCCAATGTTAAAAGACGTATTTTATTCCTAAAAAGCTGCAGTATGATGAACGATATACCCGTCTTACTGCATCACTTCTCGTAACATTGGTCTCTCTTAAATTGTGTGGTTTCAAAGTGAAGATGCTCGATCTTCTACCTGAGTCACTCTAATAACCTCGCTATCGTTAGCAAGCCAGAGCTCACTGTCCATTACTGAACGTCTGTTTGTTCACACAATGGCCGTTTATAGTCTCATGTGATTATTAAAGCTTATGAATGTTTCTTCTCTCCTGGAGCCCGAATACAAAACCAAAATTGCCCTTCAAGCTGAGGGACACTGACTATGTTTGAGCCGTTAGCATTAACTGGCTAACGAGTCCAAACCGATGTCATACTCAAAACAAATTAATTTAATGGGATCTTTTTTGATGCAGGTTTTTTGTCTCTATCTGCAACAGCATCGAGTGTGAACTTTTTCATAAATTCTACAGCATACTGAATTTGAAGTAAACGTGCATAAAATCAAACTTTAGTACAAACTGTACAACGATAAACGTCAAACTCACTTTATAACATTACCTTAAGCAGTTTTATACTCTGTGCTCCGATACATCTATTGATAGTCTTAGTACAAGCAACCGCTCCCTTCCATGTCTTTATGATTTGAAACAATGTAAAGCAGGAATTCCTCCCTTTTGAGATTTTTAAATCAGTATGTCATTAAAGCTTGATGAAATACCCGTATCATTTAACATCCACCAGAAGTATGACATGTTACTGTATATGAAGTGTTTATGTATAGGTGGGTGTACATATTGTAATACTGTGAGTTTTGGCTTATAACTGCCAATGCTGCTCCAGACTGTGCAAGTTAATTATTTGCCTAAGTTATGACCGCTACTCTTACTTTTTTCCCCTTTAAGTGTGGACAACAGTGAATACATGCGCAATGGAGACTTCTTGCCCACCAGGCTGCAGGCTCAACAGGATGCAGTAAATATAGTTTGTCACTCAAAGACACGTAGCAACCCTGAAAACAATGTTGGCCTCATTACCATGGCAAAGTAAGAAGCACTGTGCTTTTATAAATTTACTGACAGTATTTTAAGATCGAGGCATAATAACTCTTTCCCCGTGTCTTTATGCAGCAACTGTGAAGTGCTGACCACACTGACTCCAGATACAGGCAGGATACTGTCAAAGCTGCATGCTGTGCAGCCCCGAGGAAACATCAGTTTCTGTACTGGCATCAGGGTGGCACATGTGAGTTTGAGACATTTTTTTGTGTGTCTCTTGATTTCCTGAAGGGAAAAAATGTTCTTAAATGCCTTTTTTTTAAAGTTCTAGTCCTAGGTATTCACAGAAATGTGTTTTGTCACTTAGTCTGGCCTTTTTTGCGTTGTATCTTTTTGTAGCTGGCACTAAAGCATCGACAAGGCAAAAACCACAAGATGCGCATTATTGCTTTTGTTGGCAGCCCAGTGGAGGACAATGAAAAAGATGTGAGTCAAGATGTGGTTTGATATTTATGGTGTGTGTTACCAAAGAGGTCTAGATTTGTGACATTTATATCAAAGAAGGAGACTTGAAACATTTTCAGACTTGGAAATATATGTTTGGATTTGGTGTTTTACATCCATTTAAAGCTTTCTGTTTACACTCTCTTAACTTAATCATACATTTATCAAAAATATATTCTCTGAATATGGTATCAATGAAACTTAAAAAAAATCATTTCTACAGGTTAGGTTCAGTTATCTGGAAAACATATCCACTGGATCACATATTCTAAAGGCATTTAATTTTTTTGTGAACTTGTTATACTTTAATTTTTCTATAACAATTTTGCTGATTTTTCTTTTCATCTAAAAAAACTAAGATCATACATATATTCTTCTCCTGATAAAAAAATTGTGCTGACATTGTTTATTCTTGCAGCTCGTCAAAATGGCAAAGCGTCTAAAGAAGGAAAAAGTCAGTGTGGATGTAATTAACTTTGGAGAAGAGGTCATTATTTATCAAAGCAACACTCTTTCTTTAAGATTTAATGTTTTATACTGGCCTACCTGCTTACCCTCAGTCTTCCTAACCCTTACAGGAAGCAAACACAGAGAAGCTAACATCCTTTATCAACACACTGAATGGCAAGGAAGGTGCTGGCTCTCACCTGGTCACAGTGCCTCCAGGCCCCAGCCTGGCTGATGCCCTACTTTCTTCACCCATTTTGGCTGGAGAGGGAGGTGCAGTGTTGGGGCTGGGTGCCAGTGACTTTGAGTTTGGAGTGGATCCCAGTGCTGACCCAGAACTGGCTTTGGTAAGAGAGCAGACGAAGGAGGCTACAATCAATGAAATATGTAATATGTTATGATCATTGAAATTACTAGCTGGCTTGTGTTTTGCCAAAAAAATCTCTTCACACTTACCTTCCGTTATTTTGATTTTTTTTAATTTAATTGATCACCCCCCCCCCCCCCCATGAGTACAGCACTTTATAGGTATTTAGCATGTTACAATGGCAAGGAAAAAAAAAACTTTTAAAAGGCAGAAACCTTGAGCAGAACCAGACTCATGTTAGCAAGATTCTAGGGTTAGAGAAAGAGGGAGAGAGAGATGGAGATGGAGAGCATTGCTGAAAAAAGAGAAATGGATAGAGTTCTTCTAATCTATTTTTTATCTTTTTTATATTTTAGCTGCTTTTATTTCTTGTGTTAATATTTGTGAGTATGACAGTATTGCCCTTCTTATTGTTTGTTTCTTTCTTTCCTCTGAAGGCTCTGCGGGTGTCTATGGAGGAGCAGAGACAGCGACAGGAAGACGAAGCTCGCAGAGCTGCTGTTGCATCAGCTGCAGAAGCTGGCATTTCCTCCCCTACTGCAGATGGTTAGAAAAACAACCCTGTCTTTTAATTTGATATCACAGATACTAATTTCTTATCTTCTGTAGACAGTAAGTTGCTGCCAAACTGGTTGTGTTCACGCTGCATATTTTACTCTTTCTGTCGCAGAGTCAGAGGAAGCCCTGTTGAAGATGTCTGTGCCACATACAGACTCATCCACACCTGCTCTGCCAGACTTCAGCCGCATGACAGAGGATGAGCAGATCGCCTATGCTCTGCAGATGTCCATGCAGGGAGCAGGAGCAGGTTGAACACTGATTCTGAACTTTTCTTTCCACTAACAGGACAGCATCTTGCCAAACAGATCTAGTATTCATTACATAAATTCTTTTTTAAAGCAGGTAGCATGCATGGGTTCTCTCCGGGTACTCCGGCTTCCTCCCACAGTCCAAAAAAAAACAAAAAAACATGCTCACTAGGTTAATTGGTGATTCTAAATTGCCCGTAGGTGTGAGTGAGCGTGAAAAGTTGTCTGTCCCTATGTGTCAGCCCTACGATTGACTGGCGACCAATCCAGGGTGTACCCCGCATCTCGCCCTAAGCCAGCTGGGATAGGCTCCAGCCACCTGCGACCCTTAATAGGAAAAGCAGTATAGAAAATGAATGAATGAATGAATACTTTTAATGTTCCTTTACAGATTAAGAAAATACTTTTGCTGCTGAGTTAGTACTTGACAAATTCTTTGATAAGCCTAAAAAGTTTAAAACATTGGTTGTTAGTGTTGCTGAGTATATTTGCATTGGTTGCTAATATTAAAGAAACTGTCGCAAAAATACTTGTAGTTTCTATTTATATCTGATCAATTTTGTCTGCAGAATATGGTGCTGAGGATATGGAAACGGAAGCTGATATGGACTCTAGTAAGGCCAAAGTAAGCTCAAACCTTCTGTAGTTTCTATTGAACTTTTCATCTAAGTGCAATTATTTGTTAATGATGAACTAAAAGAATATTTATTCTGTACCCAGGATGAAGAGGACTACGATGTTATGCAGGACCCAGACTTTCTCCAAAGTGTCCTGGAAAACCTTCCTGGGGTTGACCCTAACAACGAAGCCATCCGCAATGCCATGGGCTCTCTGGCTTCCCAGACAGGCTCCAAACCTGACACCAAGAAGGACGAGGAGAAAAAGAAATAAATATTCAATCAGAGGAATTTAATACATCATAAATGAAAAAAAGACTTGCTCTGCATGTGTTTATTCACAGTAAGGCTATCACTCTCTTAAACAGAAACCATTTGCTTATCTTTGAAGCTGTCAAACACTGTAGACAATTTCATACTTTGTGTTTAATAGTCTGTTCTAATTTGAATTTATTTTTGTGTTAAGCAGTAATGCTTCTTTTGGAACTTTTGTAATATAATAACTCAATAACAATACTGATTTCCTTAATAAATTTTCAGATTTCAAAGTAGTAAATTTATTGTTAATTGATTTATGGAATCTATGTACCTGTTCCTCAGAAGGCTATGGGTGTTGACTTCCGCCGGCGGTTATCGATTTCCGGTTGCCTTGGAAAACTGTGGCTGACCGCCACCTGCAAGATGGCTCGGAACAACTTGTGTGAAATCATTAAATCTAAATTGTGTGTGAAATAAGTTCAGGTACAAGATGTGCGGTTGTTGGTTGCCACTACAACTCAAAAAAATGAAGTTTTTTTCCCTAAACGTCTTGTATTGAACATGGACGACTTCGAGGAACATTTCCGTGCCCTGCGCCCTACGCCCTACGCCCTGCACGCCATGCCGAGGAAGGAGGAACGGAGGCTAGCATGGCTTGCGACTTCGAGGCTAAAATATCCTCCAAAGACAGTGTATGTTTGCTCCTTCCACTTCGTCGATAAAAAGCCCACGGAACTGCACCCTGATCCGGAGCTCTATTTGGGCCACGACCGACCTACTCCAAAGAGCAGATGAAAGCTAGTCCGTGCGTCTGTAACTCAGACGGCTACTTTTTGCAGCAGTGTTGAGGATGGACCTTGTAAGTTTAACTGTAATTACATTTTTATGCTTTGGTTTTCCATCTGGCAGTTATTAGGTGATTATTAGCATTAACGCTATTTGGTTACAGTGGCTGCGTTTCCGTTACACTTTTTCGCAGAATAAAAACAAAGTTTCGATAGAGACAGTCGCGCCTTGCCTGGGTTTCCATTACAAGAATTGCGCACAACGAGTAAAATCTCCTATCACGAAATAATCTTTGCAGGATGCAGATGAAAGCAAGAGGACTGTAACTGGAGGTAACCAAGGATATCCCAAACAAATTTAAGAGCCGAGGGAGTAAGAAAAATTCTAACGTCCGTCCGGACGCAGCGATGATGAAGATTCGTGAACACCTTTTTTTTTTAGTTCACTTGTCACTGTCGTCGTCGACCCTGACCAAAACAGGCACGAACAAAATGAAAATAAAATCGTCATTTCCAGCTCGCCTACTCTCTCACTTTCTCTCACCCGCCCCTCCCTCCTGCTGCGCTCTGAGATGTCAAAACACTGTCAAATACACCAACACCTGCACTGAACACATAACTAGAAGCACAGCTGATACAATATGAGCGCCAGAGTCCGTATGTGTGGGGAAAAAAGCGTAAAACCTTTTCATCGAAATTTGAGAGGTTTTTCGGAATTAAGGTGTTTCCATTACCATTTTTTATTGTGATAGTTAGGTTATGTGTAATTCTAGGTGTAATGAAACATGTTACATGTTTCATTCATGAGTATTGGGAGTAACATGATTTCTGCTTTCCCTGGAATCTTATAAAGAACTAGTATCCAGTGTTCCTGAGACATCATAAACTAGGTTATATTAATAAGTTTCAGGGATCCATATAATGGCTAAATAATCAATGAGTAATGTAATATTGACGCATTTTCCCGGGGAAGTGATCCGTGTTCTTTTAAACAGGACACAGAATAAACAGAGGTCAGGCTTTCTTTATGTGAAAGTCTTTGTTAAACAGGTTAAAATGCAGACAAAGCTCTGTTACTGTTTTTATTTTATCAGTTATTACAGTGCACATGTGCAGACACAAACAGCTGTTAGAGCTGACCAACAGATGATCCAGAGTTGATCAGCTGATACTGTCATTACTAAAACATGTCGCTTCTTGTGACGCTCCAGAGGAGAGGACATCTCATTTCTCTTAAAACAAATCTCCCTGTTTCCCCTCTACTTTCTTCATTTCCTTGCATCTGTCCCACGAATCTCTGGTTGGAGGAACTAAGATGCAAGTGGAGAAAGGAAGGATGTAACTTTGGCGCTTTGAGATGCACTCGTACACCCCGGGAGGCTGGTGGGAAGTCAGCGGCGCACATGATGACGAGAAAGCTGTGCGCCCGAAAATTAAGTCCGGAACTAACTTCTCGAACTAGCATTTGTAAATCGTGTTTTCAGGCTTTCTGCAAACTGAAGAACCATTAAACGCATTAAATAAAGTAAGTCAAATGTGGATATTACTAGCTTTAATATAACCTAGATTGTTTTTGGACGACTTGTGAAAAGTTGACGTTAGCAAGGCTAACAGAAATGCTAAAGTTTAGCCGAGAGCCAGAGGACCCACTTGTTGCAACATGACAAGCTGACACGCTGAATAAACTAAGTGATCCTTCCAAGTCATGATTGGAAAATTACAAAGACTTGCCGCTGTCTAAGAATTGACCCGAATGTAATATCACCTGTAACGTTTTTTATTATTATTATTTCAACGAGACATACATGTTAATGGCTCAGATGTGCCAGTTTGTCAAGGTTAGATTAACCGTATGAAATAATCTGTCTACAAATGAACACCACGCCATTGTGGAAAAAAGTATCTCACACTGCAACAGGAGACATTGTAAGAACTGTTGTGTATTTTTATTGTCCGTTTAGATTTGAGCCCCTTGCTGGCAATGGGGGACATGAAGACCCCAGACTTTGATGATTTGCTGGCAGCTTTTGACATCCCTGACATCGATGCCAAAGAGGCCATTCAATCAAGTCCTGAGGAAGACCATGATGATGAAGGCACTAATGGTGATGAGAGAAAGAGTGGACCTCCTTTATGTTTTCCCTCCCCTCCGGCCTCACACAGTGACCCACCTGTGGTCAGTGTTATTGTGAAGAACAAAGTGCAGTCTGAGTCTTTCGAAGACTCAAAGGAGCCTGTAAAGAATAAAACAGATGATTCCTCCAGCAGTGGTTTAAATCCTCAGGTGAAAGTCAGGTTTACTGACAGCACAACACAGCTTGGTCCTAAAATGCCTGCTGATGCCTTGAAATCTCAGATTGCCAATGGAGTTGAGGATCCTGTCCCCAAGGAACAGGGACTGTCCAGTACAGAGCCATGTTCTTCACCATTGTCATTCACACAGATCACCCCTGAGGATCAGAGTAATAGACAAGCTGGGGTTGGATCAGACCAGGACACAACTGATGTGAACAATTTGAAGCCCTTTTTACCCTTTCAGTCTCCTTCAAGGGCCCATCCCAACTCCTCCACTCCCCCATGCCGACACTCCATCAGCCCTCACACTCCTCCATCCCCTGAGGAGGATAAAGCCTGTTCCTTCAGCAATCCATCCTCCCCCTCATCACCAAAAAACAGGACTCTCAAGACTGTTGTGCTCTCAGATGAAAGTGACTCCGAGCCAGACTTAGGAAGTCCACTAGTTATCCAGGAGAGTCCAGAATCTGAAATGTCTTCCCCTCCAAATTTCAAACACAGAGTAAGAGAACGGTCCAAGCTGTATGAGTCTCCTGTATCCACATCCATTTCAGTGTCTCATCCCCCTCCTCTTCCTTCTCTTGCACCTGCAAATCTTAAACCTCAGCTTGTGGAAAAGGAGCTACCTATCCTCTCTAGTCATCTCCCCTCAGCCCCACAGCCAAAGAGCCCCCTGGATAAGCCCCCAGTCAGCACAGACTCCAGATCAGTACAGGAAGAGAAATACCTAGAGCATATTATTGATGAAAGGGACTCGCCTGAGAGCCCACCACCCAGTGAGACAGGCCTTGTAGCTCCCAATAACAGCAGCAGCCATGGTTGTGCTCAGACATCAAGTATGACTGCAAATCACAGGGATGTTCATTCACAAGAGGAGTTTATGGAAGTCGAGTCAAGAGAAGAAGAAAGTTCTGGAGATCCTCAAGATTTTGGCGAAGAAAAGATGGAAGAAGGAGAAACTTTAACTGAGGGGAGCTGTGGTGCTGACTGTAAGGATTATCTGACTGCTGATATTACAGAGGCTGTTTCAACTCCAATGCGTCCCCTTAAAGTAAAAATCAAAACATCTGCAGGAAGCATCACAAGAACGGTGACCAGTGCTGCACCCAAAAGAGGCGTAAGAACCAGCGTCAAGGGCGTGACTGCTTCAAAACCTTCACCAGAGCATCATAATACAAGATCCAAGAAGGAGTTGGCACAACATTCTCAGCTGCTTCTGGATAACAAAGACAAAATATCATCTGAAGCTCAGCATAAAGTTTCCCCCACAGCTGTTAGCATCACTAAAACTGTATCCCTGCCTTCCGTCTCTGTCACTTTTCCCAAAGTCACCCCAGGGGGGATCAGTGCTCGCAGCCTAGCTACAAGAGGTGTGTACAGTGGGGCGGCGCTTCCTGCTTCGTCACCTCTGCTCGCCCCTCAAAGCGGCAGCAGACCTGCCTCCATAGTCAACAGTACAGGGGCAACAATATCGAAGAGTCAGACCAACCTGGTGGAGGCTTTCAACAAGATCCTTAACAACAAGAACCTGCTGCCCTGCTACAAACCAGACCTGAGCTCCCCTCTTCCTGCTGAGTGGGGCCTCCCTCTACCTGCACAGGTACGCTTCTTTTTGTTTCCACATGGAAAACAATAATTTATATTAATATAAAAAGCTGGTTTTATCATTGGAAAATTGTTAGTAATTAAATGTAAAAGTCTAAATGTTTGATTACCTGCAGGGATACCGCTGTCTGGAGTGCGGTGATGCCTTCGCACTGGAGCAGAGTTTAGTGCGACACTACGCTCGCCGCTCCCTGAGGATTGAGGTGACCTGTAACCACTGTGCCAAGCGTTTGGCCTTCTTTAACAAGTGCAGCCTGCTTTTGCACGCCAGAGAGCACAAGGAGAAAGGCCTGATCATGCAGTGTTCACACCTGGTCATGAAACCTGTACCCATGGAGCAGATGATTAGCCAGCAGGAAGCCACAGCTATCGGTGGGTTGTCCAGTTCTTCTCTTTTTTGTTGCAGATCACGTGTGCAAGTGTTTCTGATTCCTCAGGCAGCATTTCTCCATCTCTTTTGCTCACCTTTTCAGGAGCATCAGCAACATCTTTAGTCACCACCGCCTCAAACAAAACACTCTTGCAGAATAAATCAACACCCAACAAGAAAGCAGAGGCAGCACAGTACATCAGCAATAAGTGCCCCGAGTGTCATGCTCAGTTTAGCACCAAAGAAGAGGTGGCTGAGCATTTCCAAGAGGTCAAAGCGGCCCAAACCACGGTGAGTCTTTTTAGCGGGAGGAGAGAAAAATAAGCAAGAAAGCTGTTCCAAATAGTACAGAAGTTTTTCATTCTTAATTTATCTTGTACTCTTTATTTCCAGCCATGCTCCGAGTGTTCTCCTCCCATGCTCCTGCCAAACAGCTGCAGTGCAGCAGCTCATCAACGAATCCATCAAAGCTGTCCTCCTCATGTCTGCCCAGAGTGTGGAGGCACGACCAAGCAGCCACAGTTTCAGACACATCTAGATGAGAGCTGTTTGCACTTCGCACGCCGCATCGGTTACAGGTGGGACACCTCCCTGTTTGACGATTTAATAACTCATAACTGCTTGAAGTTACTTAAGCAGGCAACCTCCCCCATTTAAACAGTCTTTATTTCAGGGTAACATGATCTTTCTATATTCTAGCCGCTGTTACTTTTTAAAAAAAAATGTTGAAGACCCTGATCACCATAAATTCCAGATTACAGGTAAGAAGCTCGTAATGTCATATTTCTCGTTATAAATATAATTCTTTTTTTTTTCATGCAGATGCTCCAGTTGCCTGGTGGTGTTTGGAGGCCTGAGCTCAGTGAAGTCTCATATCCAACAGGCTCACTGTGATATGTTTCACAAGTGCCCCAGCTGCCCCATGGCTTTCAAATCTGCCCCCAGCACTCAGAGCCACATCAGTTCCCAGCACCCCACAGTGACTGAGGGACAGCCAATGTACATGTACACACACACACACACACACACACACAGATATCTCTTTGGATGTTTTGTCTTTTTATCAGTTGACCTACCCTCTAATTCTTTCACAGGTTGATTTACAAGTGTGTCATGTGTGACACAGTCTTTTCAAACAAGCCCCTGCTGTACGTCCACTTTGACACTCATCTATCCAATCAGAAGGTGCATGTATTTAAATGCCCCGAGTGCACCAAACTGTTTTCTCAGAGAAATTCCCTACTGGATCATTACAAGGTACACACATATTTTTGGATTATCAAATGTTAAAGTAGACAAACCAAAATATTTAATCATCTGTAAGTAAGTCACACTCTGTTTTCTGTGCTGTATTTTTTAAACTACTCTCCTTTGTTTCTCAGACCCATAAAACCCTGATTTTAAAAAAGGAGCTGCCTTCACCTCCAGCTGCTTCCTCTCGTTCTCACCCTTCTTTGAAGTCAGAGAGCTCAGATGGGAGGGAATGGATGGATGAAGACAAAGAGGAGAAAGTTAAGAAGGAAAGGATGAAGGCCCCCTCTGGGTGGAAGTGTGCACCTTGCCATGCACAGTACTCAGACCGGAAGGACTACATTGCCCACATGGCTGAACAACATGGCAGGGTGTGGGAGTCCTTCATATCTACTTTGCATAAGGACTAACAGAATTTATTGTTTTAAACATGGGATGTAAGTAACCGTGTGTTTATTTTATGCTTCTATTATGCAGACTCTGAAGAATTTCCCATGTAACAAGTGTGACAGCTCGTTCACCACCACCTCCAGTATGAGACGTCACATCAGAGACAAACACAAAGGCACCAGTCGAAGCTTTCGCTGCAAGTGAGTTCACCATATTCTGCATCTTTAATCCTTGATATAACCAAACTGTCGCCTTAACTGTGACTATTCAAACAATTATCAACGTATCTTAGAGCTCCGATTGTAAGTTTAAGGCTTTCTTATGGTTAACTCATACGCTGTGGAGGAAAACACAGAGCGTTAAGGAGATGCATTTAGAATAGCCATTTCCAAGTTCAAGTTGTGTCAGTTTTAGCAGACTCCTGAGGATTTCTTGGAGTAACTGGAGATGTCATTTTTTTATTGTTTTTTAGGTTTTGTAGCGAAGGTAAGAAAACATTTAGCAGCAGGGCGTTGTTGGAGAGACATGTCAAGCTGAGACACAGCATGGAGACAGAAAGCATGAACATGTCGATGGTAAGGCCCTCTGTGGGCATTTTCTCTCCAGATTTAAAATTTCCATCAACTTCTTGAACAGTAGATTTTTTTAATGTCAGGCAAGCGGGGATGGGGCAGACAGTTCGTCTGAACATGACAGCAATCTGGGGACTCGCCGGAGACGCAGAAGTGCTGTGAAGAAGGAGCCGGGTGAGGAGACAGCAGATGGGGTGAGTCCGATGAAGAAGCTGCAGTCCTCTTACTCCGCTCCTGAGTCTGGGTTTCGCTGTGCCCCCTGCGGCTTTACCACAGAGGACCAGGCGTTGTTCCTGGAGCACATCAGCCAGCACCAGAGAGGAGGGGCAGAGGGTGGGGGTCAGCAGTGCCAACAGTGCGGCACCTGCTTCACATCCACCTCCTCATTGGCACGCCATCGTTTCATCACACACAAAATCAGAAATGCATTCACTGAAGACAAGCAGCAGTCTGTCAGTGCCCATCCGACTTCTTCCCCTGGTAACAAGAGGAGCCAAGAGGACAAGAGTTCTCTCGATGGCTCAGCACCAGCATCGCCATCATCAATGGCCCCAGGGATGGAAGAAGAAGGCTTGCTGACTTGTAGGGTGTGTGGGAAACAATTTGAAAAGGCATCAGATCTAAATACACACTTTAGAACTCATGGTATGGCTTTCATCAGTGCCAGAAACGCAGGAAAAACAATCTAATACATGGGGCAGATATCGACATCTCTTAATTTTTTTTTATACCTATGCACAAGTTCAACCAAAGATGAGTAAATGGGGCTTCTTTTGTTGCAAAGTGTGGAGTAATTTTGACTAGACACAAAATAACACTGTGCTTGTGGAGATCTGTTATGATAGAGCCTGCTGTGGTAAAAGGCTGCTTTAATGAATGTTAACAGACCGTGGAATGTGTGACTAAGATATTTCTATGTGAAGTCCTTGGATTTTTCATACTGAAGGGTAAAATGACCATACAGAAAAGTTTGCTAAGTCACGACTAAGTTAGTAAACTTTAAATTTCTTGTTTGCCATTTCGAAAACCGCGCAGTTACATTAGATGCACAACTTACAACTTATGATCTTGACAATTTTTGTTTTGATAAAAACCACACCATCTCTCTGTGAATGGGTCAAGATGAAAACTTTTATCTTTGTGGTCTTCCTTGGTGTTCAGTGCTACCAGTTGACCGAGTACTGAGCAGTAATCAGTCCACCAAAGAGTGCAAGGAGGAAGTGCACTGAACTGAGTAAACGACCAATATGGCAGAACAAACAAAGGATGGGCCGTTGATTTAAGGGGTGATGTTTCAAAGACGAGCACAAATTTAGATAAATAGAAACGCGTTGGTTTTTAAGCTGCATCTTCTTAAGTCAGATCTTTCAGATTAATCTTTAAAATGCAGGTGACGGTTTTTATCTAATTAAGTCGTCACAAGACTGATATTTTAACAGGACTTGAAGTTTACCAAATACTGAGCTGTGAGGATTCCCTTTTTTGTGCTTTTCTTGCTGTGCTTGAGAAATCTGCCACAAGAATATATTCTAACAACTGACTGTAACCACCTAGTTGACTAGCTTAGACTTAGTCACACTTTGTTTTTTATTTTTTTGTTTTGTGTTTGTGGGTGTATGAAAAAAAAATGTGACAACAAAACAAAGACTGGATTTTTTTCCCCCGCCAAGGTATGCACTTGGTTGTAAATGTAGTGATAACTTTTATAAGCAATTTCAAGGCGCTGTGTGTGTAACGTTAACATATTAATACTTTTATGAAAGAGTGAAATTTTACCTTAAAACTCCACTCGTGGAATTGATCAGGCATTCACTGAAGTGTCCTAAATTTAGAGAGTGTTGTAAGACGGAGATGAACCTTTGATTCCCTCAAAGTGCAATGTACTGTATTTATATCAGATTCACTCTTCTTCTGTGCTCCCAACATCCTCTTTTCATTGGCAAATCAGGTTTTATGGAAATATTGTAAACAGAACATTTGCATATATATGAATTCTTAGTTTTTATTCATCCTCATTGACGGGCATCTACATAGAGTCAACAATAACAGAAAGATGTTAAGCTAGAAAATTTGATTAGTTTAAACTTTTTTGTGTATAAAGATTTAAATGGTTTAAGGGCTGTTTTTTTCCTTTAAAGACATTTTTTGCTTTGCAAACAAGATGATATGATAAACTGACTCTTGGATCTAACATCAGGATCTCTAAAAGAGCTCTGCACATGCAACTGATTTTTAGGACGACTCTTCTTTGATGTGCTGCAGCTATCAGTGGCCTGCTGATGCTTGTGTTTACTACTCAGGAGGTTATCCAATGCTAACCTGTATGTTAGTAAAGAAATGTGAATTAATACGGGATATTGTCTTTTATTGCAGTTAGCATAACAATGGATGAGCAAGTATTTCAATATTCCTGAGATTTTTCACTTCATATATACTGAGTTCAGATATCCAAATAAAACCTAAGGCATCCCATCCTGAAGGACATCGAAGACACAAACATTTTATATTTTCATTCTATTAAAATATACTCTATTACAAACATATAGAAGTAGAATATATAAGGCTTGATTAAAACAATTATAATGGTTTCTACACAAAGTTCTTGCCTTACATCATCCTTCATACGAATTCACCTTAGACATTCTATAAGACATTAAAATTGAAGAAATAAGTTGTCAAATTGCACTATGACTCTGTAATGGTGAGAAATAAAGCTGTGTGCGTGTGTCGGACTTGGCTTCCTCTCTTCTCACAACAGCAGGAAGCTCATGAGGAGGAACAGAAAGGGTTTCATGGTGGACAAGATCCCCTCGACTGTCAGTGATGGAGCTCCTGCAACGAGTAACATGAACAATGGATGTAAAGACTTCCTCATGTCAAGGCTTCCTGTAAAAACTACCGATGATTTGTAGAACAACAAGTACTTTTTAAGTAATATGGTGTAGTATTTGTTTTTCTATTTACTACTCTACATTTTCAGAGCAAATGATCTTAAATCAAGAGCTCAAGGATCAGTGGATGAATCATTAATTGAAACCATTATTAGCTGAAGTCACACACAGAATAGTCCATGCTGAGCTCTGTCAGAAATGAACAAAAAAAAGATTTCTGTTTTTCTCTTCAGCTTTGATGGCAGGATGATGAACATTTTCTGGCTGCAAATGTTTAAGATTTAAAGTAATAAACCACATTGTGGAGAAAAAGTATATGAATTACAGGTGTGTGTACGTGTTTTCAAACCTGACTCGGGGGGTGATGTTGTTTGGTCATGAGCCCCATCCGAAAACCCAGGCTCAGTCCCTGTCCCAGCATTTTTAACAGCAGATAGCTGATCGTCTCGCAGGAGAGCTCGCTGTTCTCTGGTCACCATGCCAGCATTGTCAGGTCCAAGAGCCTTCAGCTGATCAACAGAGAACGCCTGGAGGGAAGATAGAAAACACGGGTTGAAAGAGATTTTAAAATCATGCAACTCTGTGCAAACACTACAAGGAAGAGCCTGCCTTCAAAAACTGTCCTGAAAAGCTTTATATGCAACACTGAGCTGGGTAATAACGTGTAGCACTAGAAGTGTTAGATGTTAGTGAAGCTGTGTTGCATGGTTTTATCCACAGTGCTCAGTAAAATATGAAACATATTTTTATTATTTGAGAAACAAAGCAATAAATAAAAAAAACAAGAGAAAAGTGACACTAAGTTACTCACAGCAAAGTGTTTGGGTGGTATGAGCGGGATGGAGGATGTGCTGAAAAACGAGAGGACTGACGGGTCTAAAGATTTCAAATCTGCTGCGTCTAACCCAGCTGAGGGAAGCAAAAAACATCATGTCGGAACTTTGTGCACGCTGCTAAGCAAATGCTTAACACAAAATCCAAAACCAGCTTTAAAAAGTTTACAGAACTTAAGAAAAATTCTCCAAAAGGAGTTTTAGTGTCTTGCACATAAAACAGAAGGTGGGAAAATCTAACCAATGAGGTTGCCCAGGGTGGCCACCTGTGCCGCAGTCCAGTCTCTTGGAGGCCCAAATGCAGACACAGCGAGAAGCGTCAACTGCTGCATGCTTTTGAAAGAGCACTCAAGATCATTCAGTGAGTCCACAGCCTCCCTGTGACAAACACACATGCACACTCATCAAGTCGCTGTAAAACACCATTGCACAGTGCAGCTTTCAACGCAGCTAACATGTTTGAATCTGCTTTTAAGAGCTCATAGTGAGGTATTTCCCTTTATTTTTTGTTAATGTGTCAAACAAAAACCAAAATGAGTTCATTAAGATGCACAAACTTGAAGGCGTCTCTGTTGAGCTTCTTCATTTCACTGGAGCTCAGGCCACAGATGAAACGGTTCAGTGAGACCATTTCTGCATCTCCAAGCTGCTCTGCAGTCAGGTTGTTGTACTTGGCAGCGGCCCTCCAGACAAACTCTATCTATTGAGACAAGTTAGTACATATGTTCTTTATTGGATTGACAGTCATGAGATTACAGGGTTGTTCTTGTACTTCACCTGCCATTCTTTCCAGCCACAGGGGGCAATATCCTCCAGGGTATCAAGTGGGAGAGGGAGTGTCAGCAAGTCTTTACGGGAGAAGCCCTGGCTTATACATCCCAGCTGTGTTATTACATCCTCATTCATTTTGGACACTGGGCCAAAGACCTGCAAGGACACATGAAGCATTAAAATAAACCATGGGGTTTCACTGTCACTCATTCCCAATTTTTTTTTGTAAATTAGCTCAGAGTGGGGAAGGGAGTAATGCAAAATAAGAAAAATAAAATAAAGACTCTTTCCTCCACTGTACCTCAATTGCCTTTTCACTTAGGGCACCCAGTTGGTCTGCATCGTAGTCATGGACACTCCCAAGTGTTTCCACTGTATCAGTGAAGGTGTCCTTTGAGATCTGCCCAAGCTGTGCACGTGACCAGAAGACATTCTCCGATTTCAGCTCTTCAATCCAATCTGCAGAAGGTACTTTGGCATTTTTACTGCTTCCATTTTTCACTGAGACGGACAGGAAAAGGGTGGTTCAGAAAAAAAGTTAAGAATAAACATGCATCTCTGCTTTTTTTTTTTTGAGGAATTACTGATAAGTAATTAGGAAAAAAAAGACTTGAACAATATTCAGAATATCTTGTGTAAACCTGTTCGCTTTCTACGTGCTGTATTGAGTGTGTTCTCAATGGTCAGATCGAAGATTTTCCTTTTCAGGGTGGTGGAGACATGGGACACACGTGATTTCAGGAAATAGAGAACAGCTTTCATCCATGGCTGACCAAGATGGAGAGACGGAAAATAGTATGTGAGAAAATAAAATTTAACTATCGGGCAACTTTTTAAGAAAGGTTCTACACAAATTTACAAATAGTAGTACTGAGAGACCAAAAACTTGAAGAAACTTTTAGAAAAATCAAAGTAAAATGGTCAGTTCTTAACATGCACAATTAAAACAAAATGATCACATTTTTCTGGTCTCAAGGTCCACAAAAATGCTTTTACACATTCCCAAAGTGATGACAGGCTCCATCAAAATAAGCCAAATAGCAGATGAGATGCTGTAGTTGTGGTGTTCATTAAAAAAAAGCAAATACCTGGGTGTCATCAAAAAGGCTTCACAATAAAAAACCACTGATTATCTGGCCTAATGAAGCAAGAAAGATAGAAGGCCTGAGGATTGACTTCTGAGGTACTCCATATAGCAGAAAGAAGACAAGGGCATCAGTTCACTTACTCAAACAAATAAGCTCTTTAAGAGTATGAAAGTTATGACTGAAATCAGTCTAAACCCCCTGAAATTGTTCAGAAAGTGTGGATAAACATTTTTGTTCTGTAAGTTAAAATCTAAAGTATGCGGCCTTAGATAAGCAACATGTTTGTATCAGTGTACACAAGCAATGCAATAACAGACATGCTCACATTAGAAACCAGATTAAAAATATATTTCTACCTTATTTGGCAGAGCGGATGTGACATTGTCATCCACAACTATCAAGGGACCAAGATCTTCCATAGTCTCAGCTGACCATTCAGATACATTCCTGCAAAAGAAATCATTAAAAAATAATTTAGCTCATTTTTACTCTCTCTGCAGTATCTGTTATCATTTGGGGGCCTGTCATACCCGTATGTCTTGATAACCAGCTGAATTAGATCTGCCCTGTGGCGCTGGGGAATGTCATTGCACCTCAAAGCCATTTCCTCAAGGCTGTAGGTGAGGACATCCTGGTTCATGAGGTGCATTTGGGAAGGTGAAAGCTCACACAAGAAAGGTCCAAGCTTCTCAACATCCTCTATGGCTAGTACAGATGAGTTTGCCCCCTAGAAAAATATGCAGTAAATGTCGTAAACATGATGCGTTAATATAACAGGTGGAGCAGGAGATGCAGAATTTGGTTGTTTACATTTGTTAAGCAAAGCAGAGCTCTCTGAGTGAGTGCCAGGCGAGATGGGGCACGCAGCGGTAAGGAGCTCAGGTTGGCATTTTCAATCTTGTCAAGGAGGACAGGGCACACAGAGTCAGGCAGAACCTTCACCTTCTTTGACCTAGAGTTTATTTAAGAGAGAGTGAGAGCTGACACTTTTTTTTAGACAAGTTTTCTCATTCAGGTGAAGAAAGGAGGTGGGTGGGGGTCATTGCTTACGCCAGTTGTAGAAGCAAAACAGCGGGAATGTCTTCAAGCTCCTCCTTTGCGATGGTTTTGAAATAGTCAGGCCGAACTTTTTCCAAACTTCCAAAAATCCTACGGGCAGCACATCCTGCCTGAAAAGGACAGTTTTAATGATCAGGCATAAGCTACTCTACTTCTCATGTGAACATACAGTACATATTGTATGTAATGGTAAATGCATACCAGCACGTTAGGCAGCCACTTCCCAGTCTCTGTTGTGTCCTCTGCCAAATCTTTCAAGTCTTTGTTTGACATGCTTTTAATCATCTTGCAGGTGATTCCTTGAAGAAGCGAACGAAGCCTCCTGTATTGGCCAGTGATGGTTTTAATATAAGCGTGTAACAGATATGCGTAGGTCTGCATACAATTAAGTTACACAACATTTCATTGAAAATGATAAAAAAAGCTTTTCAGGAGTTTTGTTGATAATCTTATGGTTCACAGTAAATGTCAGCTTCATCAGGTGTTATTGATCCATGTTTTCATCATTTTCCTCCAAAGCTACAGGTTCTCACCTGAAATTAAACCTTTTCTTGTTAAACAGCTTTTTCATAAGGAATGACGCCTGAAGAAAACAAGAGACAAAGAAGTGTTTAGAAAATGCAAATATTAGCACACCAAAAAGGATCAAAAACTAGGACTATCCATTCAGGGTTTACCTGTGCCTTGCTCCATGTTCTGTTCTTGACTTGTTCCAAAGAAATATTTGCATTCTTCAGGAATTTCAGAGACACCCTGCGAAGCAAAGGCTCGGGCAGCTTCTGCAACAGCTCAGAGGGATCCACATTCCTCCGCAGCTACAGGAGAATATTTAACTCCAGTTAGAAACATGTTATATTTTGGGTTGTGGTTTATCCCTCCTACAGAGACATGGAAGTCTGAAGAGGTCTTCATCAGTCTAGAGAGCACCACACCTCACTCACCTGCCTTAGCATTGTCTTTAACTGCCCCTTCCTCATCCTCTTGCTGATGGTCTTCAGACCCTCTGGGTTATTCAGGAGCTTACTTGTTTTAACTTTCTTGAGGACACAGCTTGGCAAACCTCCTGCGACCAAACCAAGGTCCATCAGCTCCTCACTTGTTATCTCTTTACACTGAAAGAAAGCAGAATGAGATACTTCCAGAATGAGAAAGAGCACACCAGAGAGAAAACTCTGCAGCTTGACAGACTCACCGTCTTATCTCCCAGTATTTTCTTGATCAGCGTTCGCAGCTGCTTGCGTGTCCATTTTACATTTGGTCCCAGTTTTTTCAGAGCCTTTTTGATTTCAGCTAGCGGGATCATGGACAGTTGTTTTGCGGAAAAAGATGTGATACTGATGCCCGGCTCTTGAAGTGCTTGAGAAATCTTGCGGTTTGACATCAAAGTGTTGATGAGGTTTTTCTTCAGCTTGAGTCAGGAGAGAAGAAAGAGATTAACAGTCATCAGGAAGTTTAGAGGTTCATGAGACTGATTGCTTCTGTCCTGAAGGGGAACATGGGTGAAAGACAGTGCTACCTTTTTGATTCGGCGATTGCTGTCATCATCATCATCACATTGCTCAAGCTGGGAAATGAGTTTCCTGCTGAGGTCAGGGGTCAACTTCCGAGAGGGGTTGTAATAACAGGCCAGTTTGCCAAGTCTGAGGAGGCAGTGAGATAAAAAGATCATTATTTCAATAATGGAACAGAACTCAAATGTCAGGTAGATCAATATACAGTATGTGTATTGATAATGCACTCTTCTGTTCTGACTATGTATGATGTCCCTTACAAGATGACAACCGGCTAAAGATGCAATAAGTTGACAATCTCAGGGGGGGACCCCTTAGATGACGACAGTACTTTTAAAATCTTTAAGGGAAATACCATGATCAGAGAATCATCATAAAATACTGAATATCACTTGAAAAGTTTGTTATTTAAAGCAAAATCATTCAACAGTAAAGTTGTGGTGTTGAGTTTTCAAGCCCTGGCACACACACATTCATTCATGAATACATACTTCTCCACATGTTCTTCAAATTTCTTCTCATCCGAGAAGCACTCTTTGATTCTTTGCAGAAACTTATTGGCCATGGTGGGCTTCATCTTCACCAACCTCAGGGAGGCTTTTAACCTGTTCGAGCTGAAATATTCACACAGCTGAAAAAGAGAGGGAGAGGAACAAAAATATATATTTAATGTATTAGCCATCTTTGACAGTTTCAGCAGCTTTTCATACTTCTTTGCAGACTCCCCTTCTTACCCTTTCCTTTGGAGAAGAGTCAACATCTCTTGTTTTTAAATCAGAAAGGAAAGGCCCCAAAGCTCCCAAGGCATAAGAGTCCAGCCATTTCAGTGAAGGTTTACAGCGCTTTAACTGCTCTACAGAATAAACGAGGCTATTAAAATCACATTCATGTCAAATGGAGCAACAAAAAAAAAAAGATTTCCCTCACAGCTGTTAAATTTTTTTTCTGTGCTGACCCACCAGTCATGGTATGGTTTACAGTGCCTATCATGGGTATTCACCCCCTTGGATGTTTCACCCTTTGATTGGTTTCATAAATCAAACATGGTCAGTAAGATTTGACTTTTTGTCTGTACCAAAAAACAATTGGACAAAACTCTTAGTAAGTAAAAAAAAAGATTTCTACAAAGTAAAATCAATGAAACAAAATATGTAAATAAAAGAAAAATGTTTGCATAATAAATCACCCCCTTCAAGTCAGTATTTAGTATATTCACCTTTGGCTGCAATCACAGCACTGAGTCTGTTTGGATAAGTCTTAATCAGTCTGTTACATCTGCACACTGCACTTTTGCTGCATTCATCTTTCCAAAACTGCTCAAGCTCTGTCAGGTTGTGAACATATCAGGCATGAACAGCCAGACACAGTCATTGAGGTCTGGGCTTTAACAAAGAACTTTCTTCCACTTGACCACATGCCCTTTGGCGAACTCTAGTCGTGATCTAATATTAATTTTCTTCAAAAGTGGATTTTTGTAACTCCTTTAGAGGAGGTGTAGGGGTCTTGCTGGCTTGTCTCTCTAGTCTCCTACTTGCATGGTCACTCAGTTTATGAGGACAGCCTGATCTAGAAAGATTTACATGTGTGCCATATTCCTTCCATTTCTTGATTGATTTCTGTTAACTGTATGTACTTTTCAATAACCCTCTCCCTGAGTTGCTTGAAGTGTTTTTCTGTCCTCATGGTGTAATGGTAGACAGGAATAATTATCAACCATTCTCCTCTGGCACAAGTGTTTGATACCTCAGTCACTTGAGACACACCCACAGAACTCAGGTGATCCTCATTTTACTTATTGTGAGATTACTGGCACCAATCAGATGGAACTCTATTAAATTTGACCATTACATTTAAAATGGGGTGAATTATTATGCAAACAATTATTTTTCTTTATATATTCCTGTTTCATTGGCACTACTTTGTAGAAATCTGATTTCACTTTGACATGAAAGAATTCTTTTCAATAAATTTTGGTGTGGAAAAAAGCCAAATTTTATTGACCATGGTTGACTTAGGAAAGCAATTAAAGGATTAAATATCTAATGGGATGAAAACTTATTATAGGCACTGTATGTGAATCTGCACAGTACAGTCAATAGTCATTGATTAGTGACATAAACACTTTATATTGTTGCATGTGTGAAGCTGTTATTTTCTCATCTTTTTCCCCCTTTATCGTGCTTTTGCTCTTGTTTTTTACCTACTTCGTCCACTGCTCCCTTCACCTTCCGGGGTTCTTTTTCTGTGCAGCTTCAGGTTTTAACATTTGTCAAAATTAGCTGGAGGAACTAGATCAGTGTTTTTCCACTCTACCACTGAATGTTTAATTCCTTCTCTGCCCTTTTCTCTCACTCTGTTTGGCATTCACACAAATAGTTTATCTCAACTCGTGGAAGGGAATACATGAATATTGTAATGTAAATTAAAGTGAGTCAGCATTTTTTTTTTTTTTACTTGATTTTGGGTCAGCCTTTGGCATTGTTGTACAGTTGAAGTGGTTCAGGGAGATCTGCTCTTTTGCCCATTTCAACACCTTGGTCCTTTTTTCCTTAGACATGTTACTGTACAGCTCACTCAGCATCTTCATCCTGCAAGCACAGACCTCATTCAGACTTCTGAGAATACATTCAAAGAGACATTAAGAAGAATTTTCATAAGAGCACACCAACCACTTTTTCATGTCTTTTTCCTTGAGATTGTCTGGCAATTTAATTCCAAAAGAAGGCATTTCCAGCACCACAAGTTTAGCAGCTGTTAAAAAAGTGTCATAGTCGTCCGAGTCCATGTTGTTTTCACCATTTTCAATTAAAGTTGCCCAGGACTGAGCAGCAACAAATGCTTTCATGTAACATGCAGATTCCTCCTGAAGGGGGTAAAGACAAGGCATGCATCAAAACAGCACGGATTCAACATGTGAATCTTTTTCTCTGAGTTTTAAAAGTGAGTACTAACAGAAGTGTTCCTCATCCGCTTGATTATCTTTGAGAGATCGGTGCGATTCATCATCTCATCCTTCTAAAAAACAGAGAGAAAGAACCTCATATGAAAGGTACCACTGGCAGGATTAGAAGACAAGGCAGGCTGGTTGGTGGAAATTCTGTACAGACAGTCACTGCAGCTGTAACTTCAGTGTATAACCAAATAGAAGTCAAATGAATACATTCAGTCTGTGATACAAACATACAATAAATGAAATCACAGTCAAACCGGTCTCAACCAGGCTATGTCTGCTTTCTGCTATTTAGTGTCTGAAACTACGGTGACATCAGGTGCGTACCCTGTATAGGTGTAAAAGACCATTTCTATCTTATAAGAACAAAAAAAATCATATTTGAATGAGGTGTTTGTCTGTGTGTGCATTCACACCATGTCATCGATGTCATTTTTGGGACCACGGCCAAGAGAGCCCTCTGCATGAACAACTGAGTCCAAGACATTCAGAAAAGAAGATAGGGTTTTGGATTGGTCCATCTTGTTGTCCTTTGAAGACACATCACTGGAAGAAAAGAGAATGAAACTATTAAAAATTTTGTTTCCTCAAAAGGTTAGATTACTGCAACTCTCTTCTATCTTGCTGTCCTGTACTAACAAGTCTATAAGGACTCTTCAGCTGGTTCAGAATGCTGCAGCTCGGGTTCTGACTAGAATCACGAGGAGGAGCACATCTCTCCAGTGTTAGCATCTCTACACTGGCCACCAATAAAATCTAGAATGGAATTTAAAATTCTTCTTCTGACTTACAGAGCACTTAATGGCTTCGGGCCATCCTTGTGAAATACAACTTAGCCCACATGGCTTCATGATCAAACAACTTAAATGGCCGAACAACTAGAGACAGCACACACAACAGTGATCTGCAGGGGATAAAGGCTGACATTATTACCTTTTCTCAAACACTGTTTGAAGCAGTGTCATGCCAGGCCAAGGGTATCCTATTACATGAGAAGCATTTGATTTATTATCAGACAGTTCAAACAGTTTTCATGTCTGTGTTTTAGCTCAAGTTACAGCGGTCATTCAAAATGCATACAAACGAACAATTGTGACAGAAAAACTGGAATTAGCTTGGACATACAACAGTAATGTACTGTAGCTGCATCTTACCGTTGTTCCGGCACTCCCTCATCTGATGACATGAAAAAACAGAGATACAATTTTACGGTAAAAACCAAAAAGAAACAAATAGTGAGGCAAAAGCTAAACATGAAAAAATGTGTGTGTATGAGTATAATGTGGTCCCTTTAAGGACAAATTCAAAACATTTTTTTTAAATTTCTCATTCTTCTTCTTCTTCCTATTATTATTATTATTGTTATTATTATTATTATTATTATTATTATTATTATTATTATTATTATTATTATTATTAATAATAATAATAATAATAAAAACTGAAAGCTTTAGCACTACTGTATAGCAGTACTCTTTGGTTAGTAACATGGAGAGGGACTGCAGGTAGATCAGTCCAAATCCCAGACACATTTTGAAAAATGCAGTCAAATAGAAAAGGAGCAAAAGCAACCCCGTCTGCTTTAGGACTTCACATAATAACAGTAGTATATCAGTCATTCTTTTATTATTCATATAAGTAGTATTCTAATAACTTTAGTAATTTAAGGCCTTACAAATTATTTTTTGTCCCACCCAAAACTATCCTTGACCCGTCCCTGTACAGCCTATAGCAGTGTGTGGAATGCTTACTTCTTTATTTTCTTCTTTAACTAATCCTTTGTCAAAACCAGAAATAAAAATATAACATGGATCTTACACCAAAAGTACTTTCAGAAGAAAAACAACAAAACACTCTAATACAGTTCATAACATTATGCTTCCCATTGTTTTGCATAAGTTTTGATAAATGTGGCTATTACAGGATGTAATTTCCAAATCAAATATCTCGAATAAATGCATCCATACACTCACAATGGGTGTTAACAAAACTGAAGAAACACCCACAAGCTTAACAAAACCAAATCAAATGATTAAAGGCTTCACTGTGTTTACTTCAATGTGTGTGTAAGGTCAAAACAAACAAAAAAATAGTGTTTTTTCAACGCATTAAATTACACAAGAAGTTACATACCAGTTTTCTGGCCATTTCTTTGAAGTTCTGTTTCTTTCCCAGCATCTTATCAGGTTTCATAGCTGAAGAGATAGAAATCAATAATTATGCTGATAGTCACATTCATTTTCAGTTTAAAGGACATGGTTCCATTTAGCTTTGAGAGGGAACAATGAGAGTTATGAAATCTTTCTTACCAAGTGCTGCACAGGTCACAAAGATTAGGAAGAAAAACGTTCCTCCTTTTAAAGCCATGTTGAAAACACCAGCCCACCTGTCCGTTTGATATGGAGAAAAAAAAATAATACAGAACATTTATATCTATTTTTTTATGTTAAGGTTCTCTATGGAGGTGTGCTGTGCTTGTTATGTAATCTATCTCCTTGTGAGCCAACTCCATCATTCAGATAAAACTGAAACTTCCTCCTCTGAGATTTTGAGCTCAAACTTCACTATAGCTACCATATTAACAAATCATCCTATGGGAGGCTTCATAGACTTTGGGGTATTACATGCTGTGAAAAACAAGCTCTAGTGTACAAAATGTGCTGGGAGGAACATTTTGGTAGCCTCAGAACAATCTTGATTTACACAGCTCCTTACTCATTTGAGTGCCTTCTTAAACATTTGCATGCTGTATTTGCCTTTGATAAATTATCCTTCATTTGACTTCTCATTTGGAAATACAGAGCCCAGTAATGTTTACTTTCTTGTTGTTTACTTTCATGTAAAATCTGACATTTTATAGTGTTGCTAAATCATGTTTTAAAACATAAAAATATGTTTACTTAACACACATAAAAAAAAACAAAACATTACAACTACTTATAAAAAGCATTACGGCTCTTCTTTAACTGCATACTGTAAAAAACTATCACATCACAGACACAAGAGAAATTTTTGGTTTATATTGAAATGAAGTTTTACTCACAGACTCTGATCCCTTGCACTGGTAGACTCCAGGAACAATGTGGTTTGAAATCACAATGTAGACAATCAGAGGATGCGCATGTTGACCCTCTGCCTTACTCTCTCTCTCTCTCTCTCTCTCGCTCTCTTACTCTCTCACATATGAGCTGAGTTTGATGGGTGGTTACCTGTCCTCTGAATCTGAGTCAAAGCAGGTGCATAACATTCAAACCTCTGTTTGGGGGTTTGCATGTGTATTTATGTATCCAAATTTGAGACAAAAATACAAAACTTTATCAAATATTCTCATGAATAGAATAGAAAATCCTTTTACTGATCCCCCATGGGAGAAATTCTTTAAAAGGATGAGCTGTAATTTCAAACATGAAGTGAACGATGACAAAAGTGATAATATCCTGTTTGATGCTGTTTCATGAAACTCTTTTAGACTTAAAAAATTGACACACTGATATTTATCAGATTTTTTTAGATTATACAACAGGACATCATTTTTACCCCTTAAACTGAACATGGTTTGTAACTACACCTGTTTAAATAAAGGTAAAATCCAGTCCAACCACAACAACTTCAACACACATGTGCACACAACAGAGGATCAACAAACAGTAAACCTTTATTCCGTCTTTTCATGGAGAAAACTGACAAACATAAAGCAGCAGCTCTGAAAAAAAGCACACCTCAGTGACATTACACAAAACTGTCCTGTCAAAGAGGAATACATCAGTCTGTTTACTGACCTTTACCACCAGTGTTTAGATAACAGTACACTTTTTTCCTTTACTATATTATCTGATTGTCAGATGATGTTGTGGTAAATTACATTTCAGTTTACAACCACTGTTGAGCTAAGGGTAGGTGTCACAGGAAGAGAGGGCTGCACCCTAACACCCAATAATAATAACAATATGAAAGATTTTCAAGTCAAATTTCAAATTGTGAGTTTCATTATCTTGGTGTGGGATGATCCCCACCGAGTTTTTTTTTTAAGTTTGTTTACTGTATATTTTATGATATTGTGATTAAAACAGCAAGGGCCACTCTATCAATATTCTGTCCAGTTACCATAAAGATTTTCTAGCTCTTGGATTATAGTTTAAAAATATTTATATTTGGTAAATTACCAGAAAACAAGAGTCCATATTCTAGGACGCTAGCAAGATTTTAAAAAATTAGGATTGAGGAAAAAGCCATCACATTACATTTTAACTTTTTTTTTCTTTTTTTAATGATGCACTTCTAATTGAAGCAGCAAAGTCTGGCAGCTCTCAATGATTACCGTTTTTGTTTTATATTTATCTTATTTTAATGGATATGTGGGGAGAAGAGTTTATTAAAGAGAGGAGCTGTTTCCAGGATACAAAATGAACATTCTAAGGCATTCATAATAATATCAGTAGACTTCAGTCTTGTTACCTTTGCCTCCCACATGAATGGATTTACACAGTTTGTTGACTGTCCAACCAGAGCGAATAAAACACTTGATCTGCTGTATGCCAGTGTCAGAGATGCCTACGGATGCCTTCCTTTCTAATTTCGCCTGCCAGACACCTGATTTCCCATTGGGGATTAAGACATTTCATTCTATTCTATTCTATTCTATTCTATTCTATTCTATTCTATAACTAAACTATAACATGGCCCGCTGCTTAAAATCAATTTATAGTGAAATCTTGCCTGCTGTGTTCATGGCCTGGTTCCCTGTCGGGACCGAGGAAGAAATATCTGATTTCCTGACCCTGAACGCAGCATAACCAGCACATAGAACCAAACAGAAAAAAAAAGAAAAGAAAGAAAGAAAAAAAAACTTCATTTGGCCCGACACCAATGCCCTTAAAACGTTAAAGCAAGATGTCTTTTCAAAAGCCAAAAGAAAGGTTGAGGTCAGGCACAGAGTGTTTCGGGAGAAGTTGAGTTTCTGTTGAGTTTCAGGGGAATTACACCTGTCTCATGTGCAAAGACAAAATTGCCATTCTACAGGAGTGAAACCTCAAGAAGCATCATTCAACGAAACATGCAGATTAGTATGCAAATTACCAGGAAGATGAGAGGACACAATGAGTTGCACAGCTATAGAAAGAGCTGTCAGTGCAACAAAAATTATTCCAGAGAGAACGAAAGGAGACAAATCAAAGAAAAGGTCCAGGTTCAATGATGTCTGTCCTCAAACCATACTGACGGTTTCAAACCACCTCCATCAGAGCAAAGGTGGCCCGGCTGACTGAAAAGAAGCGCTCTCAGCTGTCTAGCAGCAAGCATTCAGCAAGAAAAGCCAAATACGACTGTAAAATCGTTCATGTTGAGAAGAGCAGTTGTTCAAACAGTTGAACATTTTTTTTTTCTTGTTTTGTGGAAACCCTGAAGTGGCCCCCTTGTGACAAGATTGAATGCTAAGCAGTCCTCGGGTAATTTAAGCTTGTGTCCCCTGGTCTAATGTGTCAAAAAACAGTTCAGAGATCTTTCGGCAAACATCATTTCATCATTTCAACAAGTCTTGTGAAAATCCTGTGAACATCTTGTGTTATTTTTAGAACAGACTGTTTTGAACAGTTAAATGATGGTTCGAGGGATTTCACAACATGTAAATATGGAGCAGTTTTGAAAATCTTCACATGCTTAGTATGAACATCTAGCATTATTACTTCATATCATGTCTCAAATATGACAGCAATCTGAACATAATGCTATCAGATAAACAATCCGATGACTCTCAGGAAAGGAAAAGCATTTAAAAGCATTTTTGTTTCTGTTGTCACTTAAAAAAAAAGACTTCCATAGATGTGTCATGCTGTGATGAGAGAGACACACATGTAGGAAGCAGCATGCTTGGTGGTGGATACGTATCAGTCCGTGTCAGTGTTTCTCATTCTGGAGCTGAGGACCACCTGGAGGTTTGGGTTGGTGAAGTGATCTGAAAAAGATTGTTGGCACTGGTTTGTGAGCAAAAACTATGCTTGTGCGTCTTAGCAATTTGTTAATTTGGATGAACATTTGTTTTTAGTTTAACATTTCATCTTAATGAAATTGGTGTATAAAGCATTTGACCAACTTTTTTTAAGACATATTTAAAGAAGCATGTCAGTTTTTTCCCATTACTGATATATAATACAGCCAATCATGAATGACTTAGTTTCTCATAATGGCTAATGGTTCTTTCATGTGAGTGTGTGAGTGCCACTCGTGTTTTACCCCCCTTTGCCTGAAAACTGTTAGCCAATCTTACATCACTGACTCACGTTTTAAATGAGTCTGACTTGTCCTTGCTGTTCTATGAGCTGCTCTTGGATAAACAATGTAAAAGCAATCAAAAACACCATCAGCCAAATCAAACCATACTTAGTGAGCAAACCAAGATTTGAAAGTAAGGACAGAATAGCGCTTTTGTCCTTAAAACTGTAAATCTACAAATGTTGACACCTTAACTGGGCTAATTGATTTTCAATACTACAGCAACCTACACAATCAAATGTTATCATAGCATGGGGTGCTCCAGTGTAGGATTTAAGGACAAGCAGCTGTAATCATGTGTGCTCACCTGCAGCAAACTCACGGATGTCAACAGGCTTTTCCAGGAGCACATCTCTGTGAAATGAGGAAAGCTTATGAGTGGCACTGTTTAGAACCTGTAAAGCATACTGCTACACATTGTAGTTCAGGTTCTAGATTCCTTACACATTAACTTTTAGGTGTTGATATGTTGACAGATTTTTCTATTTATATTGAACACTGGATTTTGAAACTGATCAACTCCTTTTGGCCCATTAGACAAACGCATTTTTGTGTTTTGCACTGTATCTTATATATTCAGACAGGTTATGCAACACCATTCAAACTCAAAACAAAAGCAGACAATATAAAGTAGTACTCTGGAATTAGGCCTCAAAACAGACCTCTTTTTTCTTCGGCTCAGATATTAATGTTGATTTCTACTACCATTTGAAAATCAAACAACCCAAGAGCATCTTCGCTCCTGATCTATCAAACTAACACAGATTCTCTGAAGTCAGCTATCGGCGATTCTGCTCATGTAAACAAATGAGGGACTGACTGACCTCAGAAAGTTGCTGATCAATGTTTCTACCTCTGGATGAGACCTCAAATATCTCTCGTTGTCGATCCTTGTTTTAATCTGTAAATTTAAATTAAAGTGTCTTTAAACTCGCAAACAGCATTTCTGACGTCACAGTGTAGCATTTTAGCCGCTGTTACCTTATACTCCTGCAGTTTCTCTTGCTGCTCTGCACTTAGGACGCCGACGTCCACTTTCTTCACACCACCTTTCCCAGCCATCATTTCTTTATGGGTGCTCGTGGGATAATAATGCTCGCCCCCTTGTTTGGATTATCATTTAACTTGAAAAAAATGTGAAGTTTTTTCCTCAAAAAGGAAACAGTCAGCTGTTACTGACACAGCTTCTGTCGTCTTGCAACAAATGTTACTATGGAGACAACCCTCAGTAGTTAACGGTCATGTCCACGAGGCGGCAGCATTTGACAGGAAAAAGTCAATCATCATCATCATCATTATCATCATCATCATCGTCGTCGTCGTCGTCGTCGTCGCCATCATCATCATCAACATCATCATCACCACAATGATAATAGATTCTTATTTACTGTTTATTATTTCTATATTCTATCGAATTACTATTTTTTTTAAATTTGTATTACTATTTTTTTTTACTATTATTATAATATAAAACCATTTTAGACTTGATCTCAAGCAGAGTAATGAAAAAACTATGTAGACAAAGATAAATACTCATCAAATACATAATCATAAAATTGGAGAATATTGTCTAACTGTTCTCATGACATGAAGAATACAGACATTTGATCTTTTTTTTTAATTTATTCAAAAAAATGTAATGCATGCAGTGTACAAAAATCACAATACAGGAGTTAAGCCATGTACACGCACGTTGTGCGCACACAGACACACACACATATTCAAAAGTTTTGGCTCTGTAAAAGTTTAAAAGAAACTGAGAGAACATGGTGTGAATAATGTATTTGATAAAACTTTACAAAACTATACACAAACAGAACACAGTGGTATGAGAAATGCCAAGTGCCAACAATTGTTTGCCAATATTTGATGAACGGTTAGACAACCATATGTACAAAAATAAAGTATTTAAGAGGCATATGAGGCAAAAGACAGAGAGGGAAAAACAACCAAACCACAGAGTAAGTCCTGAGTTTGCTCCCTACAGAACAAAGTTTATCATCTTTTGTTATATGTTTCATTGCTTTCTTTTTCAGAGGAGAAACACTCCTTCCTGTCGTGTCATTACTCAGTTTGGATAAAGAAGTAAGTTGTGTTACTGAAGTGCTGGGCTTCCACTCTGTCATTCATCCACTGTTGTTGCTCATCTTGCTCTTCGTCTTCTTCATCCCTTTCTTGCTCTTCCACATCATTTGCTGGAGGTTGTTTGTAACGTGGAGGGGGGAAAGTTTCCCCAGACTGCCTTTCAGGAGCAGTTGGGGTGAAGATCTGAGGCTGAGGTGGGTCACGGCACTGGGAAACAACACTCAGACTGTGTAGTTTAGACATAAATCTGTCCTTGTGCCTGAAAAGAAAAAATAGACTCATAAAGAATAATACTGACAGGGATTTTCATCTACTGGCTGTCACTCAGATTACCCTATGCGATGCTACTGCTGGGGTTATTGGCCTTTGTCTTCTGCTGCTCAATATGTAGACTAAGGGGAATAAAATTAATCACAATAATAATTTGTGTTCTAGAGGGTAGCATAAGTAAGAAATTGTTTCAGGAAAATTGAGTAACTGTATGATAGTAAGCTGATGCTTTGCCATTTTTTGTGATGGACAAGAAACAAGACTATATAATAGGCTGCAGCTGGCAAATCTGTTCCATGTCATTACAGCCTAATATCCCAACAGATGGTTAGCTCACACATGGATATTCCACAGATCCATTTTGTAGGGACTATTGTTAAGACTGCAAATATTTGCCAATGATAAATAAAGCTAGTTTCCAGTTGTCTGAATTGATAATTTTGTCCCATTCAAAATCAAAAACCCTCAGTCCCACCCCAAATGTTCCCCAAATACCTGAATATGTAGACGGCCAAAGCAACTGACAAGAGAACGAACGAACCACAGATCCATAGGATGTGATAAGACAGCTCTGCATCACTAAACACAGGGTCATTAACTGCCGAAAGAGAAGGGGACAAAGTCAGAAATCCACTGAAACACATCCATGAAAGCACAAAGTTTGGTCAGGGTGTGACTGAATGTGTGTGCATGATAGGTGTGTTGAGCCATGTTTCCTGTGGCTTGTGTCGTTGAGCCTCAGTTTTTATGATGACATGGCTTCCTGTTAAAACCCAGAGGGGCTGAGGGGGTTTTTAGCCTTAACAACATCCAGGGTTCCCTTTTACTTGTTTTTCACAGTTTCTTTCTTAACACACAAAAAACACACACCAAATTGATGCTTATACTCAACTGTCATCTTACCTTTCAACAAATCAACATCTGCACCAGAGCCTTCTTGGGAGAGTGCATTCTGCCAGTAAGAGAGGGGGAAATAAAAAAAAGGTAAGACAATGAAAGGGCAGCAACATACAGTATATGGCATGCAGTTAGCGTGTTAGACCCTTACCGTTGTAGTAATAAGAGGAGACTCTGACGGTGCTGAGGATAGAGATCCATACAGATGACATGTTATTCACACTTAAACAGAAAAACTTTAACATAAGTAACCCTAAAAATAAAAACATACAGCGTGAAGACCTTGCAAATAAAACAATTTCTAGTGAAAGGTTTGACTTCGACAAAGATTTCAATGAGCCCCTCAAATCTGGTGTACAAACTAGTAATTTTCTCACACTTTTATGCACTGATTGCAAGAACTCCTGATCAAAACAACACTTTTAGATTTTGTATCTTTAAAGGAGACAAGCATTACAGAGAATAAAAAGAAAAAAGATATTGTTACAATGTAACTGATTCAATAAACGTCTCAAATGCTTCAACAAAATCAGGGAATCTCCTTTATAATACAAGATATTAAATGCTAAACACTGTGTGTGAGGTCATAAGTCTTTCCTTATTCTGTTAATTTGAAGTGTTATAGATTTAAAGGTACATTCCCCCCAAAAAACTTGACCAAAGACTCTAAAAATATACATAGATAATATGCTAATGGATGAGAAGCTCTGCTTCTGTTTTAATTTTTTTTTAACATGTTTCTCATGCCTTTATTTTTACAACATACAATGAAACATTTACAGGAAGTGTGTAGGGAGAAAAGTTGATGACATGAGAGATCATTTTTCGGCTTGTCTGAGAGTGAGGAAGTTTGGATAACATGGTTGGCCTACTATATCTTTACAGACCATCAGGAAACTTCTTATAGATAGAGTTTGGCTTTTCGAAGGTATCCAGGTGTCTCATTAACCACTGATATCTGGATGTACAATTAAGTCTATGTTTTCATTATGTCTCTATGAATGTCTAAAGAGAATATGCCGTGTGTTTTCTGCACAGCAACTTGATGTTTTCAGAGAGGAACAGAAACACAGCTAGGAATAGATTAATTGTGCATGTATGAGGGAGCCTGTAAACAGTTTCTATAAAAACCTAGGGAACAGGACGCCTTCCTCCTGCAGCTGTCATGACAACTTTTACACAACTTTCCTTCCAACATGCCTTTCTGATGTATGCACGCAATGTGAATAATAAAAAAAGCTTAAATACAGATTTAAATAGCTTTGATTAGGTCCTTCTATTTGAGGTATGTTTTATATAGTTACCTATCCAGCTGCTGGCAATAACAGGTGTACTCCAGTCACTCCAGTGACCATCATATTCCTCACTAGCTCGGAGCTGTATCAGGTACTCAACACCTGGCATTATGTCAGAGATAGTGTAGTAATGAGCTTCCTTAATGACCTTTATCTGTACAGAAAGAGAGGACAAGGGAAACACAATCAGATTGTCATTACATAAGACAGCAGTTTTCTCATTTCTCATCACAAAAGCAAAAAGGAGGTTGATTGGATGCACTGAGATTAAACAGGCAGACCAATAAAACTTAAGATTGTTGTAATAAAAAAGAAGTTAGAAAAATCAGCATCTACATTGATTCATTTTTTTTATTGCTGTTGATCTCCACCATTATCAATTATCAATACAGAGCTGTGCAGTTGTCCTGTGTTTACAGTTTTTCCCCAGACACTTTGGTACATTTCTCTGATCAGAATTAAAATTTTCATGACAGTTAGTTCAACCTCCACAATATTGAGTCATTTGTGCACATCGTAGTAGCATTTTCTTATTCCTTCCAACAAATTGCAAATGCTTTTGGACGTGCATCATCTGCTTTTATACAATTCTCTGCTATTTTATGACATAACCATTTGCTTATGTCATGTCAGTCAAAATAAACTTATAAATGCTGAATAGTCAGTCCTTATTCCTGACTGTAACTTGCTTATTGCTGCAAAGTGCTGTACTCATGGTGGATTTAGATGAGACAGGACTTTGTATCTTGTTAATAACATTTATTATTATTTACAGGTCTAGACCTGTTAACGCTTTTGGAAAGTGTCTTGAGATAACATTTGTTATGAATTGTGATATATTAAAAAAAGATAGATTTATTGATAAATAAATAAAACTAATAGTCCTCATTTCATTGTTTGAGTCATTACATACAAAAGAGTTGAACTAGTTGTTTAAATCTGTCAAGCAATTCTTTTACATTTCTTTATCATTTTTTTTCACAGCCTCTCAATGGTTCCGGCTGGTCGAAGGATGCAGCCAAATGTTCGGAGATTATTCAAACATTTTGTCCGGAGAATAGGTGTGTATACTGGACAGAAAATCTGCACTCTCTCCAACAATCTGCACAGTGTGACTGTCATTATGTTATACATGAAGCTTACAGTGGGAGTTGTTACTTTTTAAAATTTACATTTAGATTTACAGCTTTATTGTAGCACATATTTACTGTATTGTAGTGTACAGTAGTGTTACAGTAAAGACATTGCAGCACAGTCCTGCAGAGGGTGGATTCTCTACAGGAGATACTTTCTTTGCTGCATTGCAAAGACTGATATTCGCTGTGATGTAGATGAAAATATGTGGCCAAACAGACAGGAACATCTGGATGTGCATGAATGATTTACAGTACTGTGTATGTTGTATGTTCAGTTTCAAAATATTTCACAGTTGTGCAGAGCTCTACCCAAAGGGTGTTTCATATGTTTATAGTAAATAAACGTTTATTTTTCATTTGTGTAATGCTGTGAACAAATTAGAAATGCAAAAAGCATATACATTAAAAATGGGAAACACAAGTCTTCAGTGTCTTGTGCTAAGTTACTCACTAAATACAGTAAAGTCTAACTCGACTGTAGTTTTCAAATGGCTGTACAAATAGTGTATTGTGCTGTCTGGAGCATCTTCAGGGAATGTTTTTGGTTTTTTTTGCATCTGAAAACATAGAGTAAACTGTCATAATGAAAACATGACAAATCCATTTGACTATCTTGTTCATAAACAATGGTGTCAAGACTTTTCATCTTGATGACACTGACACTTTTCACTTTCAAATGAACTCTCCATTTTGGGCAAGTGACATGCTCTTGCAGGTTATCAACTCAGTTCTGCAGTTTGTACTGATTGTTTTGAGCAATGCACTAACTGTTGTGCAAATGTTAATAGTGATGTGAGAAATGCACCAAAGTGACTCAGAAAAACAGTAATTATAAATGCTTATTGTAGACCTAAGTATCCAGATCAGTCAATTACCGCTGATTGCTCCAGACCTACTCTTTTTAAAAAGCATCTCAAGATAATACTTGCTGTGATTGAGTGCTATACAAGTAAAGACTGATTGTTCATTGATTGTGGTCTCAAGAAACAGCTGTTAATGAGAAAATGAGTTTATAGTCATTGCAGCAAAGTAATATCAAGAGAAATCGAAACAAATATAGGGAGCATCCACATTTTCCACACACCTGCTCGTTATCAAATGAAGACTTCCGAGGTCGGTATTTGAGCTTGTAGATGAGTTCATAAAAGTGGTCTTGAGACTTCCAGGACTTTGGGGAACTCCAGGTGACCTTTAACCTTGTCTCCTGTCCCACTTCCTGCCACACTGACACGTGGGATGGTGGTTCAGGCTTTACTGTGGTAAAAGAAGTGGATATACAGTATATTCAATGTGGCTTTTAGTTCCTTTTACATGAGTCAAACACACGTGCAAGGTGGACACACCCCCTTCCACACACCCACTTACAGATGCTCAGAGGTCTGAAGTTGTAAAGGTCACTGGTGGCGTTGCCTGCAATGGAGGTAACACACAGGTAAGCTTTATGAAGGGTCCTCAGCTCATCCTCGTTGTAATCCAGAGCACACCAACAGCGGGAGAGTCGAAGTGAGTACGAGCACTTGATTTGACGAAACGGCTCTGATTCCCTTCCTCTTCTGAAAGAAAAGTAAAGATACTGTCAAGCAAAGAAACAAATGAGAAAAAACAGTCATACTCCATCTCTCTTTTAATTCCCTTTGACTAATTTTACCCTAATAACCCCCCTTTTGAACATACAGTCCATACGAAATTATTATACTTGGATGCAACTGTGGCCAAGTTTTCTTCTGCCTTCCCCTTTTTGATTTCTTACTTCTGTTGTTCAGCTAATAAAAATTAGACACATCTGTCTCTCTTATAGCAATAAACTTAAACAATAAGTGAATTCAATATGATTATGATTTTACATTTTATTTAGAAATAAACATGTACACTGTGCTGCTTTCACATTCATGTGAAAGTGACACTGTTTTTTGTCTTTCCTCACCTTTTACTGAGAAAGAGAAAACAGTCAGGAGTGATGGTGATGTTCTTGCGAGGAGTCCACTCACAGCGAATCTTACTGCTGGGTGACCTTTTGTAGCAGGACAGGTTTGGAGTCTCTGGAGGATCTAACACATTTAAATACATTATTTTACATTCAGCCAACCAGTGCAATGTTGTTGTTTTTTTCAATTCTAAAATCAATCTCACATCAGCATCAACCAAAGACATGCTTCAGTCGTTGGTGGGTTGAGATATCTCATAAAACATTTTGGTCTATCACTTCACTTTGAGCTTTCTTATTATTTTTAACTCACCTGCGACGGTGACTCTTACGGAAAACATCTCTCTGCCTTTGTAAAAACAAGCGTACTTCCCAGAGTCTGCCACTCTTACCGAGGGCAGATACAGTGTAGACCCTCGCTCTTCAAATATGATCTTTCCCCAGTCTCTGTCTCCTTTCCCCACCGTCTTCCCGCTCCACTTCCACTGATACATCATCTTTACAGCGCGTGTCACCCTGCTGCCTTCTTCTCCTTCCTCTCCTTCCTCTTCCTCAGGAGCACTCTCTCCATACATGTCTTCAGTCTCCCATTTGTATTCACCTTTTAAGAGCCCATTCACAGCACTTTTGTGGACTATGTGAGTGGTGGGAGAAGCTGTGTGTCCTGCATCTGTGTGCATGGTGATTCTGTTTTCATGGGCTTCTGTAGGACTGGAGTGGTCCTCCTGACTTGCTGTGTTATCCATGGTCTGTTTGTAACTTTTCATCGAAACTGCTGTGTGATCTGTTTTGTTTACAGTGGACGGGACTGCAGGGGAAGAAATCAAACTTCTGCTGGAGTTTGAGGGGTTTCTGGCCACGCTGACTCTTACTCCATCCACCTTTACATGACCACTGCAGGTCAGAAGTAACTGACTGCCTGGAGACAAAACCAGCACACCAGGGGGAGGCTCTGCAGAGGAAAACAGATAACAAAAACACAGTTTATCAAAAGGTCATCATCACACATTTCTTCTCCTTTGAGATTTTATTCAGATTAAATAAGCAGAGCACACACGACAACACCCAATGCAACAAAACTCTTAACATCAACATCCTTTATTATTATTTGTTTAAAATTGTGCTCACATACAGTCAAATGTAACAATTGTTAAAGCTCTTTTTGATCTAACTGGCTTGCAGTTTAAAACCCAGCACCCTTGTGTAGTCCAAATAAACTCTCTCTTCCCCGTGTCCCACTTTCCCAGTTCCCTGTTTATTTCCCTGGAAATCGGAAAATGTGTGGCTCTTTGGTTTGGAGAGGACAAAGCAAGAAAAATGTTGTTTAGGTTTCTACATATACTTCTATAGACATAATTTTATTGATCCCATTAGCTATTTGACAAAGAATAGTGTCAAAGCCTTGAATAATCATAGAGAAATGTTTTGGACCTGCAGGGTCAAAACTCTCTTCAGCTGTTTTAGTCAAGTACAACAAACACAACCAAGGACAAAACCAGGCATTAAAGTAGAATCTGATTGGCTGTTGAAAGTTGCCTGCATTTGGATTCACACAGAGAATACAAACAGTGGTGGGTGTTTTGGTCATTATGCCAGTAAGCAAAACCCTCAATTTAGAGAAGCAGAAATGTCAGATTTTGTGTCCCAGCCAGTGACGTAACAGAAACTAAAGGATAAAAGTTGTGGGGAAACGGGGACACAAGAAAAGGCCTTACCAAGATTTAGTTTGCAGGGGCTTGTCCAGTGGAGTAGCCACCCGTTTCCTAAACTTTGACAGGCTGTTTCCTTGTACAAAGCACGACTTGTGTTAAAAACCCTCTGTCTGAGTGCTGTTACCACTGGCTGATGCTTCTCTCAGCAATTTTAGTTGCAGAAAAATACTGATCTATTTCATTAGACAGTTGCAACTTTTGGCAACATTTCGGTATCCAGTTGTTGTCATTACACATTAAATCTGAAAGTAGGAAGTAAAAAACAGGATCATCTCACATACAGCCTGGATTCACAACCACAGTTCATGGGGGTAAAGACGAAGGGACATGGTGAGCAAAGGTCACATAGTCATAATGCTTTTTTAAACAATACATTTATCTCATACCCTGCCTCTCGCCCTCAGCCAGCTGGGATAGGCTCCAGCCACCCGTGACCCTGAACAGGAGAAGCGGTATAGAAAATGGATGGATGGATGGACATTTATCTCATCAGCAGAAGCATTAAAATATTAAACTACCTAAAAATTTTGGTGGCACACAGTGAAATGTCTGAAGATGACATCCTGTATTAAAATACACAAGATGTTACATGCAAAGGTATGCCCATTAGCAGACCCGTCATCAGTCCAGTAGGCTTTAAGTTCTCTTTATTTTTGAACCTCAAATTCTACAGAAGCTGAGCTTAGCTACTCTTGTTTTTCCCCATTGATGAAGCAATCGTTCCTGTTGGCAGATGAGTTAAAAGTCTTGATTTTAATCATTGACAAAGCTGCATCCTGACACCAGAACTTATCTTTTCACAACTTCTGCACACATTTAAATCTGCATGAATGTGAACAAATAAATATATAGGTATATGCATACAAATAGATAAGATTTGCTATTACACCTGTTTTTTTTAAGAAGACCAATAACACAAACTTGAATAATGTTGTCACATTACTGACCTTAGTTGTTAAATAGAGAGCATGTTTTGTAGTTTTGGACTTAGATTCTAAGATAATGCTTAATTATTATTATTATTATTATTATTATTATTATTATTATTATTATTATTATTATTATTATCAATATTAGTATTATTACTAATTTCTTTTTCTTTTTTTTTTTTTTTTTTGCTGATTGTGTCAGGATTAAATAAAAATCAAGTCTTATCAACATTTAAGACTTCGTTTAATAACAGATTCCTCTAAGATTAAACATAAAGTTATTTATGAAGAAAATATTGCAGTGGTTTATATTTTCTTGAAAAATTTACAAGAGTTGAATAAAGGCTTGAAAATCCTCAGGCACGAACCTCGTTACTAGCAGCATGTAAAAATAGTTCACATCCCAGAGCAAAAGTTTCGTCTTTTCCCTAAAATGGTTCATGACATACAGTGATTGACACCTGAGGCACGCTGACAGCTTCAACATACAGCTTCAACATAAGATCTTACCTTTTCTGGGGCAGGTTCCGGCGAAAATGCTGCGAACTGGTTCGGCGTAAATAGCAACCATCAAATAGAGAAGAATCAGCATTTTGGCCATGGATCTCCCCTTACAGAGTCCTCATAACATCAGTGGGGAGTTGTTGTGACAGCCATCAAAGAAGCAAAAAACAACCAACAACCGTCATGTACTCACAGAAAGACAGACTGACTGACTGACTGACTGAGTGACAGTCGCGTTTTTATAGCTTAGACCGGCGTCCTCTGGCAAATGTCCGTATGATCCGTTATTGCGAAATTTAAGTTCTCTTCCCCTTGTTCAGCTAGTTACACATAGGAAATCCTCCTCAAAAAAGGAGGAGGAAGAAAAAAGGAAGAATCTAGCAGAGTTTGTCCAAAGCAGCCAACATCTGAGATAATAACTTTGTTTCGTACATGCAAAGGTTGAGACAGGAAGGAATGACTTGAACTGCCTGAAGTCCACACACAGGTGATGCCATGCAGAGTTAGAGGCGCTGCAGTGTTTCAATTAATAGATAAATGTTTGATAAATCTATAAATCATTTTCATTAAACTCCTTACTTATTAAAAGTTGGGTTTAATCATTATATCTATCCAATGCCACTCGATCACTTAATCTGAAAATAACCGTATGGATGTTTGCTTGTTAGACATTTATTCCAAGGTAACAAAAATTCATATTATTTTGGAAAAAACAACAACAACCAGTAATAGCAATATTTTGATATCAGCCAAAAATAAAGTGCAACACTTGGTGATACACCTTCCACCATAAGTGTTACTGCAGACATATGTACACATATAGAACCCCAAAATGGCCTTATTTCTTTCCAGTCCATGGTATAGAAGTATAAAATTAGATTTCTTTGCTTGAAATGATACATGCATGGTTAACATATTTTATCCCAGTTTATCCTATTTCTATGAGAGATGGGCATTTAAATCAAAAGTACTATTTGATAGTAACTGCTAATTACTCGTTGATTTGCAAATGATGCTTTTAACTTTTTCATCCATTTCTGTCTTTATTTATAACAGTTCCTCACATGTTTGGAATGCTGTTATTATATTTCTTAAGTTGTTGGTTATTTAATGAAGAACAAAGCACCTTTCAGATACCATACAACCACCACTCGTTTATAACATTACAACCAAAAGCTGGAAAAAAAATTAAAAGTACATTTTTAAGATGAGACAACAATCACATGAACTATTTATTATGAAACAATTACTGAAAAATTCCAAAATCCCAGCTCAACCCCAGTTTCAACTGACACTGGCTCAGTTCAGCACATTGTCTTAACATTTTGCAGGGTTTTTTTTCAGTCAGTCTTTGTGATGCTTCTCAAAAACAGCAGCAACTACAGGTTTATTCTGCCCCACTGGCTAACAAACCTCTTTATCATCCACCCAAGTCCAGGTCAAGGGTAAGTATTCAGGAGCATTTTCATTACAGGATGTAATTCTGCAGAAATGTATCATTTAATAAAAAAAAAAACCAAAACAAACAAACAAACACAAAAACAGGCAAGAAAAAGCTACTTTAAGGCATGGTTATCACCAAACTCCTTCAACTTTTATTCATGGACAAATAAAAATGTACAGCATTTACATACTGAGTGTACAGTATGTATACAGTATGAATCAGCACATTGTTCACACCAAACAATACTGAACCAATTAGACAAACCATCTTTAAATGTTCATTACAGCCTGGTTTTCATTCTCCGAGGTTTTTTCCAGATGTAACCCAAAGGCAGTTTTTATTTTAGCTACGTTTTTAAATCTGTGACGGTATGTAACATTACATTTTACATACAGTAACACAATCTGGCCCTTTGTCAGACCAGAAAGAGAAAAAAAACACAGAGCTAACTGGTGCAACTCAATAAAGCCAATATAAAACACATCAATATGATGCAAAATAGAAAAGAAAGCGGTCTTAGTCGAGGTATAAGAAGTGAGAAAATGATGGACAAAAATGCTGCAATAGTTTTGCAGGGCTCTGTAACTCAAAGTAACGTTCTCACTGAGAACTATAGTCAACACAGAGGCTTGAGGACAACTTCTTAATAAAAAAAACTGCACAGTTAAAAAATGTAATTTTGCTTGTTTATTCAACCCATCATTGGTTTGGAGAGCGGCGGCAACACTTGAAAATGATGGGTGGAAACAATCCTTTCGATCATAAATAAGAAGTAACCTTGACTTTTTTTTTTCTGGTCAGTTGTTACATTATTGATTTTGATTGGTTTGCTAAACTACGTGAAATGACAGCTGGAAACATTCTTTATGATCAGTTTTAAGACTTTACCCTGACGTTTTTCCAGAAACATTCCTTCTGGAATGCACAATAAACCACTGTTTAGAGCAGAGCTGTCATTTGTGTGGATGCACTTATGTCACCTTTAAATTCCATTTCATGACTGGTTTTAGGAAACACCGCTTCTTTCAGTGACTTGACTTTTAGTGAGTTAGAAGAGAACTTTTAGCTGGGATGAGAGAGAAGAGCACAGTGTTGGTAGATTTGATCATAACAGTCTATGAGCTCTCAGTCTCACTCCAGAGAAGCAGAAAGCCCGTCCAGTGTGTGATGGTCACAGCTGATCAAACTGTTTTTTTTTTATTTGTGTCCAACCCATCACTCTGTCTGGTTGGTTTCCTCTGCAAAGGAAGCTGGACCTGGGTTATTAGATGCAGCAGAACGAGCCCTCCAACCAAACAGAGCTTCCTGTTGGAGAGAGGAGGACCCAACTGTAAACTGCTGTGTGGTTTAAAATGCGTTATATCATAAAGGAAAAACAAAGGGACTCACCTGCACGGTACCAAGGGTAATTGTCCATCCACCAGGTGAGTCTCCCCCATTCACCCTCACTGCTGTTGGGGTAAGAACACCAGCACAGGTCACCTGAGCAGAGCCAAGAGGTGCAGCTGATTCTGAATCAGATGCAAAAGCTGGTGTTGTTTGTGCCGATGAAACAAGATGTGATTTTTGGACTGCTGCTGTGCCTGTTTCCTCCTCGATTGGTGTGTCTTGTGAGCCACCCAGAACAGAGGAGGAGTTTGAAAGTGGCGGAACCGACCCAGATATACTACTGGGAGCTGGGCTGCACTCACCAGATGCACTGGGAGGAGTGTGTGTGTGAGTGTGTTTCTTCCTGCGGAGTGTGTCGATCCAGCTGGAGCTGTGTCTCGAGGCAAAGGTGGCCAGAGCCAGAGACGACAGCCTCATGTTCTTCCCTGAGGTGATCAGTTCTCCAAATCCTTCCTGGTGAGCAAAAGCGTAGCCTGACCTCCTCGAGCCACCACGAGCTCCCAAACGGCCCTCTGACACACTGCCCATCCCACGCCACGCACCTGCTACACTACGGCTCATGGGCTTTCTCTTCTTCTGAAGCACAAGCTGAGTGTAACGCACCTGGAAAAGGAACAGAGCCAGAGAAAAATCAGTCATTATGGTTACACTCTGTGACATGTTGTTGGCATGTTTGAAAAGCAGCTCAGAGCTTGGTCAGATACTGTGAGTGAAATAAAGAAAAGACAAGATGCAGAAAACACTGGTGGTAAATAGTAACCAGAATGTGATTTTGAATAACTAAACCATCTTAAACTAGCTGTTAAATTTTGTTTGGAGGCTGCAGGGATTGTACAGTTGCTCCAAGTTGTTGTCACCTCTAACATACTAATGCTGGACACGGTTTGTACAGGTAATGAGCAGTGTTGGGAATAACAAAGTTGGGGACAAATTACTTTTTTCCAGTGCTGGATAATCTAATTAATTACTATTTCAAATGTCACATTGCTGTTACAGCTACTGTTACCGGCAGTGAAATGTGGCACATTACTTTGTATCCAACCTGGCTCGCTCAGCCAGGCAGAAGTGCAGCAAATAAGTTTTTTTTTTTTTTTCTGACTGTTCTTCTTTGGCGAGGGGTGACAGACAGTAATGATGATTGGCTAAATATGGAAGTTTGGATATATGGCACAAGTAGCCAACTGGCTTTGACTTGAAGAAATATTTGAGATGACAGGACCATAATTAAAAATAGGGAGATAATCAGGAGAAACTACAGGTCGAGAGTAAAGCAGGAGACAGGGTTAAAAAATGGGAAATTCCCTCCTTAATCTGGAGTGTTGACGGGTCTGCTCTGACTTGGGTTTCTCAGCAAGGGACAAATGCTGCAATTTAATTGTGTGCCAGTCCGGAGTGGTCTGTGAAGTTGAAAAAACTGGCGCTTTCAGGATAGAAATAGAAGCACTTCTTTAACATCATTGATGTAAAAGGCAAGAATATATATGTGGAGAGTATAATTATTATTATTATTTTTATGTCGCAGAACAAAACCTGCTCAAAAATCTAAATTCTTTCACATATTTAAAGTTTTGTTTTTTTATTTAAGTGACACAATAATTTTATTTCCCTGGTAACGAATTACATTTATGAAGGAGTAATTTTGTTACTGATTAATTTTTTTTTTTTTTCGGGGGTAACTATGAGTAATTTGTTTTTTAAAGTAATTTGCCCAACACTGGTAATGAGTATATGACATTTGAATTTATCCTTTGCACACAAATCAGAATTAACATTGGAGTAACTACAAACTATTATGCAGAGGTATTTTTTCAAGCTCTTACATGCTAAAAAGGGGGATTTCTTTTTAGGTCCTTAACTAATTCCCTGCTAAAATTTAAACCCCAAATAGCCACCAGAAACTGAAACAAACTATAAAAAAAGGAACTTTGTCACACTCCCCTGACTGTGGCTTCAGTTGGACGTAACTTGTTGACTCGCATGGCAACCCACTGAGCTTACAGCCATGCACTAAAAACAGCTGAAGTCTTTTGGGTTCACTGACAAAGTCAATATTTGCACACAGTGTTCACAGTGCATGAGGCCACTGATGTTGAGCATGAACAAATTAACACTCAAATGACAGTTTGTAAGCATGCAGTTAATCATTGGCTGAGATTTGTGTCAGACTGACATGTTGGGAAGATGTTGCTGATGAATTTTGCAATTAGAAAAAACACATATGTGTTTGCGTGTGTTTTCTCACCGTGTCCGAGAGCTGAGGTTTGAGGTCCACCTTGAGAAAGCGGAATGCCAAAACTGGAACTATGCATATTGCTGTTGCCAGTGCAATAGTTAACCACACAACTGGTTGCAATAACGTGCTCTGAGCACTACCTGTACTCAAAAATAAACAAGAGACATACAAAAACATGAGCAAACATGTTTGAGGAACTTAGAGAATGAAAAAAAACAGCAGATAAGTTTTGGCTGCTTTTTGACCATAGTTTTCCTGATTAAATCTTGAAAAAACAAAACAAAACAGTGCTTTTGCTTTAGTGAGTGTGTATGTGTGTGTGCATATGTGACAAGACAAACAGAGGACAGGAGACCCACCTACAAAGTGGAACTGATTGGGAAAGATCCTGAAGAGGGTCTGACTGTGCAGAGCAATCATAATCGTGAAGAAACAGCCGAGAGAGCCCCACACGAACAAGTGGTTGATAATCGTCCAGAAGCCTGTGTCAAGAGCAATCTAGAGAAAGATACACATGTACACACATATATGAAACAAAGCAGAGGTGCACTGTAAATTAAATACACTATTATGAAACAGAAAGAAAAAGTTATAACAGGTTCTTTCCCGGCATGAAACACCTCAGAATCTACAGATGTGTTTTGCCCTAATATTTCTATCTGTCCATTTACAATGAAATCTGTGCTGGATATTGATTTATATTTTATATACTCATGTCAAGTTATGTTATGAGGCATATTTTGATATTTTATGCAGTGTACGTAATGGTTGATGTATCAGGACACAATATGTTCATTCATTCATTCATCTTCTATACCGCTTATCCTGTTCAGGGTCACAGGTGGCTGGAGTCTATCCCAGCTGACTTTGGGTGAGAGGTGGGGTACACACAGAACACATAGAGACAGACAATCTTTCACACACCCACACACACACACTCAAAACTACGGGCAATTTAGAATAACCAGTTAACCTTGTGAAAATGTTTTTGGACTGAAGAAGGAAGCTGGAGTACCTGGGGAGAACCCTGACATGCACAGGAAGAACATGCAAACTCCACACAGAAAGGCAACCAGGCCATTTAAAAAAAAACAAATACACAAAGTAAACAGGTTTAACTCACCTGAACACTTACTACAATGACCAGAGCTGTTGCTGTGGTGACTGAAAAGGTCTGGTAATCAGCAAGGGGAACTCCAGTGCTCTGAGTGGCATCAGAAAGAACTGCACATGGGACAAAAAACAGCACCACTGATGTGTAGATGCCCTGGGCGATGCATATGAAGAACTCTCTCTTGTTGAAGAGGAGATTGAGCTGCCCGGGCTCGTACAGCTTAGGATACTCCAGACTCCTCTGGTCAGGAACGTCCTGCAGTAAGAGACGTGTGATAGAGGAGGTCTTTATGACCTAGACTACACTGCTATGGTGTGATGCTAACTACAGAAATAACATCCTGAGAGTTACATTAATGATCCAAACAGACCTGATCAAATATCCCCATGGCCAGCACAGGGAGGGAGGTATAGACAATGTTGTAGAGGGTGATGAAGTACTGATCATACACCGTCTGTATGAAAGAGGAGATAAACAAAACACAAACAATGTGGAAAATATTACGAAACTTTCCAAACTTCATGACTTTGATAGCAAATGTGTCCTCATGACTTCTACTCCTGACCTGAGCGGAGAAGCCACAGAAGAAACCAAACCAGAAGTGCACCATGGTGAAGGCAAAGTTCTTGTAGAAGAAGTAGCAGAGGAATCGGCACATGCGCAGGTAGGACCAGCGACCGTGTACCAGCAGGAGGCGCTGTAGAAAGCGAAACTGGGAGAAGGAGTAGTCGCTGGCTAGCACAGCCTGGATCCCCTCCTGACCTGAGATACCAACTCCTATATGAGCACCTGTTGGAAATAAAAAAAAAAACGGAAGGACAGAGGGTGAAAACTAAACATTTTGTATCTTGTGTATATGAAATAGTAACATGTACCAAAGGATACCATTAAAAAAATGCTAATAAGTTGTATCTGAAATTTTGTCAAGAGGTTCTAAGTACTTAATCTTCCATGGGCCACATGTTTACTCATGTTTTAAGTCTCCACACTTAACTGAGTTAGCTCACCCTTGTAAATAAGTATGTGGGCATATTTTCAAAGTGGTTGAGCTTCATTAACTTCATAACAAAAACCTGTGCTTCAAAGCCAAGCAATGTAGTTCTGTAGTAGCAATGTAGCCAAGCAGCCAATCAATGTAGCTAAGAAAGTACTTAGTCAGTTGCTACAGATTGTTGTTTTTATTAATGAAAGCTGATGGACACATCATTTTAATTGACACTACATTATGTAATTACATAATGTATATCTTTATGAAGTATCATGGATTTAGAAAACAACATTCTCAGAAAACGAATTTCAAATCTGAGGTTTCTGTAAAAACAATTTGCAAATATTTATTTGTGCCTCATAATGTTAACGATTATACATCAGAAACAAATCCTCTAGAAAAAAAAATAGTGAGCTCTCAGATTTGTTTGAAGACAGGATGTGATTAACCCCACCCATGTCTGCATGAACCTGAACTTCTGCTTAGTTCTTGCATTAATCCATAAAAAAAACATTCAGTCTAGTACACATTTAGTGCAGCTCTTCACATGACGTCAAAACACAGACAAAAGAAAGATGATGCAAAGCTTTCAAAACACGGAACGTAGCAAACACTGGGGGAAGCAGAGCGCCGGGGCAATGGACTTAACAAACACTTTTTTCTTTGGTTTCCCATAAAGCAGCTTTAAGCAAACAAGGCCATCCTAAACTGACAGACAGTCTGTTTGACCTTTGACCAGCTCTTGATTCCAGATGTGTCCAAGGTCCACACCTCTAATCTTACAAATATCCTTAACTCTGTCTTTTAATTGATTTTCACCTTGACATACTGTAGCTTTTATTCTTAAACTTTCAGTATTTCTACACAAAAATCTTTTAATGAATTTAAACAGTGCTTGTCTGAACTGAAAGATGCTGAGTTTGCTGAGTGTTTTGTTGTAGACAACAAGAAACAAGAGCTGCATCCTGACTGGATGAAGACATCACATGTACTGCAACATTCATTTCCACACTGCTTACATAACGACAAACATCATGGAGTAAACAACTTCTACTCTCTGTCTGCTGAGAATCTTTCTACAATAGGTTGACCCTTATTGCTACAAATACTTCTCCTTTTTTTCGTCTCCATCTCAGTCTTAATCCATTTACACTTCCTCTTCTCCTCGACACCATCAACCATGTATCGATCTCGCCTGTCTGACTCACTTTTGATCATGCTAACATCGTTAGCTCCGTCTCCTACAGCCAAGGTGACGGCCTTCTTGTGTTTCTTGATGAGCTCCACCACTTGAGCTTTTTGCAGCGGGGTGACTCTGCAGCAGATCACTGCTTTGCACGCACATGCAGTCGAAACAAACTCTGTCTCCATGTCTGCCTCCAGTGCATGAGCCTGAAAGAGATCAGGAAATAGAAGGGTTAGTTCACAGAGGTTAGGGTTGCAGCTGTGGAATAAACACACTTAAATGAAAAAGAGAATATGTTTTGTCAATGCAAATAACACATTTTTGGCAGCTCACTATTTCCTGACAGTTGGCAGTTTAGTTCTTAGCAGCCTGGCTTGTACAAGTGTATTTGCACAGTGTGCCTGTTATTTTTACCAGACTGTGGCCGTTGATTACGAGGGCAAACTCTCCAGAGATGCTGTCCATGAGGTTCGAGGGAGGTGGAGGGGGTGAAGGAGCAGGAGGACACTCCAGGTGTTTCCCTCCATCTCCTCCCCGTGTACCATCTCCTTCTTGTCCTTCTCTGAACCCATAACTCATGAAACATGCCTCTCGCCAACCCTCCATCCCTTCCTCTTTCCCTCCTTCTCTAGTCTTCGACAGCTCAATCATTCGTTCCCTCGCCCTCCTGGAGAAAAAGAAAAACAAACCACATGTTACATCAAGGTTTTTCAAAAGCGTTATGTCAGATTCAACACCTGAAGAGAACTCAGGCATGCACAGGAAGAATATGCAAACTCCACACAGAAAGACCCACCAGGTAAACCGGGATTTCATATTGTGACCTTCTTGCTATGAGGCTGCATAGCTAACTGTTGTGCAGCTGTGCAGCCCCAGTCATTTTCAAAAGGTCCAAACTACAACTTCAGCTGCCTGTAGTAGATTGATAATCCTCAGGGGGGCACAATGCATGTATTAGGCCTTACACAAAAGGGTTCTAAAGAATCTATTTACCATGTTGATGAGATAGAGGTCTTTGAAACTCAAGTATCAACTATGATACGTTCGGCAATAAAGGACTGTTATATTTTAGTTAATTTTGTAATCGGGATACAGTTTAAGTAAGCTAACATTGTATTTTTTTCTATATCAGTTAAAGAAAATGTTTTTTCACCCTCTGTTTTCGCTTTTTCATTCATTTTTGTTATACTACAATAACCTTGCTCTGTATTTTAAAGCTTGGAGAACTTCGACACCCCCTCTGTACAGAACACTAAATTTAATGTCTTTTGTCCTCTACATGTGTTTAGGCTTTTTTTAATGAAAAAAAAAACAACTATCTGCTGATTTTTAAAAGTCATATGTGTCACTCACTGAGAATACTGTCTGTCGTTAATCACTTCCCCTGTCTCCTACCCCCCAGAAGCAGCTCTCCACACCAATAGCTAAATAAAAATTATTGCTGTTTATGCTAATAACTTGTTTGCTTTTGAAGCTCACAAAAAGGCATCAAAATTAATCCCAGCCTTTTTAATATAGCCTGTTGAATGTTTAAGTATTGCTAATCTGAGGTAAGTTCTTCATTTATTTTGGTGACTTCTTTATTTCAGCAATTTTACTTTGAAAAAAATCAAAGTGAACTTATATAAGACTTCCTCTTTTGTTGGAGATAAGCTACCACTTGGTAGATCCGGAGCCTTAAATGTAATGAAAATGAAAAAAACTAACACTTTTTTTCTTATACACACAAATTGCAAAATCCACAGTGTAGTCATTAAAACATTAAGAGTCATGTACAGTCATACATTAAATCTTTTCATCAAAGCAAGGTTATATAGAATGTTGCATTTGTACAAACTCAACCATATCTTTGACAGAAGCTTGTTTTGTGCTTTGGGAAGTGGTCAATTTTTCTACTTCTTGTATGTCTTAACATACAATTACATAAATTATAATACTGAAACTTTTTGGAGCATTTAAACTTGTGAGCACAGAAGTGAATCTACAGTTATTTAAAGGCCTTGTGGAAAACTATAAGTTGATGTTGATAAAACTGTCTTTCATTTCATCCTGTAAGTATTATATGAGTTTCTCAGCAAAAATCTCATCCTGCTTTCTTTAATGTAACAGTCATCATGGATAAAAAGCTGTGTCAGCAGTGTGGAGTTTGTCACTTGATTTGACATTTAACCCCAGCCAGCGGTCACAAAGATTAAAAATAACCACACTGAAATTGTCACTTCTCTTGTTAAAGGTCTTGTTTGCTTTTTTAAGTCATAGAGAGACTGCAATATTAAAATCTACTCAAAACTCCTCACATGAGCTTTAAGTAAACAAGTGGAAATAAAGCATGTGCAAGCACTGGATATGGTTTTCTAGTTCTTGATAGCGCGACTAACACTGAAGTCATTCAAGATCACATCTTGTATTTTATTTGTAATCAGCATCTATCTGCCCTTTTTCATTTCTGATCCATGCACTGTAGACTGACAGAAACACCTGACAGCTGGAGAGAAAGATGGACTGACCTGAGCTCCTGCCGCACACTCTGCACAGTGTGTCCGCTGATGATGAACACCTCTGTCATGTCATCTGTCAGCATCTTGCAAGAATAACCAATATTGACAGCTGTTTCTACAAACAAAACCAAAAAGAGAGGGTTACCAAAGTGCATGTGTTGTATTTATTGGAGGTGCATTTTTCTTGCGTAAATTAAAAGTGAGCCATGCTGTGTAGGTTTTTTATATTCAACAGGGTCAAGGATGCGGCAGCATATGCACGATTGGCTGTGAGGTAGAGTACGAGTTCATGGTCAGCCAATCAGTGCCAGAGTTCAGGTAGATGGATGTTGTTGTTATTAACCTCAGCGCACCGCAAACACACCACAAGAGAACTAGATGCTACAATGGTGCGTCCGAAGTGGTCTGTCGAGTTAAATCGGGCTTTTTCAGGATGGAACATACATGTGAAGAGTACATTATGTCCCAGAGCAAAACCCTCTCAAACATCTGAAATTCTTTTAAATATTTGAAGGAGTCTCAAAAAGTAACACAATAACCCCGTAACTAATTACATTTATGAAGGAGTAACAAGTAACCCTAACTAATCATTTTTTTAGTAATTTGCCCAACACTGGTTTTAAGGTGGTAGAAGAAGCATTACACATTAATTGGGAAAGTGGGAAACAGTTGTGGAACAAATATTGCACACTTGGGTTGTGCTGCCACAGATCAAATTCTCTGATCAGTCAAACTTTGTTCTAAAAGTGTGTGTAAAAGTGTGTGTGTCTCACCCTGCTTGTCTCCTGTAAGAACCCAGATCTTTATATTAGCCAAAGAGAGGACAGCAATGGTCTCTGGGACGCCTTCCTGCAGCTTGTCTTCTATAGCTGTGGCACCCAGGAGCTAGCAATACAAGCAGACACAGAAAAATTTACATTTATATTTACATTTATTATGTAATGAATCATGAAATATTTCATTCAGAATTTTGCTGGGTCACCCTTTAAGATAAATACTATTTTTTCTATTTTTATTATTTTTATTTATTTATTTATTTACCACATAATGATTAAGTGCCAATCCTCTTGTTAGATGCAAGCATTTAAACATCATCCTGTACTGAGAAGATTTTGATTTCATGTTTAGCTACAAAACAAAGAATTTAATCACCATCATTGAATGAAAGATCAATGGTTTCATATTCCATCCTAAGAAAATGAAAAAATCAGGCTGTCACTAAAGGCCCATCTTCAGAAAACACCCCCACCCCACACACACATACACACACACTCGCAGACACACACACATAGCTGCACACGGTCCCTTACCATCATGTCTTGTTCTATCTCCTCATAAGCAGCAGCCAATCGGTCCTCTCTGCAGTTGGTGGCCTTGTCAGCACAGCTGTGACTTTCTGACCATGACTCCCAGTCGTCCTCTGACAGATCTCTGTATGCAAGAGCGAGGGTCCGTAAACCATCTGCTGCATATTCCTAGGGCCAAACACACATATTTGCTCACTCTTTACTGAGATGTAGCAACATAAACATTCACACAAATTTAACATGAAAACAGAACAATAAATCTGATAGTTTGATGTGGTTTTAATCCACAGTTATTTATCAGACACTGGGCTAAAAATGTGGATGTCTGCAAATGTCAAGGTGATATGTTACACAGGATCTGATCAGGGAATAGTACACGCTGAGTAAGTGTTTATCAGGAGACAAAGTTATGTTTGTATGTATGTAGACACTAGGTGGCAGCACAGCCCCAGTCGTGCATTCAAGAGTCAGAGCCTGATTGGAGACTCACGTTTAGGTGGTCTGAAGTGATGTTCATCAGCTCCTGGTTAGAGGGGTTGAGCCTCTCCAGCAGCACAGTGTCAGCTCCTTTACAGTACAGACGGATCCTGCCCTCTGGGTTACGCACTTTTAATGAAAAACAAACCGTAATAAAAACAAAGTACTGCAAGAAATCCACTCAACAAATCTCATTCCTACACACAGTGTGTCTCAGAGACTGTCGGTTTGGCTCTGATGTTTTAATGTATGCTCAGTGCCTTGTGCTCTCACTCCTCTGTTGCTAGACTAAAGTTGTTGCTAAGGCTGGAGCGATTTATGAACATGGATTTCTGGGCAGGTTTCCAGCACCTTACTTACTAGAAGACCAATCACAGGAACACCAAGTGAAATATCTCTGAGGGATTAAGCGTAATCCATGAATGATGGATGGCCTATTCCTGTCAGTTAATTGGAGTGTTAAGAATATTTTACATGCTCTTTTTGAGTTAATGGGATCCAAAGCATAAAAGAAACGTGTATAAACAAACAAGATAGAAAGGTTTCTCAGAAACATTTAGAAATCACTCACTAAACGACTTTTAGATCTTAACTGGTTTGAAGACAGTTCAGACCAATATTTAACATAGCAATCCTTGGATCACACACTAAATAATACCACAAGACTGCAAACTTAACGCTGGTCATTGTGGGTATTCATTTGGAGGCAGTCCAACCAGAGAACAATTAAACATGTTTGATATTTCTGATTTCAGATTGGGGAGGCCCAGATCACGCCTTTCTGATCACTGGGGTTAGCAAACGAGCCCTCTTGCTCTCTTTTCTGTAGACTAAACTCCTAAAATTAGAAATCCAAAATCCCTGCACACCTATAACAGACATCCTCTTGCGAATGTTGTTGAAGTCCAAAATGGCAAGCAGAGTATAGGTGACAGTTCTGCCCATCTCTGTGGTGGTTATCGTCCCAGGTGTTCGGGAGCGGAACACGAAGCCGAAGTTTCGAGCTGCTGTCACCAGAGCGCCCTCATCTGGAGACTGAGCCTTATACACCAACTCTCCTGGGTAGACAGATAAGAAGATGATAAATAAATAAGAGACAGATGGTGTGTCAGCTCCCACCCTAACAGACTGCCCTCTACCCTCAGCTCCTCGTGCTCACCCTCGCTCTTCTCCTCGCTCATGACGGTGTGACAGAGAGACAGCAGGCGGAAGAACTCGTGAGTGTGAGAGTCTCCCACTTTCACTGACTCCAGCAGGGTGTCATCATAGAAACAGAAATCAGGGTCAGCCAGAGGGTTGAAGGGAGTAAAGTCCAGTCTCTGAAGATAAAAGGAGTGAGTCAGAGGATACATACACTAGAAGCACTTACATGCCAAGGTGGATGAATGAAAGTGAGAGTAGGTTTTAGTAGAATATAATCATTTACTCACCTTTTGTGGAGGTCCCAAAGGATCTGCCCCCTCACCTAATACGAACAGATATGTGAGACCTTGCAGTGTATTGTCACATTTATGAGCAGTACAAAGCAACATTTTTGCCACAGTTTCATTTTATGACGTCCTTAATGTAAGTTTCTATATACACTGTGATGAAGACATTGATTAAACAATAAATAAAATGTTACCATAAGTAAGCAAATGTGTCTCGAGATCCTGCATTTGGCTTTGGTATTACCTAACATGTTATCACTCCATGAGGTTCTTCTTTAATCTAATCTGGTGGTCTGGGTTCGAGTCCAGCCTGTGGCCTGTTTCCCACATGTCATTTCCTGCTCTCACTCTGTTTCCTGCTCTATCCACTGTCCTATCCTCTCTGATTGAAGCCAGAATAAATAACTTTATGAGAATAAATATTATGAGTTATACTTTTTTGATGATAAAAACTAAGAATAAATATCAAAGCCTTATTAACGTAAGAATAAAGCATGAAACTGAGAAAAACTTCTCCATTTATCATAAAGTGGCAGTGAACATGTATTTTTTTTAAAGTGTGAATTTACCGTAAGTCTGTCCATTGATGGAGCACTTATTGAAGATCATGATGTTTTGAGTGAGGGTACCAGTCTTGTCACTGAAGATGTATTCAACCTAATGGGAACAAACTGAATGGTAAGAATAAATCTTAAAAGACTCAAACGATGAAAACAGTTAAAGTTACCGGCTTTGGTTCAGGTAAAGGTAAAAAATTGAAGCAATATCAGTATACATCAAAGAGGAGAGGTTGCTCTGTTTGATTATCACTTCAAAATAACTTGAACCAGGAGTAGTCACGATAACTGTCGTGAGTTGCTATTTCCCTCCATGTCATGTCTTGTGTTCTTGTTTTCATTGTGTGTGTATTTTTATCTGTGTTTCTTTGTTAAAACTGTATTGTTTCCTGTTTTATTTTGTACAATTTTACCAAGCGGGTCAAATCTAGTTTTACTACCTGATTTTGATTCCATCAGCTGTGATTGTGTGCCTCACCCTGGTTAGTTTCACTTGTGTCTCCTGTGACACCTGTTTGATTTCCCTTTCTTTATTTAGTCACATGCTGTAGTACACTTACATGAAGTGACCTGTGTACACAATGTACTTACTACACAGTGTGCAGTGTACAGAATCTTACAGTGTCTCTAATCAAATACTTCAGCTTCGTAATTACAATCGCTTTTCACAACTGTTCACAGGTGTTCTTCTGTTATTCATCAACTGCAACCGTCATCCATCGTTTAATCTGTTCCAGCCCCTTCCATACATAGCACAGTTGGTGGCCAGTGGGGGTGAGAAGTGTCTACCGTTCCACATACAGCTATTTGACTGTTGTGAGTGTGTAAGCTGAGAAATCAAAGTGCGCTACATTTTTCTGGAAGTTGTTTTGCCATTTTGGTCTTATGTTTAATAAATTTATTTTTCATGTGGACTATCTTGTTTTTTTTATTATCATATGTGAAACCAGTGTTAAAATATGTAACATTTGCTTTGTTTTTGTTTGATGGTGTACTAACTGCAAGGCTTTAAAAGAAGGGGAGCTGAATGAGGGCAGAAATAACAATAATAATAATAATAATAATAATAATAATAATAATAATAATAATAATAATAATAATAATAATAATAATAATAATAATAATAATAATAATAATGGATTTAATTTATAGAACCTCAAAGATGCTGTGCAACGTTTAAATCAATATCAAAAAGAAACAAGTGTTGCAGTGTCAACATGAAGTCAGCTACCTTAATCAGAAATGTTCCCTTCATATAAATATATTTGTATGCTTGATCAATCTTAGAATTTTTTTTTCTGCACAAATTAAATATAAATGCATCATCCACAGAGACTGCATCTACCGAGAGTGGATGCTCACCTGCCCCAGCTCCTCATTCAGAGTGGTGGTCCTGGCTTCAGCTGCTGTGTTACATTGTGAACAGAACATCTGCTGGTCCCAGTTGATGAAGTAGCTGTGACCCAGCCTGATCACCTCCACACTAATACACACGCAGGTGAATGATGGACAGAAACGATACAGGATTAAGTAATCGTACTTTGTGCAAATCTATTTACTCTTATGTCTTGAAAATAGCAAACAGTTTAAGTAAGCTCCCTTCCTTGAGAGTGAATCCAAAAAGAAAACATGTCTTCTTTCTGTACTTTGATCTGTGTAGTATGTCTGTCAGTCTTGCACATGTCCTCACCTGACATACAGAGAAATAGGCACCACGGTGTTCAGGATGATGACATAGGACCAGAAGGAAAGGAAGGCTGAGAATAGGAAGTTGTCCACAGGGGGGTCCCAGGGCAAGTAGCTCTGAAATAGGGAACCCACCTCTCTCTCCCACACTGCGTTCCCTACAGCCAGAATCACACCCATACACACCAAGAAGCCAAAGATCTGACACGGACACAGAGATGGAGAAAGATTACAGACCAAATAAAAAGAGTGAGGTCACTGAATGGGCAGTCAGATATCTTACATTTGGATCTCTGGTCAGTTGAGGCCATATTTGGATGGGATACATTATTCAAGGAGATATATGAGACTGAACTGAAGCTGCTGTGATCATGTCCTGAAATAGTTACTGTATGTGAAAGTGAGAGGTTTGGGCTGTCCTACCCAGAGGACCAGAGTGTTCATCAAACGATCGATGCTCGTACGCTTAAATTTGGTGCGACCGCTGTTCTGCATTAGCTTGGTATCTGGGCCTGGAAAAAAACAAAGAGGAAAGTTAAATCTTTTTACACTCTTCACAAACACATTAAGACCCAAGTATCCACACACACACAGACCTGCAAAGATGACCAGGCCATAGCAAGCTTCTGTGTTTCGAAGGACACATCCTCGGAGCAGCATGTTCTGGTTGGTCAGGGTGTATTTTTTCTCTCTCCAGTATAGAGTCCCACAGAAACGATCCAGCTTGTTGTTTGGGGGCTCACACACAACCTCACCTTTGAAACACAGTTAGAGCATGGACGACACAAAATGAGATGCTTTTAGCAGATTTCAGTCTTTTATCCCTTAGACTGATGATTAAATATTGATTAAGGACATCATGCTGTTATCTCACACTTAAATGCAAACCCAAAGGCAGAAACACACAGCTTTTGTAAATTGATATGAGGCAAAGTGTGAGTAGATTTGCTGCTGTGTTGCATTTTCTACAGCAGGTGAGGATTGTGTGTGTGTGTGTGTGTGTGTGTGTGTGTGTGTGTGTGTGTGTGTGTGTGTCTGTGGGGGTGGGTACACTGTGCTGACACAGAGGTCTTGCGTTGAGTGTACTAGTGGGTGGGTGATAAAAGGTTGTCATTCAACGCTGGCAGGACAGTGCTGAAATGTATGTATGTGTGTGTGTGTGTGTGTGTGTGTGGGGGGGGGGGGGGGGGGGCTTGTTGTTTGTGAGCAATGAACAACAGTTTCGCAAAGCTCACCATCAAAAGAAGCTAAGTTGTTCGGGTCTCCGAGTTCAGATGTCACTGAGACAGACTGACGCACCTTCATATTGGTCTCTCTGCAAGATAGTAACAACACACAGCAGTTTAGATGTAGTATCCTGTTGCTTCTGCAGATTTGGAGGCACTGTGAGTAGATGGGGAGGTGTGGTGTGTTTTCTGACCCGTCCAGCTCGGCTGTCTCGATGTAACAGAGCCCATGAGGCTCAGTGCTGGACAGGAGGAGTAGGTCAGCCTGAAAATAGATACAATAGCTGAGGTTAGCATCCTATGCACAGATGATACTGGAGCAGAATTAGTCATGCAAAGATGGTGATTATAACAGTAACAGATGCAAAAGTTGGCAGCTAACACAAGCAGCTACTATCTTGTAATTATAATCATTTACCATTAGAAGACCCATTGTACAATATAGTGTTGAAGCCATGCGGCTGTATGTGCAGGTGTGTTTGTGATGGTGCATGTGTGGTGAGTGAAGAGTAGTGGACAAACACTTACTGCCACAAACTGGTTGTTCTCCAGTTTAATGATATCACCCACTCTAACATTCATCCACTTTTCATTCTGTATCCTGACAGAGAAGAGTACAAACAGATTTCAGAAACCAAGTTAAAAAAAAGCTCAAGGTTATGACAAGAACACTTAATCACTAGTCTTGGTGAGGGCATATTTTCAGCTAAAGATGACAGACTCACGAGCCACGGATGAGAACCTGAGACTGGCGGTTGTTCACTTGGTTGTCACTCTTGTGGCGAAACTGCAAAAGACAGACATCAGAGAGAACTTCCTCAAGTGAGTTGAGGGTGATCACAGAAATAGTCTGAAAAAAATTAACAAACAATCCTGTATTAATTTCATCATGCCAAGTGAGGACTGTATGGAATCTTGCTTACATAGTCATCTGTAGCATCCTTTACTGCAGTGATGCTCAGCACCAGAGCTAAAGGCACAATGGTGGTGAACCAGGAGAGGGAGGAGATTTGAGGTATTAACTGAAAAAAAGAAAATAAAAAAACAGGGAAATAATTTCAAGATTAGCTTGAACAAATAACAACAGTAATATGTGATTGAAAAAAGGGATGGCTCTAAAACCTGAACTTGCCAAAGCTTTAAAAATTGTTAATAAAAACACTTTATGTAAAATATTTACAGATGTCAATACAAAACTCTAATAATACTTGCAGATTGTACTAATATGTAGCATCCTAGTATGTTAATCACTGCAATGCTAAAATTCTAATGTTTTAAAGCATATCAAAAATTGAAAGTGTTAACCATCCAGCTACATGTTTGCATGCTTAATTTGCTAGCTATCCCCAGAGGTTAGCGTTAGGTTAAGTTAAAGATTCTGTTTATAGTTTTTTTTTAACAATTTTACTTTGCGGATGCTTTTTTCAAAAGCGATGCCCAATGCTGAGCAGTTGGGTGTTTGGTGCCTTTTGTTAATTATGCAAACAACCTTCCAGCTATTAGCCAAATGCCCAATCATGATCTATGCTGGGACTCAAACCAGCAACACTCCAGTTACCAAGCCCTACCCTATGGACTGAGCTAATGCCACCCTGTGTTTGCTGTGCTGCCTTAATAAAAAAATTAATAGAAACTTTAAAAAATAAGAATTTTGAAATTTGAAACAGCCGCCATTGTGGCCTAGTGGTTAGGTCATGCATCTAATGAGGTTAACCCTTGAGCATTCAGCCTGAGTTCTAATCCAACCTGCATATCACCCCCCACCCTTACCGTGTTTACTGATCTGTCCTCCCTAAACCAAATGAACAAAAAGCCAGAAAAAACTTGAAAAAATTGAATAAATAAATAAATTGGAGTGGGGCATTGGTTAGTTTAATAGTTCAAGGTCAAGCCCCAAATGCAGAGGCCAAAATGCTTGTCGCAGCAGTCACTGGTTTGACACTTGCCCATGAGCCTTTCCTGCATTACTACCCTCACTCTCTGCTTACCACATTTCTTGTCTTTCTTGAGATATCATATCCAATAAAAGTAAAAAATGTCCACAAATCTAACTTGGAAAAAAGTAATGCTTCCATGACATCAAAATACAGGGTGTCCTTAAGTCTCTTTACAGTTAGAAAAATGTTCTGATGCAACTAAGGGTGCCCATATAGAGGTGTATTAAATTAGTTTAACTTTTTTTCCACTCCTCATTTTTGAACAATTTCCACATATTTGTTTGTTCACTTGCTTTTGTGATATTTTTTAAACTTTAAAATGAATTTATGGATACCCTCTATCACTCACTGATAACCGTAACTGAAGAACTTCTGTGCAAAACAATTTGCCACTTGTGACTGATTAACAGACTGAGAGGTATTCATGTTGACTTATAGTATCTAGGATAAATTTTATTCCAAATCCAAACCTCTAAAATTCTTTTAGAGATTTGAATAATTCACATCGAATGTATCACATAGCCAATGTCTAATATTATTTTGAACTCATTCATTACCTGTAGTATGAGCAGGAAAAGAAAGTAGGTGTTTGCTACTTCCTGGAACTGCTCAAACAAGTTGATGGGCAGAAAGGTGATGATGTTGTACTTGGATGTCATAATGCAGTTACTCTGGATAAGGAAGAGGGAAATTTAACACTGAGGATTCTTTAAAATCAGTCTTTGAATATTTACTGTATGAAGGAAACTCTCTTACTGCATACTGAAACTTTTCGTTGTATTCTCTGTCGTTGGCTCTGACTTTTCTTTCCTCCTCTGCAGAAACACAAGACAGAAATAAGTCATTTACAAAAAAACAAACAGAAAGAAAGAAAGCATCTGCATCTGGCATCTGTGTGTGTTTAAGTGCATTAGACACAGTTATTGTTCATAAAAGACTAACATATCAGTGACAGAGAGAGATTTAAGAAAAGAGACAGAAGGAAGAGGGTCTATAATGTTTGAGCATTTGCTCATAAATCAGTAAGTCAGGAGTGTCTGCAGGAGGTGGACTATTATCAGTGGAGACACTGTGGGTGCATCTTAAAGCTCCAAAGTTTCATCCTTCCTTCCTCCACTTGCATCGTTTACTTGCATCTTAGTCCCTCCCACAAGAGATGCATGGGAGAGATGCAAGGAAATGAAGAGAGGAGAGAGGAAACTAGGAGATTTGTTTTTAGAGAAATGAGATGTCCTTTGACTGATACCATCTACTCCAAGTGCCAGCAGCATCTCTTTTTTCTCTTTAAACTCCACAAACTCCAGGTCCACCAATCCGTTCTGACAGCATTCTACAGATGTTTCATTGAATACAGTATCACCTTCAGTATCACTTCCTGGTTTGTAGAATTGTCCAACATCAACAGAAATCCACTCAACAGAATCATAAAACTGAGCAGCAAAATAATTGAACAACAGCAAGAACCCCTTATCAGCATATACAACAAAAGGACTAAGCAAAAAGCAACACAAATCATCCTGGACATCACACACACTTTACACAGCCAGTATTGCCTCCTGCCATTGGGTCACCGATACAGAGTCCCTGCATTCAGGACAAACAGAGCTCTGTCAAGCTTTCTCCCAGCATCCATAAGACTCCTGAATGGTTGATTTCTTGGACTGACTTTTTGTACATGGAACATTTTTAACCACTATTTATTGTTTTTTAATGACTATGTATTTAAATAGTAATAACCTTTCTTATCATGCTATGTGTCAAATGTGAGCTGATGTGGGTGTGTGTATGTGTGTGTGTGTGTGTGTGGGGGGGGGGGGGGGGGTACATGGGGTTGTTGTATGTACTTTTGGGTGTGGACACACCCTGCTGCTCCTCCACATGTGAAGTTCCTAACGGATAAAGTTCTTTTGAATTTGAATTTTTCCTCTGTAACGTCACATGAAGCGACATGTTCGAGCGATGACGGCATCAGCTGATCACCTCTGGATCATCTGTCAGTCAGCTCTTACAGCTGTTTGTGTGTTCAACATGTGCTCTGTAATAACTGATAAAATAAAAACAGTAACAGAGCTTTGTCTGTGATTTTAACCTGTTTAACAAACACTTTCACATAAAGAAAACCTGACCTCTGTTTATTCTGTGTCCTGTTTGGAGAAACACGGCTCACTTCACTGGAAAAATGCGTCACTATTAGATTATTTGTTAAATTATCTAGCCTTTATCAAGTGCGTATCTGATCGTGAACCCTGAAACTTCTTAATATAACCTTGTTTATGATGTCTCAGGGACAGGATATCAGTTCTTTAATAGATTCCAAGGAAAACAGAAATCATGTTACTCCACACCACATGCTCATAAATGAAACGTCACAGGTGTTTTATCTCGGACTTAAATTCTCTTCATAAAGAAAAAGAGAATAAACAAGAGAAATAACTGATCACGAATATTTATTCTCTTTATTTTTTATTGCACTATATGAATTATTAGGATGTTGAATTTGACCAAAAGAGTTACTTAAACTTGGCAGTGATCCTCTGTTATATTGATTTTATGACGGTTGTGTTCAGTACTTTGTACTTTACTCACGTCAAACTTTTTTAACCCCAGCTTTATGGCCTGTTTCAGGATTATCCTCTGGATACTGACTGTTTTCAGCTCCGTCTTTTTTGCTCTCATTAAACATGAAAAGTTTCAGAGTTTTAAGGCTGAGGGGATGCAGCCTCCAATCAGTGAATGATATCCCATATGGGGGCGTGTCTGTCAATGAAAAGACTTCTGGAAAGGCAGCCCTCTTGTCTCCTCGCTCATTGCTCCTCCAATCAATCCCCTTCCTCTTTGTTCCTCTCTCCTCCGAGCACAATTAATGCTTTGGGACATCCTTCAATACGGCACCTCAGAAAGTACTTCTGGTGCCGCGGAGGAGAGAGGAGACTGCAGTTTAACGCTTTAAGACACACCCACTGTCACACCCATGGTCTGTCTCATATAGGCAGCCAGCAGGACTAAGAAGTGGACCAATACCCTCTGACCTTAAATCTGCAGATGCCTGTTTAACCCTAGTGTGCAACACGTTTCCTCAAATGAGTGCACGTGTGAATCAAAAAGAACCAAACAAGCAGACATAGATGAGCTTTACTGTTCTTCAAAGACTTATGAGTTCCATTGTTTTTATATAAAAAGAGAAACAGTGAAAGCTACAACAACAGCTCATTCTGACCCTGCTCTTCCCTTTATTGCTGTTATTTAGATTTCTGTTTATGCTGATGCAAAGGAGTTTGGGAGTTTCCCTCCTCCTCCTTCACCAGGCCTGTCTCCTCTAATATTGATGAGACAGCTTTCTAAATGAAATGACTGGCCTGTTTTTCACGGTGCTGTACACAGTTCACATGCACGCACACACCCACAGATATAAAATTCAGGTCCAAAGCATATTTGAGCAGAGAGCTGCTCTTGAAACCATAAAATCTCTAACAAAGTTTTGAATGATGACTGCAAGGCAATGAGGCACCACAGAGCGGACATCACACAACCAGAGACTGCTGCCACTTGAATCACATGCATGCAAATAAATAAAGATCTGTGGTTTCCTGTGTTTCTCTGCTGTGAGGCCAGCTTTATGTCTGCTGTGTTCAGCTCCAGTAAACAAACAGGGACCCTTTCAGAGCTGTTTTCTTTCAGGCTGTAAGACAGTTTGAGTGCAGCAGGTGAGCTCCAAACTCACAGACCAGCCAAGCTGCTGTCAAAACAGATTCAGTCACTTTAGAAACTGTGGTTTGTTTGTTTTTTAAGTTTCACATTTTCTTGCATTTCTGTGCTTTTAGATACTAAACGTTGACGAGAACAACAAGAAGTGTAACAGAATGTTTTGGCAACACCATCCAGTGAAGTGTTTGTTATCCCGCATAGCAATATGGGTATACTGTATTCTGTGTTTGAATAAAACTACAACTTGATAAGACTACCACACTAACAAAAATACAGCTTGTAATTTATTTTGATTATTTTGCAGATGAAATTTTCTCTGTTGAGAATGTTTTTACTCTATAAAATAAACAGGCAAGCATTTTGAGTACGTTATCTCCAACAGTTTCTGTCAGACTTAACCAAGAATGAGACCCAAATGCCAAAATCACAAGCCATAAGCAAAGTTAAACAGTCATTTAATTAGGTTTTCTGCACATGCAACTAATTAGTACCAGTAGTACCGGTATTTCAATCGACAATTAAACTCAACCTGTAAAGACAATACAGAAAGAAACTGGTACACCGTCACAAGGAAACAAGATGAGCGGGCACAAAATACACTCAAGGAGTAAGAATTACAAGATATAGTTCAGAGGATTCAGGGACAGGAAACAGAAAGTGACAAAAAATGACACCTGGAAGAGGAACTCAAAGTGTAAGTTTCAGCAGAAAATGGAAAACAAGTGACAAGAAACATGCAGATTGTCTAGTCTGCTTAAACAATAAAAAGTAACATTAGGTGGGTGTTAAAAAGAAACTTATCAATTTAAAGGTGAAACATCATAAGGACACAGAAACCAACAAGCCACAGTCAGCCATGTACATTTATATGAAAATCTAATCTTATGAAATCTATTGAATACACTAAATTTTATTTGTCTCTACCCCAGTCAACACCGGTTCCCACCTCATATAACACGATTATTCTAAAACTTGTGTGGCTGATCTAATACAAACTACAACTACAACGAACTTAATCAGAGTAGGAGTAGGATTTAGAAAAACGAGATCAGTGAAGCTGTTGAATAAATGAGTAAAAGTAATTCTTTTATTGCTTTCGGATGTGTTTTAACAACAAGGCTGGCTTGTGCATTATAAACTGAGCACACCTTTTAGAAATATATATCTGGAAATTATCATTTATTATTAGTATTATTTTTATGTTTCTTGCTAATTTCTGCAAAGACACGTCAGCCAAAACAAATGCCTTCATTTCCTTTAATGCAAAGAACAAGAATGTGTTTAGACTTAGAGAGTTTAAAGTTGTATCATTTTACAATCAAACTGATTTGTCTGTGTATCCTCCCTGTTAAACTGGTTCATAAAACAATATCCGATCTGTCAGATTACCAAGTGCCTATCATCCCCTCTTTCTGTTTCCCGTCTGGCACTTCTCCTGTCCACCTGAAGGATGTCGTATTGCATTCCAGACAATGCTGTGCAAAATCTGCATTAACCCTCCATGAAGACTTGCTTGTGCCAACTAAGCAAGGAGACAGTGAGGCTTCCAAGCATCTGATGTCAGGAGCAGGTGGTGTCTGTCCCTGCCACTCCTGTGCATGCTGCTGACCAACCTGAACGCACAAGGATCTTTAGCGAACTGCCCATTAAGTGTTTAATGTGTTCGACAGCTTCAAGGGCATTAGAAGCCCTGACGCAGACCAGATGCTGCACAGCAAGTCCGCATAAATCTATAAAGCCCTATTACTGACAAACTTTCAGGTGTGGGCTTCACTCTGCTGCAGATTTAGGGATTACATAAACAACTGAGACAAAAAGTATTGATTCAAAGTACAACACTCAGCATAAATCTATATAACGAAGAAAGACTAATCTTAAAGTATTTTCTTTCATCCATCCCCCTGTCTCTTTAAAAAAAAAACCATCTCTCTCCCATGTCTGGACATGTGACTGCACGTGCCACAGCTCCCCATATGTCTCTATAAGTGACACATACCCTAGAAAAACAGTAAACACAGATTGAAGTCATAGCAGTCACGACCAAAGTGCACAGTCATACTTAACTATGGGAAATGCTTTTATCCCTGCCATGACTTCAGCTACGTCAGGAGCTGTGCAGAAGTGATCATCACTCACTGCAGTTTAATTAAATAAAGATGGGTAAGTCTGCAGTCATGCGCTGCACACAGGCACACTCTCAGATGAAGAGTGATCTAATTTGTAATTTGGAATAGGATGCGGGTGACACAGTGACAAAGCTGGGCTGGAGGTCAAATGAAGGTGCACATGAAGTGATTTCTGACTGTTAAGGAATAAAGATACGCATGAGGCAGTGCAGTAAGAGCAGAGGCTGGCGCCTGCAAGATTGATCAGTGTCTCAGGCTGCAGAGGCAAGGGCATCATCCCACTTATTTACAAAACATTCACACTCAGGCCAGCTCAGTGAAGTAAACAGATCCACAGTTGGCACTCATGGTTTTAAGTCATTTAGGTTAGAATATGAGCAAACAACAGTCCATATAAGATGATTTATGATGACAATTATAATAATAATAATTATTAAATCAAAAATGTTAATGGTTGCTTCCAATAAAAAGGAAAAAAAAAACCTTATTGATAACAGGACCACCACATGGAAGGAGCTATATAAAATAATGAACTGTGGGTAAATACAGATAATATAAACTTTGATTCAGTCTTAATAATGATGAGAAATAATTTGTTTTGGAAACAAGTGAGATGCAGTTTTGAACAATCTTGTTGATGATGATGATGATGAAAATGATGATGATGATGTTTAGCTCTAATGATCACTCAAACTCGTACCTGTCCGGCTCGTTATCGCTTTGGCTCCAATTAGTCCTTTCTGTTTCTGTCTTTGCAAGGGGAGAACGAGAGGGAACCATTTCTCCGGGATGTCTTTCAGTACTGTCATCTTGACTTTTTAAACAGTCACCGTCTGAAATCTTGTTAAACGTTCGCTGTTTGTTGAGACTGGAGATCGCTGCATCTCCGCGTCAAAGAAGCTCCGATCTCAACTTCTCTTACAAGTTGGACTGAGCGCAGACCGTCCCGTCCCTGGCTTGTTGTTGCTGCCTCTCGCACCTCCCCAAACACACGTACACACGTGCGCGCGCTCAAACACACTTGGGCCACCACTTGCTCTATCGCTCCCTCTTCTGCTACAGAAAAACTGAGGTCATTGTTAAATAAGGTCGGTCAAGACTGCAAATCAGTCATGCCTGGTAGAAACGGACTAGATTTGGCTGAGAATAAGGCTGTATTTATTAGCTGTCTAGCAATGCTAAGATGCTTTTTAGGCTAACCATGCACACGGTTGTGAAGTTGGGCGCACTTGTTTTTTTATCCTGTACCATGAGCCAGATCGATTGACTGTGCACGTGCACGTTTAGATGCCCAATGTAAACCCAATCCTCTATAGGCATTACGTAATCACGTATAGCTGTTGCCATGTCAACCGCCTCTGCAGGGATTTCACAGCTGTACAAGAGGCTGGATACGCTACTCAGTACCCTTCTCTACAAAACGCGACCGAGTATCCTGCGCGTGTAAAAGGAGAAGGCGCACTGCAGTGAGTGGGCAGGTCCAGGCAGGTGCCTGAGCACGTGCTGCCCGGTACATTAAAGATTGCTGGGCACACAGTTAACCTACACACACACACACACACACACACACACACACACACACACACACACACACACACACACACACACACACACACACACACACACCATAAATTACCATACACATGTTTTGAGATACAGGGCGACAAACCTGAGTTTGCATTACAGTCACGACAGGTAGTTTCATATTGACCATGTTAAGTACGTCTCCAAGATTGAGGCATGCATTTATATTGAGTCATGAAAACCTGATAAAAATGTTAAGATAAAACTATTTTGAACTCCTGCAGTATTTTGGGCAAAACAGATCAGAGGTGAAGTAAAGATAAATGTAACAAAATCTTGTTGTCAAGGGCAAAAATCCTGAAAAAATTACAGATATTACCCACTTAGCAGGTTCAATGTAAAAAGCATCATTATAATCAAATTAGGTTAATTTATCATATGTTTTAATACGACAGAGAATGAGGGCCAAAGAAAAAGAAAAAAAATACGTTTTTAAAGATTTACGAGTATAAAGTCATAAAGGGCCTGTTTCCAGTAATGTTAATTCTCCATAGGAGCCTGCCCCCGTATAATTTCTTATCTAGCTTAACTACTGTTTTTTTCTTTTCCGAAAAATAATTTTACACCTTTCCGACACCCAGATTTCATAATTTCAGGGAAAATGTATTTTTATAAAGTTGTCAATTTCAGCATCAAAGACATAAATTCGTAAATAAAAGAAGGTTATCTCGAAATTGTAATTCGCAACATAGTATAAATTTCTTTTGATAAATATTTCCAAAACATCGTGTTTATTCATAAAACAGAAAAAAAAATAATTCTTGGATGAAAATGCACTTGCAGAGACACAATTATGAAGAAAAATGCCATAAATTTGCAATTTTCTCCCGTTATATAGTTTTGGATGCAAATTTCCATCAGAAAATCAGATAGAGCTTTACTTGTTTCATATGTGTACCAAAAATCAGCTAATTCCATGTGGTGGAACGTTCTCATATCGCCGCCTGAATGTGGCTGTAAATTGAAAGAAAAGGGGAAATGAGTAACAACCTTGTCTGAAACCCTATTATATAGCTTATTATATACAAACTTTTCTATTGACTATCAGAGCGGATATTTTCATGACAGTTTTATGATGTGTAACGACTAAATAAATAGTATCGATATAAAGATTTACACTGAGGACACCCTGATACATGAATACTGTTCTATCTCAAGTTGTCCTCTTCTGAATTTTCTGATCATGTGGCCTTGTACATTTATCCGTATCTTCTTGTCTTGGTCTATACGTTTACGAAATCATTCACTCGACGCTAGCTATTCTTGTCTCAATTTCCTTGTTTTATTGTCCCATCTCCAAAGCGTTTTGGCTCTGTCAGGGTTGGGACCCTGACTTGTCTCACTTTCTTTGTGCTGCCGACCACGCCACATCGAATAGATAGATTATACATATGAAATACTTTATTTTGTTCTAAGTAATCAATCAATTCTGCGCTTCTTGGAGGTATTGAATGTGATTTATTATATTGTCTTGTTATTTTGTGTAATTAGTTGTATGTTATTTATCACACATTTTCGCATAATTGTACCAAACTACTAAGTATTAGCTGTTTACAGCAATCATCGGTGGCTTGCTATTTTGTTACTTTATCAACGCTTCATAAACCAATTGTTATGGTTTCAAGATGGAGGGTAAATGTGGTGGAGAAGAGTGTCAAGTATACTTCAAGAAATGTAGTGGCAATAAGAACAGAAGTGCACGCAATGTAAATAGTCCACAATATAAATGGCTCCTAGATATGCTGGTGCAACAAGGATTGATGTCAGCAAAGGAACAAGCATTTCTTTGCCAGAAGTGCTACATGAAGTATCTTCGGAACAAAAATCAGCATGAACCTGAACCCGAGCAGAACCAGGAAATAGAGGAAGAAGACGACTCCCTGTCCCATATCCTGCCGTTGCTGACCCTTCATGATCTTTTGAATGGATCATCTTCACACAAAAAATGCTGTCTCTGTCTTGTTACCTTTGCAAAAAATGGAACTAAATCATCAGTCTTACCAAAACGTGCAAGACATCACCTGATCTATTCACACAAACTGTGGTGTCCCACCTCATCCCGCGCCTGCTCCATTCACCTTATTGGTAACGACTTAGATCCGTCTACAGAGGTTGTCCTTGATGGTAGAGGTTCCTTGGAATCTCAGTTACCATCAAAATCATCCGAAATCATTAATGACCTCCTAGAGGTGTCGCACGTCCTTTCACAGAACCAGTCTGTGTTTACAATAAGCTTTTCTTCTCTTGATGACTCGGCATGCATGGCCTGGACAGGTTGGTCCAAAGATCAGTTCCTTGAAATCCACTCGCACTGTTCCCCATATCTTTCATCTGGTATATATACCAAGACTACACACGATGCTCTATTACTGTAGTATGTAAATGTAGGTATTATACAATCGCCCGTAGCTATGAACACTCCCGTAAATGCGAAAACCAACCAAAATCATAAGGAACACGTTTTGTTTGTTGTTCTGTCTATTTGTCAGCCAATGTCTTCAACCACGGGGACTTGTGAAGTAGCCATCTTGAATTTTTTTATGAAAAAGTGTTTCTCTCACTTTTTTTCATATCTGTGTACATATTCTCAACATACCGAGCAAATACTCCCGTTTTTTTGTTAATTATCTAAAGAAAGTCGAAAATCAGCAATTCAACCATAGGCTAATTCAACCCAACATTTGAAAATGTTCCACCACTTACATTTTGATGATTTTTCCTCTCATCAATAGCATATTACGTACTATTTAATAGGATAGAAATTGGTTTGCATCCAACGCCCATAAAAGGGTGTATTCTCTAAAAAACACAGTTTTTGTGTCTAAAATGTTATCATCGAAAATGGCATTTTTGAGATTGTTTCTTCAATAAAACAGCCAAATGGCGCGATGGAAACATGATTTTTTGTCACAATCATGCCATGAATGTATTCTTTACGGTGACCATCATTTGATTAGATTTTCATTAATATTTTACATAACATGCACATTTTATCAACACTTAGACAGCTTCTGAAAGGTACAACTTTGAGGAGCCATAAAAAACAAACCAAGTGACCTAAATCTTTATACTTTACAGATTTGTGACCACAACGGCATGGGCAATGCACCACCAACAGGAAATTTGAATCAGAGAAGGGGCCGTTTTGGAAACCGGCCCTTTACTAGAATTCAGTCACAAATTTACAAGAAAAAAATCATAAAATTACATGAATAAAGTCATAGATTTATGAGAATTAAGTCACAAAATTATGAGAAAAAAAGTCATAAATTTACAAGTCAAGACTCAACCATAGAATATATTTATGCCATATAGACTGAAAGTTCCCATGACATCACCACACTGACTGACAGCGAGAAGCAAGATCTGTCCTTTTCTCTGATGAAAACAGTTTCTTGATTTCTTAGCATGGGTTAAGCTGTGCTTAATGTAATGTGTTTGTTTAATGAGTTCACAACGTTTGCTTGTTGTCACATTTTGGCTCCACATAACTATAAATAAATCCATTACCTTGTTGTCTTGAACAATGAAAAGCAGTGTTAAAAAGATGATTGGATCACAATTCATTTGCTTCCTAAACAAACACATCTTGGCAAGAATCACTTCCTTCCAAATGATGGTGTCTGATGGTGCTTATGGGAAACTGAGTCTTTATCCTGAAAAAATGCCACATATTCCAGATAGTCCTCAGAGTGCCTTTAAAGCCAAGTTTGTGTTTTACATGTTTATTTCAATGTAAGAATTAGATTATTTTAATGGAATGCTGTGTGTGAAGGCACAGATTTAATAGCTTGAAAAGTTGTCCTTTTATTGATCAAGCGCAACCCTCTTACCCAAATAAGGTCACTTCTTGACCAAGAAAACCAACACAATGAGGGCAAACAGGTCAAGCTGGAGACTAAAAGGGAAGGCAGCAAGCCATTGGTTGATGTCTTATTGGCAACATCTGTTATTTGAACAGCCTATGGATACTCTAATCCTTTATCCCTCCCTCCCTTTCCATCTTATATCAGCATACATTCCCCATGATGGGAATATGTGAAACCTTGTCCATCATCGTAAATAAAATCATAGGACTTAAGTTTGACATGCTGTTAATTTTTGGTAAAACACTTTGATCAAGGCATCAGGACCTGTGATGCGAAGAAAACTAGCATATCTGAAAGCCTGTTATAGTGTTTGGTGTCTTTGATGTCTGGTACTGACCTGGAGGAGGCTTCTTTCTGAACATCTCCACTCTGCTGGCGTTTTTTTGCTATGGCCCATGAGAAAGTCTGCAGAGAGAAAGAAGGGGGGGCATTTATTGTGTAAAAAGATACTGGAGGATAAGGAATTGAGAAGGGCACAGAGGAGAAGGAGAGGCTAAAGTGGTTATTGAAGAGGAGAAATGAGGAAAACACAATCACTTTCAGCTCAGATATAAAGTGTCACAAAGTAAGAGCAATTTTTCATTGTTATCTCTTGGTTTCAGAGTGGGCTAAACATTCTTTGCCTCAAAGAGAGAAAGTTAAAATCAATCAGAAATTAAATCAGCTTCAAAACAGGGCCATCTTTGGTTTGTTAGAGACATAATGAGGAAATGACATTAAGCAGAGCACTCTGTGGCACAGTGTCTAGAGGGACTAGTGGCTTAACCAGATCCACCATCCATTTGCCGTCCTCCTACAACAAATGAGAAACGGTAATGAAGTATTTTCTTCTCCCTCTTTGCTCTATGCTCCACACTCTTGTCTCTCCTCTTTCCATTTATGCTGATCTGTTAATACCACACACCTGAATGCTTTCACTCTCTGTGTTTTACCCAAGCAAAGTAACATTGCAGAGAGGCTTTGAAAGATGAGGGAAAAGGTTGCAGAGCGGAGGCGTAACACGTTTTTGTCTTGCAGACTAGAAGGTACAAACAGAATAGCAGACACGGGCTCAGGGCAGTGAGCCCCTGATCAATACTCCTGAGATAGGGCAGCTCTCCATTTGAGCTTGGCTGATCAGCTTTCAGCTTCAGTTTCCAGTGTCGTCTCTTTCCCTGCCATACACTTTTCTCCTTTTATTGCATGCCATCTAATCGCTTTCTGCTCAATGCACAGAATCTTTATCCATCCAATACAGATTGTGGACAGAGGATGAGGGTTGTTTGCCATGTGGTCTCACCTCTCTCCTCTCTCAGTTGTCACTTCCCTCCCTCCCTCTCACTCTCCATCTGTGGCTTGCTCTTGTATAACCTTACAGACCTGAGGCAGATTTATGAAACAAAGCATGTAGCCTGGGGAGTGAAACACAGCAGGAACACACAGAGTACCTGAGCACCTTTCTTGGCCTCTGGGCAGAATTCCTTTTATGCCCCTCACTAAAAGTTAAAGAGAAATCAAAAAAGCAGAAAATCTTCAAAAAAAACCCACCTGGCTTTGAACTACATCAAACTCACTACTTTTAATATGCAGCATCATAAAATCAGCGTACATGTTCTGTATAGTTAACTTTACAATAGAAACTTTCAGGTAGAAGATCACTTGCTGTGGAATGACTGTGAATCAGGTTATAGTGTGGTTTCTCTGCTTTAGAGGCATGTTGTCCACTGACTGTGCAGAATCATCATATGTGAGGGCAATAAGACAGCTGTTTATTTTGTTTTACACACTGTCTGCTAACTTTGCCCTGGTTTATGCTCCATGGTATAACAGTCATTGTCTTCTCATTTGAAAATCTGTTGATGGGAACCTGAAAGTATTCAAAATGAAGCGCGTTTCTACTTTAATCTCATTAAAGTTCCTATGATAAAGTGTTGATTTTGATGATGTTTAGAAAAGCTGCGAGCATATCTGAAACAAATGGTTTCCTCTCTTCATTTTGCAGCTTCAACCTTTGTTTGCGGATGCAATGAGAAACTGTTCACAGATGATGGTTTTTGGAAGTGCTTTAAGCCCATGCAATGATTTCCAGTGCGGTCATGTATGCTTTTAATGCAGCTTCACCTGAGGGTCCAAAGCAATAAAGTACCATTATTTGGCCAGGTCCCTTCTGGGTAGAGATTTCTGCAGGTTCTCTAAATCTTTTAATGATCCTGTGCTGAGGAGCATTATTTTTCCTCTGCATGAAACTGTTTAACTATTTGCCTAGTGTTCTATGGAATGGTAAATCTTTCCCATCTTTATCTTTAGATATTCAGCCCTTCTTTAGTGCCCTTTTTTTTAACCGAGTCAAGCTACTGACCTGTTACAAAATTATCTTATCAGCACCTGTTCCTCCAGGTATTTGTTTTGTTTGCGTTTTTAGTGGTACGAAAATTTGTCATTGTTTGGTTGTGTCTGTCCTAACTTGTTTGAATATGTTGCTGGCATTAAAATCAAATATAAAGCAGTAAAACCTTTTTATGATTGTCTTTTCTCTACTTTTAAAGTACCTGTGAGGAGTTTATAAGTGATCTTGAGGAATCCACAACTTAAAATATGATTATCAGCACCAATATAGATTCTGTTCAAACTTAAGAGTATATCAATAAAATGAAGAGCCAGGTTACATTTGCATTGCTTGTTGTAGTTATATTTGGTAGATGAGCAAGGACATCACAGATTTGCTACAAGTTACAGACACGTCTCAGAGCACCGGGTTGTGGATTAGGCTAAATATAGCTGAACTATGGTACAAACTGAGTTTAAAAAGTTTACATGTCATGTTTCAAACAACGGAGCTATGGAACTGTTAATACAATACTTCCTTGATTTTTATCTGGTATAAAGTTGTCTTGAACATGAAAAGTAGTGTTAAAAAAAAGATATGATCTACATTCATTTTTCAAAACAAACACATGCCTTAGTTAAAGTAATGTCCTGACAGTGGGAGGCAAGTGCTCATGGGAAGCGTCACTAGTGCTAAAACACTAACTTTTCCAGAAATTCATCACAGCTCCTTTCATAAGGGAGAGCAGTTTAAATTATTTACAGTAATTAAACTCTAATAAATTCTTTAACTTATAAGAGCCACATTGTGTAGTTGCAGGTAGACTCCTCAGGAAATAGATTCTAACAGTTTCTTCTGATGTCTTCGAGCTGTTAAGTTTAACCACTAGCTTACAGTGAGTCTCTTTAGGAAGAACAGAGCAGCAAAGCTGCAGACAAGAATAACTTCTCTGGTTGACCAAAATCATCAGGTTATTGGGTTTCTCAGTAGACACAAAGGTAATTCAAACCATTATTTTTCAATCTTAAATATTTGATTCAATTAACAAACAGATGATTTAAATTGGAAAAAAACTGTGTTTTCTGGCAGTGGCAACAAATTGCTAATTTTGCTCACCATTTGAAATAATGTTTAAGCTCCATTAAGGAGCTTTCTCTGTGCATATATTGTGGTGCACTCTGTGCACAAAGTAATACCTTACATCTTTGTCCATCTTGTCTTGTGCAAAAGGTGTTTCTGACAGAATTGTAATCTTGTTTTGTTCTTTTAACAGTTCTCATAAGTATTTGCTATGGTAAAGGTAAAATAAGCTTCTAATCACGGAACTGGAAGTTGTCTGACAGCTACCTGCTCTCAGTGGTTCTAGCAATTGTAAATCTTTCTGCCAGTGTTTTTTTTTTTTTTTTTTTTTCCTGGTGGGCATCACTGTTCATTTCAGCCTGTTTCATAGCTAAAAAGTCCTCACTGGAGCGCTCAGCTTGGTTTATGCATAACAACAAATTTTTAATGCATTGTTAATACAGATGGCGTTTGAGGTAATTGTTGCTCTCCATATGGTCTATGAGTGGATAATGAGGTTATCTGGTTTCTACATGCAAGGGTGTAGGTCAGCTCCTCATAAAAATTCACAGAGCAACATTTGAAAAGTGAAACTTAAGTTAAAGTGAAATGTAAGCTGAAGGCAGCTGGCACAATTTTAACTAGAAATTTGACAACTAACAGCAATGTACAAACACATTTCACATCAAATGGGGTGAAGTACAAGACTCAGCACAGTGTGGCTAACTTTAAGTTTGACTTTGGGAAAATGTGACTAATTTCAGACAACAGTAACCCCCCCGCACGCACGCACGCCCCCCCCCCCCCCCCCCCCCACACACACACACACACACACCCACACCAAGAACTATAGCTGTATACAGTATGAACAAAGCAGCTCAACTGCTTATCAAGATGCAATAATAAGAGCTGAACGCTTCACAATGAAAACCGAGACACACATCAATACTTTCAGCTGATAAAGCCAAACTGAAACATGATGTGGGGTCGGCTAACCATCGCTGTAACAGTCCAGGAAACACCTACCTTTTCAAGTTAGCGTTCTAAATCTGTTCCTGGTGAAGGCATACTCGCTTCCACTCTCGCCGGGGTCATGATGAGCTTAAGGGCACGACTTGGACGAGATGGCCCAGAATAAGAGGTCGATCATGGGGTGGGAGGGTGGATCAGGGACCGGGGATGAGCTGCTGAAGGCACGGTGTCGAGGTGAGGGAGGGTTCAGCTTCGACCAGAGGAGAGGAAAGAGGAGGGGAGGAGGGGCTGCCTCTCACCTGCACCTCTATCTGAAATACCAGCACTTATAACTTGCTCGTTTAGAGATGATCTTATATTTCACAGGAGGGTTTTATTTTATGGTATTTTTAACTTTGTTTGGACCTTGATATTTAATTGATTTGATTTTTCCCAATCCTCTGCCTTTCACTTCGTTTTTTTATATTTTTAATTAAAATCTCTCAGTGATCAAAGCTTCAACACATTTTCACTCCATTTATCAACAGCATTTGACATCATGGCGCCCTCTACTGTTCTATTTGCACTTCTTGTTCTTCAGTTCATGCAATCCTTAAGGTTCCAACATCTGCATAATGCTATACACATTCTCTACTCTATATTAGTCACCCTCTCTTCCTGACACTAACCATGATGAAGAAATGAAATTTCTTCATGAGCTTTTTTGGATTTAAAATGAAACATTTGAAACAATGAGACATTACTAATTTCTTGAAAACAAGCAAACAAAAAAAACTTTTTTGAACCTTTTAATACATAGCTCATAATTTACAAACCAAAATCCTTAATTCAATGAAACTATAATGAAAAGTGACATTATTGTTGTCTTTTTAAGTAGATAGGTGATTAGCTTAAAATTTCAGTCCAATATTCAGAACAGCATTTTACAAGCATAAATATAACTCAGCTCCACAATTTAACGGACTATCAGTGTTGAGAATGTACACATCAATATAAACAGCATTTTCACAGTCAGTATTACTCACAGCTGCCTTTATGTCTACTGGCTGCTTCAAAGACTTAAAATTTCAAAGTACAAATATAAAGGGTTTTTATACTTCTTGAAGGAGATGATGTGTTTGCGCCCCTTCACAGTTAGGGCAAAGCAGGTCTGTCATCAGAGATATATTTCCAGTAACGGTTATAGATGTGCAGACTTTAACTCTGCTCCATTCTCCCATGTCATGCTGGGTGGACTAATTTTGACACTGACGGTGGAGAGACTCTCAGGATGGTCTGGGTCAGGTAGGTGCCAGTCGATAAAGACTAAATATATTAAAGATCCTAATACACCTCCGATGGGTGGGGCCACCAGCGGCACCCAGAACCAGTAGTTGTGACACCTAGAGACCAGACAGAGAGAATTTAAGATAATAATGTTTATGGGTTAATTGCTCTTGCTCCAGACATTGGGATGTGAGTAACTGATTATTACCATGTGTTTTATTAACAGTGACAGGGACAAGCTTGTTTTTGTAAAAACTTCTTTTCAGCTAATCTCATTATTTAGATTTATATGGATTACACTTGTTGAGTTGCTGTAAACACACCTCAAATAGGACCATAATTTTGCTCGATTTTTGCTGTACGAAAAAAATATCTTCAAATGTATTCTTTAACTATTCTATATAGCCATAAACTTTTTCACGTATCTGCATTCATGTCCTTCTTCGGGAAAGGAGCTCAAATGCCCTCAAAATAAGGTTCAAGCAAAGGTTTGCTTGAGGCTGGCTCCAGAAGTACTGGAAAACACATAAACGCCTAGCCAAATAAATATAAGAATGAACAAATGGATAAATTACAGCAGAAATAAACATGGTACAGAAATACAACCTGGTATGAGCTTATTACTCTAACAGCAAATACTGTTTTTTTTTTTAGCTCAATATCTCAGTTATCGAGATTATGAGTTTACCCAATCAGAGGCACAGCTTAGATAAATGACAGGAGGGGGCCCTATAGCTGTTAGCGTGGAGACTCATAGCCCGCCCCATTTCCAATATGGCTTCTGCCAAAGATTTGCTACAAAACACTGTTGAAGTCCGTTATACGGTCTTAGGGTTTAAAATGCCCTGATGGTTTAAAGATTTGCATTTGTAAGCATAGAAGTGTACAAGTTATCAGCAAGTCAAACGATAATGGTAAGTTGATATTTGTCCACTTTAGATAAATAAACAAATATTTGATAATCCTTATTTTTTTATTTGCTTACAATAGCAGCTGTTAACTCATGTAATACTGATGACTGTATAGAGAGTGGTTCAAAGCTAATGTTAGCTGTTGTCTAAGGACAGCTTTTGTTAACAAAAAAGCAAGCATTCACCTATTTACAAGCTAATCTACTGTTTGATACAGTCAGTGCATTGAACAATAATGTTCAAGTGGTCGACTACTCACATTTGCTGTTGTTTGATGCTGTTGCTGCTAGCAAACTGGATTTTTTTAAAAAAATTTGACTGAGGAGACAATAAGTCAGCTTTACTGAAGTCCACATGGTTAAATTAATTGCATTTTCCTATAGTTTTTAAATAAATCATTTTATTTTTCTGAACATTTGTGTTAAATTTATCATGATTTAACATGCCCTCCCTCCTGTTTAAGAAACACGTAATACGAATGTTGTTTTCAATGTCAAGGGCGTATGTGTTTGTCAGCCTATTCTGGAGTCAAACCCCCACGTGAATAGTTATTAGTTAACAAAGCTTTTGGAAGAAGTTGAACCAAAGAAGGGCCAGGGAAACCATACAATATGGCGTAACAGGTTGCATCATGGATCAATTGACCATATTATCGTCTAATGTTCTGTAACAAGCTGACACTTCATGTTCCTTTAATCCTGCAGTAAACTTCCCGAAGCATGATAACCTCTGACATGCCTTATTTTCCAAGACAACTCTAAGTCAAAGCTTTGTAGGAAGAGCATGCAAATATAACCATCTTCAAATGTTAATTAGGTAGTCTTAATCTTTTATTTTGCCTTCTCGTTTATTTTTGCCTTAACGTTTATAAAAATGTATTAATAAATTACCAGTTTGGAAATGTTTTATGTTTTTATTGCTGTGGATAGGTGCTGTGAATGTAAGATAAGATGCTTACGTGAAGACTTCAGTTCCCCACCCCGCAGTCAGAGTAAAGAGGCGTGGCCCCAGGTCTCGAGCCGGGTTTATTGCAGCACCACAGTTAGCTGACATTGACATTGAGATTCCCAGGACAATCACAGCAACTATAGGTGGAATCAGCTCTGAGGGCGCAGGAGTATTTCTTTTTTCATCCAAGCACAGGATGCACAACATGAGCATACCTGTTCCCACTATCTGATGAAAGTTTGAATAGTAAAAAGAGAGTTTAAAAGTGGAACAAATGTGAAACGGCAGATTAAATACGGCACAGATCCTTTCACTGACCTGGTCAAGAAAACTTCTGCCCAAAGTCAAGTATTCAGAGGGATAAGTGGCAAATATAGATGCTGTCTCATTTTGGCCATATACAGTCAACACTCCTCCACTGAACTCCATTATAGCATCTGGGACAGCAACATCAGTAATTTAGCACAACAATCCCATGTGACAAACTTGCATGAATGTCACTGGTAAAGTTCCAGAAAGACTCACCATAGTACACCATGTAGACGAGCCCTGATGCCACATAAGCCCCAAGGAGCTGGGAGAGGCAATAAGGCACCAAGCGTCCCCAGGGTACCCGACCAAGCACACAAAAACTCAGAGTTACTGCTGGATTCAGATGGGCCCCTAAAAAGAAAATATGACATAGAGGGGTAAGAAAACAGGAAGGAGGAAGACAGAGGAGAATTACATCAAGAGATGTTAGCTGGTAAAGGAATCTCAGATTGTTTATAGCCATGTAATGTGTTCACTAAGAGTTGCTCTGTCCTGGTTAGTATCAATCAAAGTGAGGGCCCTGAGGAGCCGCACCAAGTGTCCATGCAGACAGCTAGAGATATAAATCAAGAGTGCTTAGATCACTGAATGGCTTTAAAGATGCCACTCAAAGGTAAGATACTTTATCGATTAGTGATCATACCTGAGATGCCCTTGGAGAGGTACATTGCCGACATCACTCCCACAGAGAAGGCCATGTTGACAGACAGGAACTGACCTTTGGTGTCTCTGCTAGTCTTCACCTGAGCTGCAGCTGAGCAGCCAAACAGCTTAGATAGATAGATAGATAGATAGATAGATAGATAGATAGATAGATAGATAGATAGATAGATAGATAGATAGATAGATAGATGATAGATAGATAGATAGATAGATAGATAGATAGATAGATAGATAGATGTGAATAGCTTTATAATTCACCCATTCCTCTTAGCTCTTATATGAGCAGAAACATTAAAAAATATCTACTTCTCACCTTTTATTTCTGTGTTAATCTAACACAATTTGCACCCAAAGCAAGACTTTTCTAAAGAAATACAAAGTGTTATTAATTTTGTTTGATATTGTTGTATTAGCACAGGTTTCGGTCAATTTAAAGTAAGTTGTGTTTCTGCAAAGTATTGAGAAAGCTTTGATAACGGCTTGAAATGCAAGAGGAATGATGACTGATACTGGACCAGTTATTACAGGGCAGCATGTAAATGTAATACAGGTCATACTGTGGATTACTTTACTCTATCAGCAACATTTTCATCCGTTGTGTTGCTCATTTGTATAATCTGTTTTAATCTGCTATCTGAAGGGGGAAATAATAGCTATAAAAAGATCAGAACAGAAAAATAATCAAGTCTGCTTGGCATTATAGGTGAAATGTCCTGAAAATAAAACAAATAATATGGACAATACTTGTTTTTATAAATAAAGCATTTTAAGCTACTTGTGTGTTGGAAAAACTTTAAGTTTAAATTATGTATATTGTAAACATATTTTTTTATATTTTTAGTTTTCCTTCGTGAATTGAAAAAAAAAATGTAGAAATAATTTTGTTAATGTTCCTGATAATTAACTGGCTATAAAGCAAATAAAAAATGCATCTTAAAATGATACAATACATTTGCATTAAAATGTTATGAAAGAAAAAAATGTAAATTAGTGTTTATGTTTTCATTTTTCAAATTAATTTTCTTTTTGGCCCTTTTTCACCTTTTCAGTTCTCTTTGATCAATTCAAATAAACTCATGATGCTTTGACAGCCGTTCACACCATGCCCTTACTTTAAAGACTCAAGAATCTAATTTTAAAAATCTGTATCACTCACCAGTAGGATGAAAGTTCCCAAGAACTCAGCCATACATTCTCTCACCAGAGCGTTCTTCACTCTTCGAACACCTTTCTTCAACATTACAGGAGTCAAATCCCTCCCTTTATCTCAGGCTGTTTTTTTTTTTGTTTTGTTTTGTTTTTTTTTGACAGATCAGGTTTTGAGCTGTGTGTCTGCCTGTACAGGAGCTTGAAAGAGCAGGTCTCAGAGATAAACAGAAATCACTTCTCTGTCACAGCCTCTACCTGAGCATCTGTGAATCTGTTCTCTGTTTCTAACCTCTCTGCTGTCTCCTCTGCAGGCCAAACACTGTTACTCATTAATGTCACACCTAACGATTGGCTGAAGCAAAGAGCGTAATATACAGCCACTGTTATATGGCCATAAGAGGCCATAAAGTTGTATTTACTGCACAAACACTATTTATAAGGTGCTGAACCTCATGAAAGCAGTTCCTTAGTTTTTCAGGGTCCTCTTGATAAGTCAGCTGTTTGTTAAATTGAGAATCAACTGCAGGTAATATTACATCACTGGATATATAAAAGTTGGCAACCCATTAAATATTTAAGTCCTTTTCTGACACAAATCTGCAAAATACTCTGATCTGGATATTATAAAAGGATAAGTTTCAAAACATCCATATTTAAAACTTAAAATAGGCTTTGAGAAGCAAATCCAAAAGTTACACAAAACAACTGTATGAATTACATAACTACTGTTATGGTAAGAAAAAAAAAAAAAGAGGCGGTTCTTAGAGGGAGGCACCTCATCTTTAGGAAGATGTTACTATAACCCCTCTGAGTACACTCTGGACTCCTAATGTATGATGTAACCTAAACAATGGACAGTATAGTTAAGGATGAAGGATAAGAATCTTTTATTGCTGATTACTTTCAGAGAGGCACGAGACTGTCACATAGAGAGGTGATGACACAAAACAATGTTTATGAAAAGAAAGAATGATATCTTAAATAGCTATCGATAGGAAATAAAAACTTAAGTTTCGGAGCTTATATTTTCTGTTTTACTTTATATATAAACAGACCACTTTATCTTATGGTTATTTGCGTAAAAGGAGATTTATGACTCCACAGTCTAATATCTACAGCCTTTGACATCTTATCTTATCACATCCACTTTTCAAGAGTATCTGTTTTGTCATGTGTAAGAGAACAGATACCTTTAACTTGCTTCCAACTTTAGTTCACAGAGCTTTGATTTCAAACTGAAAGAAAATATCATGCCACTCTATCTCCCTCTGCTGGATCAAAGAATAAAAAACATCAATTTAAGTTATATTTTATTAAAAAGCAATATAAACTCTACATGGAGTAAGCATGTATTTACAATATATAACAATATATATATTTGCATATACAGCTGTAACATCACTTATTTTCAACTGACCAAACTATAGTAACAAAAGTTGGTTTAATGATGTATTAGTAATCAGTGCACTTGAATTACGGCTGGTACATAAATATCCCAGGCCTGAGGTAGATCTTGAGGAAAGCGTGAGAAAATAAACACTTTTAACCTGGTCTTTAAGATTATATTCCCATGAGGGATTTGTAATAAGGGCTTCAAAATCTAATAGCTGGATTTTTTTCAAGGCATTAGCCCAAAGCTGAATACTTAACTTCTTACATGTTAGGATCAACAATGCTTCTGACAAGGATGGCATTTAGTTTTTTCAGACTTCAACAATCTTCATGTTTCTCGATGCTGACGCAGTACTACATCCACGGGACCAGGGGGCAGTCTTCTGATGAATGTCCATGCCTCCAGACGTCTCATCCCCACCATGCTCACACCCTCAATCTCTACAACCTCATCACCAGGACACACTTTGTCAAAAGGGCCTCCTGAAGGGACAAGGTTCGAAGGGAAATCAGGGGTTTAATAGACAAGTCTGTTATTGTTTAAGATAGGTGAAGTTGTTAAAAGAAAATTAAACAATAGATATAGATAGATATTTACTTTTCCAGTACATTTTGTACAAAATTGTCTTTTCGATGTCTGAATGGCCTTAAGCGAAAACGTATGGATATTGAGCTTGAAATATCTAATTAAAATAAAAGATTCAGGTCTCATGATCAAAACTTGGTATCTACACACTTAAGGAAGGCCAGATTGTGTTTTATATTCATCTCTTTGCATCAAATATCTTACCCTGGAAGATCTTCTGTACAGTCAGTGGTTTGTCTTCATGACTGGAGCCCACTCCTCCCTCCAGGCTAAAGCCCAGATCCCTGCTGTTCTTCTCTAAACGCACACACACAAGTTGACCTGAGAAAGCATCAAAGGAAAAACAAGGAGGGGAAAAGAAAGTAGGGGGAAAACATTTTATATTCTCTGACTTGGAACTGCAGCAGTCATTTTGATATCTTTTCAGATTTGAGGATGAACTCTCACCTGTCTGGGTGACCTGAGTCTCTGTTGGCACTTGATGTTTTGTCTCTGCCGTTCCTTTATTAACACTGCTTATCCCTGCTCTCCTAAGGACCACCACACCCAAATCCCGCACCTTTGCTCTTCTAAGTACCCTCACGGCCTCCCAATGGGCATAACCACCCAGTGCTGTGCCGTTGATTGATAAGACCTGGTCTCCCTCTTGAATTGAGCCTTCCTGTGCTGCTACCCCTAAGTGAAACACTTTGTGAACCTGAGAGAAAAACAAGCAGAAGACATGAAAAGACTGAGGACATTGCCTCTGGAGTTTATTTTTAAAATTTAGGTTAGAGCAGGTATTTCCTCACAGTGACTGGTTTGTTCTGGTCGGTGCCTCCAGCCAAACTGAAGCCCAGTCCCACTCCCACCTCTTTATGTAGAACAACAACCTGGACATCGTTATAGTCCTGCAGAGAAAGGTATAACGTGATATGATTTAAATAAACTTTTTAATACATGACTAAGTGGATCAGTTTTTTATAGAGAGGGATATAGATATATAGAGAAGAAAAAAATATACACAATGATTTCAAAGGATGATGCAAAATAGATATTAAATACTACAAAAAATCCAATATTATTAATATAGGCTGTTTAAATGTTTAAATTAGTCCTTTTAAAATAGTTATAATAAATTATTTTGTCGCATGTACTTGCAAGCATGTGCATTCAAATGCAGTCAAGTTCAGCAACAGTTTGCCAGGACAAAGAGCTGCTGTGAATCTTTCAAAGATTTATCAGTAATTAAAGGAAGAGCAGCTCAACATGTTGGATATGTGAAAGAACCACTGAGAAAAAAAAAACTCAAACTACAACAGACATCTGTTTGGGATAAATTCCTTAATTAAATGTATCCACTTGCTTCTAAAAGTGGATACATTTAGTTAGGAGACTAAAGACATGGGAAAAATAAGATTATTGGTTCAATACCTTGGGATAAAAATCACAGCTGATTGTGTAAACATTCACCAATACCAAGTTAGTTCTACCTGTAAAGTGCTGTCACCCAGGCTCCTGACATCCTCCAGCAGCTTATCGAGCTCCTCAGTCGGCATCACAGACACATAGGACATGGCAGACATGTCTGAACTTAGGGAGGCAGATCGCCGGCCCATAGACTGCCATTCATCGCTGTCATTCTCTGACTCATAGTCTACTCCAGCAAAGTTACACAGGTCTGAAAGACTACAGGAAAGGCAGAGATTTTAAAGCTAAAGTTTGACTGAATGTTGGAATGAGAGCCTCCATCAGACGGTATAATTTAGAATACAAATAGAACGCACCTGACACAGAAGCTCTTACGATCTGACTGGCTCATGTTGCTCGTGATGGTTACTGAGGACTCTCCGGAGTCTGAGTCGTAGTTTGAATCTTCATCCTTCTGTGTGCTTTCATCATCATCATCCTCATAGTAATCCTCATCATTCCAGACATTAATTGTAGGGTTCAAGCCAGCTACCCATGCATTCAGGTCTAACACTTGCTTCTTTCCCTTTGGAAAAACTTCCTTCACATCTGGAAGAATAGGATCAGGGGGACTGCTGTGAGATGAAGAGGAGGCAATGTGAAGAAGAGGTGGGTCATCTGCCTCTGGTATTTGCACTTCCTGCTCAGGGATAGCTGTGGTTTCATTTTTACATTCTGCTGCAGGGATTGAGTTTTCTGGTTTGGTTGTTGCAGAGAGGAAAGGTAATTCGTTTGGAGTGTTTGTTGGAGTTTTGTCATCGTCGCTGTCAGATGAGGTGACCACCATGGTTGTGATTTTCTGCACTCCATGAGGAGTGTCACAGGAGCTGGACAGAAGTACAGAAGTTGGTTTCTCACTTGTCTCCTCGGGACTTCCGAGCTTGGAGAAATCTAACTCATCTGTGTAGAACTTTCTACGCTCTCTTTGATTTCCTCCTTCTATTGGGATATTAAGGGTGCTCTTGACCCTGTACTTTTCAAAGTCTTCAGCATAAATGTTGCTCTTGTCTGTTTCTTTTCCTTCATTCTTATCCATGTTGTCCCTTTCTGTCTCTCTCCTTCCTAACCTGAGTCCAACCTCATCCACTGATAAAGATCTTTCTGACCCAAGCTTCTTTTCTGCTCTCTCCTCAGATTTTACCCCTCCTTCATTCAGTCCTCCCCATTTGTCTCTCAAAACTTTTGTTGACCCACTCTTCCTGTCCTCACTGAGTTGTGTTGGCACGGAGAAAGCCCGCCTCGGCATCATGGCCTGTCCTGTAGTCAAACCTTGAGATCTCTGTGACAGAGCCTCAAACTGGCTTATCTTATTTCTCACACTGGCAGCAGAGTTGTCTTTATATTTCTTCCTTTCTGTTGTTTTCATAGAGTATGACTCAAACACATCTTCATCAGTACTATCACTGCATCTGGCTTTTGCTTTATCTTCAGTCTCCTGCTTATTAAGCCAACCAGTCCTTTCTCTGAGCAACCCATGAGTTACATCGTCACTTTTTTCCTCTTTGTGGTTCACTCTGCTCCAGTCAGGGCTTCCACTTAATCTTCTCTCTCTTAATCTGGACCAATCCTTAAAAGAGACAGAACTCCTCTTGTCAAGGTAAGTGTTTGCCTGTGGAAGTGCAGTTACTTCTCTGGCAGCTCTTGCGGCTCTTATTTGAGCTGCTGCAGTGCACTTGCTTCTTGTTCTATCCAGAGACATTGTGCCAATGTCGCACAACCCTCTACTTGAGTTGATGCTGTGGATCTGTCCATGCACCTGTCCTAACCTGTTCCTGCTTGAGGAAAGTAAAGGGTCTGAATTATTTGTTTGAGTCCAGGTGAATGAACTCCTGTTTTGCTCTGGACTAAGGCTGCTTGTTTGTCCCAATGACAATCCCCTCGGGAACGTGCCCCCTGATGTCCAGTCGCATGCTCTCAGCTGTGGCGGTATAAAGGAGTCCTCCATTATACCAAAGCCAGCTGACCCATAGAGTTTCTCAATCCGCTCCAGAATACTCTGTCCACCTTTGGACCCAAATGAAGCGGATATCACTCTTTCGTTAGAACAAGGTCCAGCCTGAGACCGTAGCCTGGAAGGGAGAGAGTGTCCTCTGCTGGTTCTGTCCAAAGCCTGATCCATGTGACTGACTGGGCTTCTCTCTTGGATCATGTTATTTGTACCTGCAGGGTTATAATATGCCTGTATTGAAGACCTCACCTTTCCTCTGGCACTAAAAGCTCCTGTCTTGTAATCCAAGCCTCCTGCCAGTCTACTGACATCCCCTGATAATCTGGTTGATGAGACAAACATGTCTGCTCTTCTCACTCGATCAGGACTTCTTTCCCCAGTCTTCCAATCCAAACTCCTGCTTCTACTTGGCAGGTTGTATCCCCTCAACTCTGTTCTGCCACGGTTTTCAGATGCAAAACCTCCACTTCCATCCTTTCCAAACTCAGTGTTTGTTTTCTCTGCTGTTTCATTCTGCTCTAGTTTAGTCATATTTTTATGGCCCAGTTTGTCTTTCTCCTCACGCTGGCTTAACACACTGCTGATTCTCCCAATCCTGGCTTGATAACCAGCATTCTCATGACCGACTGAACTGTATGCTCCATATCTTTGTATTTCTCCAACTTCCTGAGAACTACCTCTGTCCTCCTCAAGAAAACCTCTGGGTTTCCTAATACCTGGTCTTCGTGTGAGGCTGTAAGAGGGAGAGTTGGCTGAGCGGACAGTGAAGAGCGCTCCTGCCCTCTGCTTGTTGTACTCACTCACTGGAGAAGGGAGCAAAGACAAGTCCATTGTCCGTGAGTAAACAGAGTTAATGACCACCTGCGAAGTGCCAAATCCAAAAAAGGGAGCGGGAGAGTGAACTTGATATTTAAGAGATTCCAAGTAACTATCTTTAACACTGCACTCTGGCAGTAACTTGTCTGAATGCTGCTATTTCCCGTGTGCAAAAACCATTAAAGCTGGAACACTACAGTTTCCTCATTTGTATTTTTAGCACAGAAACAAAAAATCCTTGATAGCAAAGTTTGATATGTCAGGGCTGCTCCTGCTGTTGGTCTGTCTTGTGGTCTGGAAGTGAGGGCTCCTCTTGGCACCTTGTCTTGATTTTTTGTTGTTCTGTCTCATGGAGTGTTTGGTTCCCCAGCATATAGAGCTCCCATTGCCTGCCATGCATAAAAAAATGTACAAATTTTCACCCTGAGAGTGGATTGGTTTGGATGCTGTGATACGTGGATTGTGGTTTACATTGGCAATGACTGTCAAACACAATGATACAGTGCTTGAGGTCAGTGATCACAATATATTGCAAAAAGGGAGTAAATAGGTACGAGAAGGATAAGCTTAAAAAAAAAAGATGAAGAATGACAGCAGGAGAAATATAAACACTCGTGTGTTCACTCTAAACTCATGTCAGGGATGTAGCTCTGAAACACACCCCTGCCCTCCTGACATTCTCCCTCACACCGACACTCAATGAGTCCATTCACAGAACAGAGACCCAGATAATGCTATCTGTTGTACACACGTATCATAACTATTGTTTACACAAGCAACATACTCATGACTACCTGTCAACGTCAGCTAAACCTGAACCTAAAACTGGAAGAACTCACTTAACAGCAATCCAGTCAGTGAAAAACAATGTATTAAAGTGTCACAATCAGTCTCTGAACAGCCCATATCTGTCTCAAAGAAACAAAGTTAACAGCAATGAAACGAAGCCTTGCAGCAGTGGGTTTGTAGGAAACTATCAGATTAGTTGAGATGAAGTTAGCTTGATTTACATGCTGCAAACAGAATGATAGCGTGACTAATAAGACGACCGTGGCTCATCAGAAATATCTTCAGTTTCATACAAACAGTAATAGGCGCTGTCAGAAAACTATTTTTGATCATTAATTTGGTCAGGATCAGATTATCCCACGATCCCTTTGATGTTAAACTCATCATACACAAACAAATGCTGAAACTGTAAAAATAAAACCAAGGAATTAGAGCTGTATTTTAGTTATGTGAAGATTTTTTTTATTATTATTTTCAAAAGTCTATGTTCCAGTCCATATTGTTAACTCTGGGAAAGCAGTCTCTGTGGTGCTTTCCAACACAGGTGAGGCTCAGTGTCAGTTTACAGAAACACCTGTTCTGAAAACAAACACAAAGCCTCCCATCTGGGTAACCGGGGCAACACTGAACAGTTTACTTTTAACACTGATAAAAACAGCCAGAGAGACACAAATGCACCCAAACATCAGGCAATATTTCACACATTTCCTCCATATTTATAATCCCAATTTAGTATAAAGTCAAATCGCACAATCACAAAAAGAAGCCCCTTACCTTTTCTACGAGAGACCTCTGTACATGTCTCAGAACGTGGCGCTGACACAGATTCATACTGACAGCAGCTCCCTGTTATGACATCAGCTCTTAACTCCTCTCTCTCTCTGTCTTTTTCTCTTCACAACAGCTTTGCATGATGGATTGAGTAGACTGACGCAAACCTGCCACACTGGTTTTGCTTCTTGTTCTCTCTCTCTTTCTGTCCGTATCTCTCTCTCTCTATGTCTCTCTCTCTCTTGCTCTCCTCCCCCTCTCATTGTTGTCTTCTCTGTCTTTTCCTCTCCTCACAGGGTAGCATTCCTGACTACAGTTCAATGTGTCACCCACTTAACAGCTGAACAGGACAGGGAGTGCACACACATACACACACACTCATCACGTGCTGACATTCACGCCCTAAAGAAAATTCAAAACCCATCTTCACATCACTTCATAGCTTGAGGGAGAAGGGACACAGCTCATATAGTTGTGTGAAATGGAGCAAGAATGACATTTGGTCTTTTATTATCACCCCCTCATAAGGCAAACCTGAGTCTAATTATCTGGGTAAAGCAGGTATCAGAATACATAGAAACAGTGCACCTTTAATTGGGACCAGAGACAACAAAGAGCTCATGCAGACACAGAAATACCAGCAGGTATAAATATTGTTCAAAAACACACCTCTCGTATGACACATATTCAACCTTACAGAGCTCAATTGGAAACATACTTGTTGTGAATCCGTGGGACTGTAATGCAGACTGGAGGAGGGAAATATTTGAGATTGCTGATAGGTTTTAACCAGAATAAGAAGAAGAATTGTTAATGGGAGACTGGATTCAGTTCAGTTAAACCCTGAAAGCCAGAGAAGACTAATCAGACATAGATAAAAACAGTTGTACTTACTGCTTTACATATGCTCGTAGATGCTCGTGTTATTGTTTTTTTTGCATGCACCTGCTACTGTCTTCCGCACAAGTAGAGGAAACTGTGGTTGCCAAATGTTGCAACGTTAAGTACAGGGTAGTCTCAATTCATTACTGTGCTTGTCGAAAACACTAATGCAAGGGCAAGTCTTCAGTCTCTAATGATTTGATCAACAAAAAGCTACACGGGCAGAGATCTAGGTGGTTGCATGGTCTTCCCAGGACAGAGAAAGTCTGTTATTAGGATTAAATAGCAACAGTATGACTCTACAGACACCCACCCTTGTTCCTGACAGAAGAATAGCACTCAGTGTGTGTGCAGGATGGATGCAAATCAGCATTGTGCTCACTTACACACTAGTTCTTTCAATACATTCTTAAGGGTGTAGGACTCAGACAACTATGTGAGGAAGAGCAGTTTCACAGTGGATATCAATATATCAAATTATCCCTCTTCAAGACTGATGATAAAAAAGTTAGTTTTCTTCAGCCTCTTGGCCAGGTCGCTTCTGCAAAACAGATTCTATATCTCAGTAAGTATTAACTGGTTAAATAAAGATTAAACAAATTTATTGAACACTTACAGGACGCTTGGGCTAGGACTCTTGTTCTTATGTTTGCTGCTGTAGCCTTAGTTTCTCCTAGAAATATGTTGAAAAAATAAAGTAAAATGTTTTTATTCATGGGTTTATCTCCCGTTTCAAAACAAAACCTAGCTGCCCTTTCAGTATCCACTAGACAGATAATTGCTGGTTTTGTACATTCATCTAAGATGTGTGAAACTCCTCCTCTGTTAATTATGTTCTAGTGTCACTCAGACTGTCCATAGACTGTATATGAAATGGGCAGCCTGGCTCCGCCTTTTACCATTGTACGGTTTTGAAGCCAAAAAACCTCAGTCATTGTGCAGCCAGAGTCTGCGCAGTAGAGATTATGAGGGACACAAAGAAATCTGAGTGCAAGTATTTGACAAAATAATTTAATCTTTTTCTGTCAACACTCTAATCTATTCATAACTCTTCTTCCTGATGTATTTTACTATTCCTGTAAGAACGGCAGCTCTGACACATTGTTAAACCAGACTTAAAACCTTGTTTTAAATGTCTAATAACTAATGAAAAAGAAACTTTTCAGAAAAAAGAGGACTTGACTTAAGGTTGGGACATTTAATCAGATTCGAGCTTGCAGGTTTTATAGTATAAAAACGTATTTATAGGGTAAATGGATAAAAATTTTGTCAAAGCGTGGTATTGTCCCATTATTTCTCACATGTGAATAAGAAGTAACACTTTATACCAAAGAGGCGTAAACAAGCTCAGGTTAACTTTCTAGAAGTTAAAATAAATTGATGCACATTTTCCAAAAATAAAGAAAAATGTGGCCTGCATGGTAGCTCAACATTGAGCGCTAAAGCCTCACAGCAAGAAAGTCACAAGTTCAAATCCCAGTTTGCCCAGGTTCTCTTCAGGTACTCCAGCCTCCTCCCACAGTCCAAAAACATGCTCATCAGGTTAATTGATGATTCTAAATTGGAGTGAGTGTGTGTGCAAAATGTTGTCTGCCTCTATGTGTCAGCCAAATGACTGTCAACCAGTCAAGGGTGTACCCTGTCTCTTGCTCTAAAACAGCTGGGATCGGCTTTGGGCACCCTGAACATGATAAGAGGTATAGAAGATGAATGAATGAAAAAAAATAAAGTTATACTTAATGTTTCTTGCCCTGCCTTCACCACTTCTTTGGTCTCATCAGTGATGCCTTTTAATTTTTTCTTCATCTGTCCGGTTGTATGTTTTCTACCCAACAATTTTCTTCAGATTTTCCACTCTTCTTGTACTGGCATTAAATCAAACATGAATAAAGGTTGAACCATATTTGCCAAAGTTATTGAAAGACAGGTGAAAAACCTGCACTGGCTCCAACATTAAGTTATTATTGTTGCTTTGCTACCACTTGCTCACTCTCTGTGTAATATCACACCAATCATGTCATGTAAATTTGGTCACCTTCATCCAAAGCAAAGTCAGTGGATGAACTGTTTTAGATTTTGCCCTTTAAAACAGAAATACTTCGCCGTTTCCCTAAGCTGTCCCAATTTACCTGAATCCACCCTACTATGTATTGCCAGTTGAGTAACTGCCAGGCTGGAGTGGTGCACAGACTGTCGCCAAGTGAGCAAAAAGACCTTATACAGCTAACGACAGACTCTCTGAAAGTTCCCACCTGTTTGTGTTGAAGTTGGTGCCGGGACTTGAAGGACACCTTGCTTTTTGTTTTCTGACACGCCGATTTACTTGTGGATTTATCAGGTGTCTCGTCGCGAGGACCGTTTCAACGGTAGACGGCAGCAGAGACCAATTTAACGTCATAATAACGTCATCTTTGCCCGTACCGGCCACGTGATTAACACGGAAGACAACAAGCCAGTAAAATGTAGGAAACAAGACCGTCTAACTTTGTTTTTAGTTCACTGTCCTTTGTCTGTAATCCAACTTGAGTTTATGGTGGCACTAAATGAGACCTGAATGAATCCTTCTGCCTTGAAAATGTGAGAGATGTACTTGACGACATCGTTTAACCACTGTTAACGTCAGTTAGGTTAGTTAAGTGTCAAAATGCGGGGCGATTCACTTCTGTCAAGCATTAACGTAGTGCTTGTAATGGCCTACGGAAGTCTGGTGAGTCTGTCTCTATGTTATTGTAATACACACGTACAATACATTTTTTACAACACGTTTTCAGAAACCAAATAAGATGCTTTCACAGGTTTATTTAATTATATTTTATTTAAGTACATAATATGTATGTGTCACAAAGATAGACAAAACATGTATTTAAAAATCCACCGCCATGATAATAAATTCAGTTATGTTTTGATTCTCAGACCCGACATTGTGTTAAACTTCTTGCATCGAACGATAATAAAATCGTAATAAATAAAAGTGTTTTTGAGTTCTAAGTTGACTCGACTCAGATCAGTCTATTTAGTTAACCGCACACAAATATTTTCTGTTGTTCTGTTGTTGTCAAGCATCCTTTTCAGCACCCTAAAAGAGGCTCATAAAACTCTTGACTGTCCTCCAGGTGTTTGTTTTGCTGTTTATCTTTGTCAAAAGACAAATTATGCGCTTAGCCATGAAGTCCCGGAGAGGACCACATGTTCCCATTGGCCACAATGCTCCAAAGGTAACACACACACCTGAAAGAATCAGAAGTGTGGAGCTGCTCAGTACCTTGCTGATACACTTGTGTAATTTTAACACTGGTTGATCCTGCAGGAGTTAAGACAAGAAATTGATGCCAAACTCAGCCTGGTTCAGAAAATCCACTTTGAGCCTCGTCTGCTGTCCTCAGATGATGACCGGCTAAAGCACAGTGAAAATTCAGGTCAGAGAGGCACACTGTTTTGACATATTCACAGGAGAAGTTTATTGTTTGTATGAATCTGGATGTGTGTATTTCAGGTTCTTATGACTACCTGTACAGGATGAAAGCACTGGATGCCATCAGGGACACAGGTGAGCTGTTGATGTCATTGACCTTTGTTGTCATCATAAAATAATTTAAATTCCTTCTCATTTTTTACAAAATAACCTGGATTTTCTGTCATTAGATCTCCCTTTCCGAGAACTGGGTGGGACACCCACTGCTGTTACGGGTAAAATACTTCGGACTTGGCTTCTACAGCTGAGAAATTCGCCCTACATGTTCCCAGAAAACCTCATTGACTCAGTGCTGGATGGATACAATAAAGCACGGCATGGGGCAGAGGTCAGTGTTTTGTGTGTTTGTTTACCAAAGATTTACCATCTTATCACAAACTTACTAATCAAGTTTTGGTGTTAAAAGAGGTTCAAGCTCGATGTTAAGTTTATCAGTTCATCAGTGTAATGTGTCATTTTTCTTCGTCCTCTGATTTTGTTTTCAGGCTTTTGGTGAAGCAGAGTTTTCACAATTCCAGAAAGCTCTAACTGAGCTGGCCTCTGCGTGAGTACAAACACACCCTTTCCTCTCAGCGCTCCCTCATAGCTTTTCCTTTTTATGCTAATCCCTTCATGGAATGATAATTATGCACCAAGAACAATCTACTCTTTCCCTTGTTTTTTAGTGTCAAGTCCTACAGCAGTGGCAGCTCTCTGAGTCAGTATCACCAGTCTGCAGCCAAAGACTTGACCAGCACAGCAGAGCCCACAAGCTCATCTTCCTCCCCGACACAAACCACCTACCTCACATCTTCAGTGCAGCAACGCAGCAAGAGGCCCAGAAACTTCCTTGAGCTGAAGAACTTCAAAGACAACTACAACACCCTGGACAGTACGCTCTGAATATCTACTGATCCTGTCCTCAAGAAAGGTCAAGACAAGACAGCTGCCAGGAATTTACTGTCACTTTAGCCACAAAGTTCAAAGTGAAGCAACATGAACAGTGCCTTTGAATACTAACATATACTGCCTGATGTAGGATAGAGTGCACTTCAAACTATTTGTATAGGGCTTAAACTGAGTAAACATCCTCTGCTTATGTACTGTATGAATGCATGTATGTATAACTGCCAGAGAAAACTTGACTACACCAAGTGTCTAGTGCAAGAAAGGTTGATTTGACCAAAACACAATAGGAGCTAAATAGCTATGCAATAGCATAAGACAATCAGTATTTATTGCACAATGTCATGGCCTATGCAGACTTATTTAAAATAACCAACTGTATTTAAATAGATAACAATGCTTGTGTAAAAACAGTGTTAACGGTTGTCTTGCACTGTTAATGTCTCTTGTTTTTGTCCTAGTGCCTCTGCTGTGTACAGTCACTGTGACAGCTTGTTTTTTTAGACTTAAGTGTCCATTTTACAGAAGCCATAATTAATACTTAATTTAATGAACTGTTTTGATTTGGTGCTCTTCTGATTTTATCTTGACAATTACTCAGTATTGTGCATTAATTTGTCATATTTTTGGAGTTTCTTTCTCTTCTAACTTTTGGAAAAAGGAAGACTGACCCTAAAATGTCTGAATTTATTATCGTATCTGGAAATATCCACATGCCTTATTGTTGTCATTTTCTTTGCTTTTAATTGCAAAATGCCTCCAGAATAAATTAAGAACACCTTCTAAATGTTCCAGTTTTCTCACAAGGTTAGTTTAGTGTTAAGTGTCCAGCAGAGGGCGCAGCTGTCCTTGTAATTCAGTTCAAAACGCACCAAGTGATGTGAACATTTAGAGATCAGGAGGTACTGAATTTATTTGAAGCCATTTATTCTGAGCCACTAACAGATTATAACATACTTTAAAAAATGTACCACATAATCTGTCTAGAGTTTTTTTAATATAAATAAATACAAAGAAGTAAAATTTTAAGCAGGGGTTAAAACATCAAAACATTTTCATTAATATGTACAAAACAGAACCATACTCAACAGCAGAGAAATGAAATGCTTTACAAGGAAAGAAATAGAAGCCACTTCCGTGAAGCATGTGTTTTGTCAAATTTCTTCATCATTGATGCTGCCATTTTTCTTCTACTTCCTCACAGTTTCACAAGGTGCCATATCGCTTGGGGCTTAACAAACAAGTTTTATCTAAAAAGCTCTTTTTCATAGGAGGTTGTAAAACTTTATGTTGGCTACAGTCATTATTTACATGTTTGAAGCGATTTATAGTTCACTCTACAAAGTGAACACAGTCATGAATGAGTACAAAGATGTAGGATGTTGGTCGACATGTTGATTTTTACATAAAGCTCTAGCTTAGTTAGCTTTGTTTGCTACATTCCTGATTATGAATTTACACTCTCTTAACCCACTTTGTCAAAACAACTGCACTTTGCTCCACATTTCAGTTTGAACACAACGTCAATGTCATAAACTCAAAGGTTAAACAAAAACAAGCGAAACAGGGCAGGACATGGAAAAACAGAATATAGTACAACATGTAAAACTTCAAATGCGCCTCTGCTCTGCTATCTACATTAAAGCTGACATAGGTGCCAACAAACACCATACAGTCTCCTTCTACAGTAAGTGGTTGGACCACTTTCGTCAAAGTGTTGGTGTGGTTACAGTCCAGGGAGCTCTGCTATGACATCTTAAACATTCATGTGATCAGATGTGGTGCTGTTTGGTTTCAGTCTGCTGTGAAAGGTTTGGTGGTTCGGGTCCCATGTAGACTTTCTGTGTTTTTTTCCTTCATGACTTAATCTCGATGACTTTGATGAAAGGGAGTGGTTTGTTGGATGTGGTGGAAGGCTTTAACTGTTTGCTGGAGAGAAAAAAAGGATGATTTAATGAATGATTGCTCAGAAACTCACTGATTTATTCTGTCGCTTGAAGGAAATGCTTGCAGCTTCTGCATATAAAAAAGGCCCTGTAAGACTTATCTTAAAAATATAAAGAGTTATAAAGTACCTGTACACAATTTGGGGATTGCGTTCTGATGATAGGTAGGAATTTGACCTTTGACCTCCAAGGAAGTAGTCCATCTGGTCATGCATCTCTCGGTTCTGCACACACAAGAAGTCAGTGATCAGTTCACATATTTGTTATTAAAAAAATGGCTTCATTTTCCTCTGAGTGTCTCTTTGATCTTGCATAACTAAACCTGCAGAGTGTCTAACCCCTGTTTTTTAGGTAATCCTGACCTGAAATTATTAATTCCACTTGAAAAGTAACTTTAACAGGAGAAGACTACACGTATCTCTCACCTCAGCCTCCAAGAAAGCCACTTTCTCTTCCAGCTCTTTGATGACTCGGTCTCTCTCCTGGATCACCAGGCGAGAGTTCTGAAGCTGAGAATAGAGCAAACACACAGTCAGACTGTGAGAGACTCCTCTGCAAATATGAACACTGAGACAATGTGTTTGCTTTACTGAGACCCGCACATGTCAACTCACCTGTTCAATCATGTGTCTGACTTTCCTTTGCTGGCATTTCAGCATGTCATCCAGATGGTGGATCTTTTCTTTGAGAACAGCCAGCTCCCTCTCCAGCTGCTCAGCCCTAAAAATACACACAGAGTTATGACACTAATCCTGAGATGATTGTCATAATTTATTCCGTGTGTGTCTCTTTGTGTGCGTGTGCTAACCTTTGGTCTCCTTTCTGGCCCTCTTCTCTCAACTTTTGCAGCTCACGGAGTTCATCCTCCCGGTTGCGGATTGCCTCCCGCAAGGTGGCGCTCTCCAGCTCCATCCCTCCCAGCAGCCTTTGCAGCTCTTCTATGCGGTGGTCTTTCCTCTCGCTGGCTTCTTCTGTGATTTTCAGTTTTTGCTCCTGGCTGCTCAGGTGCTCTCTCAGCTTGTTGCCTTCCGCCTTGAAGAGACATGGAGAGAAATGATTGACTTTGCTGAGATGGAGTAAACATTTAGCAAAACTGCATGCAAAGAGAAGCTCCTGTGTGTTACCTGCAGCCTCTCTTTCTCCTCCAGGTGCTTCTTCTCTGCCTCCTGGAGCTGTGCATACAAGCGCTTACTGACCTCCCTCAGCTTGGTTCTTTCTGCTTCTTCATCTGCTTCCTGATAGAGAAAGAATGAAGGGTTAAATAGATGCTGTAATTTCCTGGAGAGTCTGAATCCAGATTAAAATCCCATGAGGAATGTGCAAAAGGGTGTTGACTTCAAATCCAGCTGTGTCCTGATGTGCAAAGTTGACTGAGAGTCAAAATCATGAGTGCTGCCAAAGTGTTTTAGCTCAACCCTGACTCGGGGCAGTTGGACTCTTGTCCAAAGATGAGATTGTCTGAGATACCTGTGACAGACTAGGAATAACTATTTTAATTTAGTTAGGAAACACAGTGTAATTATAAAAAGAAATGTGAAAATACGCCATAGGTTGTATTTTACTTCATGAAAACAGAGAAATACTCTGAAGTTAGCGCAAATATCTATAACTGACATAAACATACTGAATTAGTCACAGGACATTTTGGAAAAATATGGAGATTTCTGTGGGAATTCCTTGAATTTGGTTTCCTAAAGCCACAACAAGAAAGGTATAGAAGAACTTTAAAGATGGAATTCTAAAAAACAAAAGAGTTAAGATTTTTTCCCATCAGAATTGAGTACTTTTTCTAAGACTTTACAGAATTCTGAAAATAAAGTAAGGAATATATTTTTTGAAACAATCTTTTAATTTCAGTGGCCCCAATTCTCTGTAATAAAGAGGGGGATTCTTTCCATTAAAAAGATTTCAAACCACAAGTTTCACACTTCTTTTAACTTACATCAACCTACAGACATCCTTTTACTCTTTGATGAACACTGTCCAGTTAATGAGTGTCTAAAAAGTCACAACAACTTCACTTTCTTTACCTGTTAAACAATAAAACCATAACAAGTTATTACTTCTTTATCATACTGTTCACAGTTTTTATGTTCTACTTTTAAAAGAGAACATGTTACTGTGGATGGCTGGCTCAATAATGGTTGGGAGATATTTTTTTACTGATGTAATTGCAGTGCTGTTATCGCTTCGAATGAGCTCAGTGGGTTAGGCCGTCATAAAGAAAAACAGGCGTCGACGTGCGTCACTGGAGAAGTCAGAGGAGAGTTTTCCTCCAGTTTCTGCAGCACCTCTGTGAGCGAGCCATCGCGTGACTCACAGGTAGCTCAGCCCATTAAAGCATGGATAGTGGTGTCGGGCCTGTTTGCTGCGTTTGTACACAATCATTATTGACACACAGACAGTAGTGGTTGCTAACGGTGTTCAAAGACAGCAACAAAACTATTAAAGGAGAGCTATCTGTGGAATGCTGGCAACAACGAAAAAGACTTGAACACAAAAGCACATGTGAGGAAAGGAACACTGTGTGCCTGAACAGCTTTCTCACACATTAACATGCACCCCAGGGTGCTATGAGCACATTTACTGTCTCACTGTCATTTTAATCCTTTTCTTTTCTGCTTTATCACATTTCTCTCTTTCACCTGACACCTTATGCTCTCTTTTTGCCTTTAGGAGGTGACTGCTTTGCACGGAAACACTCCTGCAAAGACTTTCACACACTGTACAGACAGTTTGAGATAACTTTGAATAGAGGCTGCTCACCTGTCCCTCTGCTTTAGTGCTGCTCTTAGAGGCAGATGAGCTGCTCTTTTTGAAGGGAACACCAACTTTCCATCCATTTGTGTGTGGCTGGGAAAAAATAAAAAGAAGGAAGTGAGTGAGGACGTAGTGGAACATGGAGGTGCACATGCAAGGAGGAAATGCCAGAGAGTGCACAGGATGGGAGATTAACAAAAACAACAATAAAAAAAACAGCTCAAAATAAACCTACCTTGCTCTTGGCTGCCATCTGCTCCCTTAGTGTCTTCAGGCAGTACCTCACCTAAAACAAAACAAAACAGACATATTTTGAATACTGATACAACTGAATGCATTATTTTTTTTTTAACAGTGTAGAAAGAAACAAGTGTGAGCGAGACATGGGCAGGATGGAATTTACATGAATCAAACATGCAAATTGTTACATAAGGATGATTCTGTTTTATGTGCCAGTGTGACCGTCTGTGAGGATGCTGTGTGCAAACTGACCTCCTGTATCTGAGAAACTTCATCTGACAGCATCTTGAGACTCTGCTGGTGCTTCTGCTGCTCCTGTTTGCGTGCCTCTAAATAAACCTGACACAGGGAGGGACGTCAAACACGGATGTTAAACACAAACATAAGTGATAACAAAACAAACATGGCACATATTTTCTCACAGATAAAAGTAATCGTGCCGCGCCTACCTTGATAACCTCCACCTGCTCCTCTGTAGATTTGACCGGCTCTGGGGTGAGAGATGTTCTGTCGCTGGCTGGCTGCACCAGTGCAAATGCTCGTCCGATGGGCTGGAGATAAAGAGCAGAAGAGTTATGCGTGCTACTTTTTTATTTTTTTGTTCTGTGTGAATCTCAGCTGATGGGTGTGATACATTCCCATTATTACCACATGTGCAAATGAGTGAGGTCACTGTGTTTGCCGCTGCTAGAGGAAGAGTTAGAGAACGTTTCTCATATGGATTGCGCAACTTTAGCAGCAACAGCCAGGACTACTTCCGTGGACAATAATTGTGAAACATCTGTTTGGAAAATCTGATATGAATGATGCAATTTAATTATTAAGATCTGAAAGGCGTATTCTTCAACGCTGAGTCTTGATCGAAATCATATTTGTGCTTGTGCAACCTACTGTGAGTCAGTCATAACTAGCAGGCAGAAACATTTAGCCATAATCACCAAGGAGCCCAAGCTGTAAACATCTGGTGCTACTTTAGAAGTGGTAGTCAGAGCTGGTCAGAACCAAAAGTAAAGAAACACTCATACATGAGAAGGCAGGGGGAAGTTATGTAACTGCTGCTCTGGTGGTCTTTTTTTTTTTGGATGGAACTTTGGCGCTGGTTTTGGTAGAACAATGGCCGTCTTGAGACGATCTGAGTAGCCTTGTGTGGGAACCAAGCTAATGAAAAACTGGTGGCAGCTATGGCATGTTTACAAGCAGATTAATGTTTTGTACACTGTGAGTGCAGGAATGTGGCGCTGTCAGTGCTTGAATGAGCGCTCGCTATGAAGTTATATCTCAGGTTATTAAGAAGATTTACAGTAAGAACTTTCAGGTCTGTATATGGTGTGAGTGATGAGTATCTTCACCTGTAGTGTGCTATTTTCTCCCTTCAAAAGAAGCTCTTTATCCTCATGTCATCTAAAAAATCCAACCCAGTGTTTCCATTAAAGAGTGCAAATCTCATTACATAATCTTTCACTCAAGAATCCAAACTGGGTTTTTTAAGTGCAACTGTCTGCAGATTATTCCCTCAAAACTTCTGAGTCCCAAGACTTAGAGTTTTAAAACAGCCAAGATCTCAACTTAAGTTATCAAGTTGCAGGAAGTTCTTCTTACCCTGTCTTTGTGCTGCTCAGTGCTCCTCTCCGCTGGGCTCTGGCTGTGAAGTGTGAGCCGAAGTCGCCTGCACCCGTCCTGAAAAGACAGCGCGATGAAGAAATGAGATGCTGAAGTAAATCCACAAAGAGACCGTTATGTGATGGAGAGGCAGATTGAGAACTATTTTGAGGAGGAGAGGGGAAAAAAGAGGAGGAGAGACTGAGTCATACTCACTAAATGAAACAGAACAGGAGGGAGAGAGACAGGGGGAGTATCCGGTAAGAGAGAGGGGGGGGTTTGAGCGTCAGAGTGAAAGTTGAAAGTTTTTCACAGCTGCACACAGACAGATTGTTTGATTTAAATTATGTGCTATAGACGTCAGAGAGACTTAAGGCGGAAACCCTCCAGGCGCTCCCAGCCAATGAGAAGCAGCCACTGGATTTCTGGGAAAGCAGGCAGATAATGTATCGTCAAACAAGATGAGACATCTCCATGGCAACAAAACCTCACAGTAGCCATAAACAATCTGGCACTCGAGAGTGAGGATTTTGTCAGAGAAAAACAATACACAGATGCAACACTTGACTAAAACTCTTCTAGACACGACACAAATGAACCATCCTTGTGTTTTTCTTTCTTATTCTTGGGGGAGAAGTCACACCAAGAGGAAATGTCTGAAGTGGGACGTGACCGTGTGCGTGTGCGTGTGTCTATCACAGGGAAACCCCTTATATATGTTATATGGAGCAGGGTGTATATGTGTGTGTGAAAGTATGCGGATGTGAGGGAGGAGGGAGGAGGTCAGGGAAATTATATAACAACTTGTTCTGTTTATTTTCCAGAGTGTCCCCTCTGTGTCTAAACTCATGTCAACTCAGAGACACAGCAGGCAGAGGAGAAATGTCAGCAATGCTCTACTGTGGTTAAATGGTGTAAACAAACACACACACACACACACACACACACACACACACACACACACACACACACACACACACACACACACACACACACACACACAGTTAGAAATAGAAAGAATGCACACACGTTATCAAATTTATTGCCCAGATATTCTAATTATTCAACTTGTTAATAAGTAACAGAGTCTTCAGTGAAATCTGTCAAGTGATCGTGATTGTGTGTGTTTGTATGTGTGTGTGTAGGTGAATTAAAGTGGGTGTGTGCATGTCCTGATTTGGCCACCACTTTTGTTGTCTTTGTTTTTTCAGTACAAACACATCTAAGCTCCCCGACGTTACCTTGTACGCCCTGTTAGGACTACTGTAGACTATGTGACTTATGAGGCTCGTTATCGTGTCATAGGATTTTTGTTTGTAGATTAAAGTAACTCTTTTTGTGGAAGAACATGATTGAAAGTTATTATGGACAAAATTACTTCAAGTGCTTGGAATGAATTGTTAATTCACCCATACTACGTTATGTAATATGATCTGACGAGAATGCAGAATTTCTTGTCTCCGTTTGTGAGGATGGCTTGGGACAGTGAGGCTACCCATGAGCACAACTACTGATGACAAACATTAATACAGATGGCTGTGCTCATGAAAGCAAGTTTGGGTTTTAGAGTCTTGCCTACAGAAACTTGTGCAGCATTAAAAAGTCTTAAACCACCGACAAGGATATGTGTTTAGTCAACCGTACAATAAAACATTAGCATCAGTATAGTCATAGTTATTATGTTGAGTTATATGTTGGAACTATGCTTGCTATCTCGTAGCACGGTGAGGTTTGGCAGTATTTTGATCTATAAAGAGGAGTTTAATGGAGAAAATCGAATGCAGAATTCACTTCAACTGCCATTTGACCACCTAACTATGGCAAGACAGCACAGGCATGTGAAAGTTAACCTGCAAGATGATGCTAGCTCTATAATTGTTAGGCACACTCCAATTTGCCATTTTTTACCTGCAGACTTTGCGATCCTGTTTAGCTGTGCTGTATAAATTCCACTTAGTTTGACTGTTTTCTGAGGGTTTTATAAGCTTTACTTGTTGAACCAGATATCAAATTTCTGTTCAGACAACTAGTTAAATTAGCCGCTTTGGGAAAAAACAAAACTCACCACTGAACCACTTGTATAGCTTGAGGGCTGATAAACTTTTTTTCTGGTTGACGGTAGGTTGTGAAAAAAGATGTTCATTATACTAAGTTTTGATTATTGGAAAAAGGGTCAAGGATATGAAAATACTTGCAACTAAGCAGTTTAAAGCCAGACTGGCAATCAAGGTGAAAAAAAGGAACTCTCTCGTTATCTCCCTGCTGATACAGTGAATGACCCAACCTTGATATTAGCCAGACAGAGGATATGAACTGGGTTGTGTTGCGTAACACTTTGATACAGCGTGGTGAGAGCATACAAAAAGAAGTGTTCTATAGACAATAGGAAGCCTGAATGATTAGGTTTTTATCTGTCCAGGAAGTTCAGTAACAGAGAAAACCAGAGAGGGACAGCTAAAGGTAAAAGGCTAGGAGCAGCCAGAGTAAAGAGCGCCAAAAAGCAACAAGAACAATGAGAGAAACAGAGGAAATATCCCATTAGCTGTGGTAGTGGTCCAACTATGTCAAATGGAAACTCAGGAAAATGAAAGCAAAGAATTCCCCTCTTCATCATGCTTTGTGCTCAGATTACACCTGAAAGCTTTCATAGGGCACAGAGATTAGAGGAGAGGGAGAGAAGAGCAGGAGAAAAAAAAAAGAACAGAGAGATGGTTGTCAAGAAGGAATCCATTATTATACAACTTCAGCAGTCATCCATAGACGAGCAAACAAAGACTCAGCTAATCCTCCCTCTGCCATCAACTGTTTACACACTCGACTCTCTGTCTGCTTTTATATCCACACACAAAAATGCTACCTCAGAGGACAACCTGTAATACGAGACATCACGGGAACACACACAAAAAGACCAGTTGGATGTGACCACGGTCAGTGACGTCTGCCCACACTCGTACAAAGCCTCGCATGAAGGAAAACACACATACACACAGGACAGTACACACTACCTTTCTAACAGGAGAGAAACCTGAAACTGAGCTCACACATACACAAACTCTCCACACTGCCTGGGGAGATGACAAAAGATCAAGGTGGTATGACTGGGAGGCTCAAAGGGCATGGAGACTCTTTTGTTTTGGACTTTGGCATCAGGAACTGTGTAAATAATCAGGGTTAAATTTGCCTGGAATTGGAATTGGCCAGAAAGATGGCTGACGAACACTGAAAATACGCCATGTACTTCAGAGCTCTGCTTCCTGGTAGCTGCAGGGATCTTTGCCATGAAGAGTAAAAAGACTTTTAGTGCCTCCAGGTGTAATACCTGCATACCACGCAAGCATTTCTTAAGTTCAAGATGGTGTGCACATGTGTATTAAATCCCTCAAACCCTCTCATGCACTGCTTTCTTGATCACCTGCTGCACAGATGTCACTTTTGACACATTTCCAGCTTTATAAACCTCAGCCTGTGAGGCAACAGATGTGAGCAGGCAGGTACATTTCAGTAGACTTAAGGTTCAGTATCTCGTTTAAGTAAAGACAAGAAATATTTGTTTGTTGTTGGTGTTTTTGTGAAACAAAAGCTTTTCTCATTCTGTCTTAAACACAATACTGATATACAGAGAGCGGCTGAACAGGAACTTTCTTAGAAAAATAGTCTTATCCTCTGTATTATGACTAAGTTAATGAAATATTTTACAAGTGTAAGCTTTGATTCTTATCTCTTATGCATAGTTAGTTCTGCAGAAGCATTTTCCACTTCTTAGCAAGTATTCAGTTCCCAAGAAAGAGACACACGGCAACTACCGAGATACACAAAACAACCACAAAGAGACACAAGCTACAGAGACAATACATCAACCACAAACAAAAATACAAAAAAAGAAAACCACCACAGAGAAGTCAAAATGACCAAGGGGAGACATACACAACAAAAAAAAAGAGGCACAACCGACTACAATGAGACATTGCAGTTTTCAAAGAGAGCCAAACAAAAACCAAAAGACACAAAACAGTCACAAGGATTCCAAAACTACAAAGACAGGATACAAACAACAAACGGATGTTAGAAGAATAAAATGTTAAGATGACACGCAACTACACAAAAAATAAAGATGGATAAAACGACTAAAAAAGAGACAAATAACAAGAAAAGACAGCGATAAATAAAAAGCCACAAAGAAACAGACACCAATAAAAGTGACACAATACAACCACAAAGAGACACATATAAGATGCATAAGATTTTAGATTATATTCTCATTTGTTTGAAAGCCTCAGCTTTATGTGTTTCCTCTTTTGGGGTTTAATCTTGCAGTTTGAGGCTCTAGTCCCCTGAGTAGTGTCTGTCAGGCTTTGCCCTTCAACGGTCCATAAAAACTCTAAGGTTAAGTTGAAGGATGTGTAAACTCTAATGCTAAAAGACAAGCAAAGGTGTGATGAGTTGGAGAAGGATATGGGTGTGTGTTGCCATCATGTGAGAGAATTAGTAGGTTAACGCTGAGGGTAAACAGTTATCTCACGGCATATGGGCCTGAGTCATAACATGAGAGCAAACTACACAGTGATAGAGAACACACAAACATCTCACTGTCAATCATATTAACCTGTTTCTTCTTCTCTGTTTCGTGCTAACCAGGTGTGCTGTCGTGATGTAGTCGAGCCACTAAATGGATAAATGTATAGAGTGTGTGTGGCACATTCCCAGAAAATGACATCAGACATTCCAGACTGAGATGCTGATTGGGGATGAGGAAAGACGGGGGGAATGTGCTCAGTCACACAACTCAGGGAAAATAAGCAGCTGTAGGAATAATTGTAGCATTATTTAAAAAGAGACTTCATGGAAACAGAGGGGATACTGTACCACAAGTTCCAAGAAAATTTCTTAGAACAGATTTTTTTTTTTAAACTGTTGCATCAAAGCCAGGTTTGGATGTTCTTCCTGTTGTCAAATTTCCTATTGTCCTACTTCCATAGAAAATACAGATGAATTCTGAAGGCTGTCCTCTGATACATCAGGCACACTCCCTGCTTTCACGTCCTTGTCCTGTCAACATTCTCTCTGATTAACAGTAAAGGGAGTTGTTTTTTGTAAATGTGACATTATAAGAGGTTACGTGTCACAGTGAAAATATCTGACTTCATCTGATAAGCGTGTCAGATGTGTGAATACTGTAGCTGTGGGACAAATTGACTGTAACATGTGACTTTTATAAGGATGACTTGGCTCCCAGTATGCAGTTTATGCAATGTTCCATGTTTTATTATAATGCATGATTTCACAGTCCCAGAGTTTCACAGGTTGCTTCATGGCACATTCCTCACCTCAAATTAACAGTTTCATTAGGCGTGTGTGGATGTGTGTGTGAAGTTGCCTGCTCTACAGTTCAATCTTTGTGGCACTTGAAGCTACAGTTACACACCAGTAACTGATTTCTGAGTCTGGACTATTGTAGAGTCTGGTTCTGGTATCTGGCTCTAATGATAAGGAATTTATTTTAAAAATTCATGATCATGATTGACACTGATCACTGCTATGCCCCTCTTTAAAATATGATCTGATATACAAGCTCAGTGCTGTTGGAAGGTAATGAACCAAGCAGGAGGCTTGCTGATAGGGTGAAAGTGTCATGTTGCTCTGCAACCTCATAAACCTCTGAGCAGGTTTACAGTTTGCTTTTCCAGTGAATGTTTAAACATTATGCTGCTTCAGGAGAAAATAGCTAACCTTATTCTCCAGAGCTGACAGAGGATGGATGACCCCACATCAAGGAGGGTTGATGCCTCATCCTGTTTAACAAATTTACATGTACAGATGGTGCACATTATGCACAAGAGAACCTGCAACAGGTTTTCTGGTCAGGTGCCTTCACTGTCTGTCACAATTGCAACTGTAAATCCTCAGATGATGAGGGCAGAAGCACCTGTGACAGGCACAGATGTTGTTTGGACAGCTTTTTAGATGCTGTAGCTCTGCAGTAGGACTCGAATTAATGAGATACTCTCATTACTAAAAGGCCAGAGACTTTTACACCACTTAGAGAAGATGAAGCCTGATAATCTGTGAGGGGGGAATCACCGGAGCGGTGCCTTTCATGAAGCACAATACAGGAGCATTAAGAAAATAAAAGCATGCTGAACAACTTTCAGCTGAAAATAAGTAGATTGCATCAACAAGTTAGAGAAAAGTTAAAGTCAAGTTTCCAAAGCCCAAAGATACCAGAACTTTAACACTACTGAAAAGAGATATCAAAGTGTGAATTATCTCAGGTGACTTACCCCATATTCTTGACTTCTGATGTCCTCAAACGTGCACAGACTTCTCGCCACTCCGTTCATCTTTGATAGAAATACAATAAATACTCCAAAAATAAATTAATAAATATCTTAGACGGTTTAATAAGTTGTTTTCCGTTTGGATGACTTCCCGGTGTCTCCTTTTCTTCTTGTTATCACGCTCCTTCGTCGGGTCAGTGTGTTCGTGAATCCGTTCACTCCAGACTCCTCTCAGCACATTGTAATAAGTTTCTAGTGACGTCACCACACGCCCCGCCCACTAAACCCAACCGAAACGTCCAAATAGGGAAACTGTGGAAAGAAAGCGCGAAAGAGGGAATAACTGAGAGGGGAGGGTCAGGGAGAGCAGCTGGAGATACCTGCGTCTGGAACAAAAAAGGACAGTAGACGTTTATTAACGAGGATAACATGGCAGGGATGTTATTGTAGACCTTTAAAGGTCGAAAAACTGCTGCTACTAACTATCTCTGTTGAACCATGGAGGGTACATTCTTGAAACCCATCTCAGTTTACAGATAGATTATTAATTCAAAAGATTTAACCCATGACTGAGCTTGTAAAAGTCTGCTATTAACTGACAAAGTAAGATAAAACAAGTTGTTAAGTTCAGTACTTCCTGCTTATTTTAGGAAGATGTATTTTTAATCATTAATCATCACTAACAGTATTTTTCATTGTTCAATGCTCCCAAAACAAACATGTTATTTACATGTTTGTTTAACTGGGGCACTGACTTTTAATTTATTTCCATATGAAAATAAATTTGCAGAGCAGCCTGTCTCAGATAAGGTATCTACCAGTGAACACCATGCTACTCTTTGTTTCGTCAACTTTGCACTGTGGTTAAAGCAGCACATACTTTTCTGTTCAGTCTGTACTTATAACACCAAACCACAAGAAGGACTGCAGCAATGACCAAAAATAGTGCAGACTTGCTCATTGTGACCTTGAGTCTGGCCAGGTATTGTCACACAGCTTAAAATACAAAATTTACCTTAAAATGTTTAAAAAAGACACAATTTAAATAAATCTACCATTTTTTTCTTTTAAAAAGTCTTTATAAGTTAACTAAAAAGTTCTTGTATCATTACATCATTTATTTCTAGTGGTTTTTGAGCCACTTGTAGAAGATCAAAATAATAAAGAATGTTACTGGTCAAGGGCTTCTCTGCCCACATAGCTGATTTCAGCAGCTGATCCTGGCCAGCACAGACCTCAGATTGAATTAAGACTTTAATGGCATTAATGGCTGTTGAGCTGCAAACAACATGGCATACATGGGATGATGCTAAGTGACTGTGAAGCGGGAGCACAAACACACACACACATACACTGAAACATTTCCATCAGATCCATGTGTCTCAGAAGTGCAGGGTTTATACTTGTTAAATATTTGAGATATTTCATTCCTTAACAGGATGTGGTCCGTAACGGTTATGTCACACTGGGTGTTTTTTAAATGGCTGATTTCACATTAGGAATGTGACTATGCCACATGAACAAAACAAACCTCTACCTCACTATAATATGTCATCATGTCTGATCCATAATAATATGTTTACATCACACTGCCGACCACACTCAGACGCACACTGATCCATGGATCAGACAGCAGACAGTGTGAGACGTGTTTTCACACTTCAGTGTGCGAGACGACAACCTGAGTCAGAACTCTGCTATTCAGTGTTTTTGGGGATTCATATTGAGTTTTAACACCTTGTTGGAAGGTTATTTTATTTGAGGAAGCATTCTATGGCATTTTACTGTCCATCAAAAATATCTTAGGATGTACGGATGTTTCAGTATGGAACAAATGAGCTGAGATGTGTCAGAAAGGCATTGTTTTTTCTGTTTTTAAAAGTGAGTCAGAATGGGATCTAAAAATATTACAGACAACCAGCTTTTATTTATTTATTTATTTGTTTGTTTGTTGGTTGGTTGTTTGTTTTTGCTTCGACTGATTTATAGTGCAAAGCTGTTCACTTTTTCCACATGTTGTTATGTTACAGCCTCATTCTAAAATGGAATAAATTATTTTATTTTTTTCTCAAAATTCTAAACATTGAACCCAATAATGACATTGTGAAAAAAATTACCCAATTTTAGCAAATTTACTAAAAAATAATAAAAAAAAAACCTAAGCAATCACATCTACATAAGTATTTACAGGCTTTGCCACAAAACTCAAAATTGAGATGTTCCTATGCCTTAAGTGAAGTCAACCTGTAGTAAATTCAGCTGATTAGACGTGGTTTGGCAAGGCACACACCTGTCTATATAAGGTCCCACAGGTGACAGTGCATCTCAGAGATCAAACCAAGCATGAGGTCAAAGGAATTGTCTGTAGAATGACAACCATCTCTGGAGCAATCCAACAATCAGGCCTGTATGGTAGAGAATCCACTCCTTAGTAAAAGGCAGCCTGCCTGGAGTTTTCCAAAAGGCACCTGAAGGACTCTCAGACCATGAGAAAGAAAATTCTCTGCTTTGATGCGACAAAGATTGAACTCTTTGACATGAATGCCAAGCGCGATGTTTGGAGGAAACCAGGCATTAGCTGGCCAATACCATCCCTATAGTGAAGCATGTTGGTGCAGCATCATGCTCTGGGGATGGTTTTCAAGAGCATGAACTGGGAGACTAGTCAGGATTGAGGGAAAGATGAATGCAGCAATGTACAGAGACATCCTGGATGAAAACCTGCTCCAGAGTGCTTTTGACCTCAGACTGTGGGCGACGGTTCATCTTTCAGCTGGACTACAACCTGAAGCACACTGCCAAGATATCAAAGAAGTGGCTTCAGGACAACTCTGTGAATGTCCTTGAGTGGCCCAGTCAGAGCCCAGACTTGAATCTGGGAGAGATTTGAAAATATGTATTTGTTGAAAAACAAAGTTCAGCTGACTTGAACCACAACACTGAAAAAATGACCAATAAGTGGGGAAAATAGAAAAGACTAATGTTTGGTCATGTGGTTAGATACAGTCAGAGGTTGAAAGTGCAGTAAGGTGTCACAGTCAGTGTGGTGTGATACAGTGATGTGTCTTTCCAGAAACAATGTCAAAATTAATGGTGAAGTCATGAATTCTATTTCAACAACATGAACTTTACACCAGATGCCCCTCATTCAATCATCTCTCCTTCCTTATTATTAGAATCCTGACTTCACAATTGGTGTTAAAAATAACTTTTTTATTTGTTGATTCACCCATAAAGTCTGTAAATTTTTATTTAATTACATGTCTCAAAAGAGCTAAATTCCTGGAACACTTAGAGAACTTTACTCTTCCAAAGTACTTTCCTACCCTTTCCTATGTAAGATTTTTGATAAAAGGGAGAAATATTCTGAGCTATTAAGCTGCTCAAAGTTTTGTGATTTGAGTTTATTAATACTCAATGTTTTCTCGGGGAACCTTCCCTCAAAGAATTTTACACCTGAATGTTAACTCTAAAGTTAAAGATCAAGAAACAGTGAGCTCAATTTTTATAAAATCCTTGCCTAAGCTTTTCTAAAGCCGATTTACTGTGGTACCCAAGAGTAAATATTAATAGCAATGACGTATTGAAATTGATCCCCCTCTCATTGTCTTAGTATTTTTATCACAAATCTGAAAACAAAAACAGGTTTGACCCAGTCTTTAAAACTCAGAGACTTGTAAATCCACGTGTGTATCACCTGAAGGCAGTTGGAAATGTTTTCACACACCCTTTTTCTTGCTTATCATCCTTTGGGTTTAAAGTTATGTTTGGAAATCCAGAATGTTATGGAAACCTGATTCCACCCATGGAAAGTATGTATGCTAGGAGGTTACAGTCTAGCAAAACAGGTAGTGTACGCTACACGAAACACTGTACAGGTTTGGTTACACTGCCTGGGAGGTGTTAGTATCATACACAGCATCTGGTTCTATTGCAAATATTGAAGGTGTGACCGTGCATGCCAAGAAAATTGTTGCAAGGGAAGAATTTAAAGTTCACTTCCACAGGAACCAAAAAAAGGGAAGGGGCCTCTTTTGGTCTTTTGAAGATCAGTCACACAATAACACAGCGGGGAGGACTGTAAGTCTGTCAAAACCAGCCAGAGACCACATCTCCTCTGAAGCACAGACGTCACAGCGGAGGCTGAAATAGTCCCACAAATTCCCACAAAGGTGCCAACGTGTCAGATAAGATGTAAACGCACGACTCAGATCTTTTTATAGATGCCCTGAAAACAATGACCTGAAGTCATAAAAATGTTCTAGTTTACAGAATAGTTCTGTGGCATTTTCCTTCAGAGGATTTCCCTGACATCCAGACATGAATTGAAACAAAACTCCCAGGGTTACAGGTGGGATTATCTTCTGATGTAATTAACAAATACTCTGTGTACATCTTCATTTTTCTACAGCCTGGTTCACCTGCTTCTCATTTGAACCAGCACATACCTGCCACGCCTCACCCTGAGGTGCTCCTGCCAGAAACTGTCCATCACTGCCCACAGTTCCAACTACACAAGACAGGTCTGAGCTGCTGGAAGAACTCTGTGTCCTGATCATGACATTTTACATTTAACAAAAGGACTAAAATAAGTCTTCATTACAAATCTGGCTTTTGCAGGTCATTTCTTGAGAAGAAAAAGTGGTAATATGACATTTATCTGGGTTTGAGAAGATTTGAAAATTAAAGACATCTACATACAGAAAAGTGGGCTTCTTTTTTTTCTTTCACAACCCACACAATCCCAAAAGGTATGAACCAAACAGTTTTGTAGCAGGAGATTAGAGTCTAAAACAACAACATAACACGGCCATGTCGACACATGCAGCTTACAGAAACACAACAGTAAAGGTCATATATTGTGTGTACTTTGAGGATAATGCAGAATACACATGACTCACTTAGAGGAACCTGTGATAAATGTTGTTGGTTTAACAATGAGTTTGTTAAAACCAGAGATTGAGACATGAAAAACAATAATGCCATCATGTAGTCACAAACAGGTGATGTTACATGTCATGTATATTATGGATCTATGATGACCGAACACAAACTAACAATAATCATTATGGTCTAAGTGAGCTCTTGTAGCTTTCATTTAATGAGCCATTCAGCCCCACTCTTCTCTGTAAGTCAGGCTTAGATAACAAATCCAAAATTCCAGACAAGCACAGCCCTGCTACCAAGTCCTGATCCGTCTTTATTATCGTGCTCCTTTGAAGTAGTCCTGCATGCTCCTTCATACATGGGGATGACATAATAGAGCTTCCTTTGATGATAAATGTAATCTGGAAAGTTCTGTAGAAGTTTTTGTTCAACTGAAGCAGAGTTACTAACTTAAATACCTTTTGGTGATTTAATGTACAAAGTCTAATGCACCATAAATATAGATAAAACTGAATGCCCCATATCAGTGGTTCTCAAAGTAAAGGTTGCAAAATGACCTCCAAAATGAAGAACTGTTGAATAACTCATCCATTATTGTAAAACTATAAATATAGTGGTGGCAGATTAATTAGGAAAGACAGCTATGTGTGCTCATAGGTAGTCCATTTTAGTACTGAGAAGCTAAATTGAGCATTTTAGGCCTTTTTTGTTACTCATATTTGTCTGTTTTTGGATTGGATTGGCTTATAAGTGTATTCCCATAACAGAGGGTCGCCAGTCACAAGCCCTGCTAATTTAGGGGTCTGGCTGAAGAGAGAGACACACGTGGTCCAACTGCTTAAAAATCATCTACAATTATTAGGACAGATAACAATTTCATATGATTTGTTTTATTGTTGCTAAATTCATATTAAAGAGAGAAAAAAAAAGATCTAATGTGAAATACAGTCACAGTATGATTTTTCCAGTCAACATGTTTATACCAACATAAAAAAAACATCTTTTCACTCAGCACTTGAAGAAATCAAATTCAGTACCATTGTCCAGTTACACTGAAGAAAAAGTGAAAACATTAAGGTACAACAAACAGTAATACAATTACAACTCTGTCTCTGATTGTTCAAACTGTATACAAAAATCATTTCAAATAAGCTACAAATATTAAATACAAACATTTTTAAAAAATCAAGAGCAACAAGGGAATTATAAAATTATTTCTCATTTTAAGGCATCATGTTGAAATGATGAAAATATTTTTCTGTACCTACAAACAAAGAATGCATAGAGGTTGTTTTTTTAATAACAGACAGAACAGTCATTTTGGCCCTTTTTTTGAACTTGAAAAGTTAAACCACTTTAATACAGCCTGTTATTCTCACAAAGGACCTCTCTGTTCTCAAAGATATAAAACTAGACAGCCTGCTGCTTCAGGAAACAGCTTTCGATACAGTGAATAAAGACTTCAAGCTAATCAAAACATTTACACCTTCAGTGGTTTCTATCAAAAGTACTTTCTGGCAGTGTGTCTTTGTGCAGAAAAAAAAAAAGTGGTGATATTAGTGCCATACTTTTCATTCCAGTGCGCCGTGTGAATTATACAAGACTTGACAGTAGAATTCTATCTTAGATATAGACTCCATACTTAAAAATACATAAACAGTTCCTTTTTTTTGTAAATAAGTGTAAAAACAAATATATTCAGTACCAGATCACTGATTTGATAAGGCAAAGAAACCAGCATATGAATTGTAGATTTAGGGTTCCCCTTTCAATCACTTGTGCAATCATGAAGCAGTGTTGAGTTTGAGGAATGTTTTCAGTAATGCTTCATTATATTAGTGCATACTAGGATACAGAGTTCAGTCAGTTAAAAGCTGCACTATAGAGAGTATGATCCAAAGTTTTATAAGATAAAATCTACATGGAAACGATCAAGGTTGAGAGTTTCACATGATAGAATATCCAGTCATATCCAAACTTGGCACCTGAAGTATTGGACCCAGAATCTTAACTCTAAAATGGTCTGGGTCACTGAATTTGTGCCTAAAAATGGAAGAGGTACCTTCTATTAGTGGTTTAAATTAGTTTAATATCTGGTAAATGCTGAGTCTTTCGCATTAGTGTAATGCTGTTTTCCCGACTGTACCTCAGAGTAAATCTCTGTGTGCTGTACACTGAGGGAAATTCCTCTGCACGTAGACATTGTTTTGCTTCCTTTCATTTCATTGTGGAAAAATCAGCCCCCCTCCTAAACTCTGCAGTTTGTCTTTTACCTCCCAGGTCCTGCATTGTGTGCCGTTGTGTTCGCCATTCTGCCTTCTGGCTGTACTCCCAGTCTACACAGATGCTAGACTATGATGCTTCCCTCATTTTATCCCTACACAGTGCTACGTTTTCCCACCCTTACCCTGTCCCTGAAGTGCTTGTTTTAACAGGAGCTGGTCTGGAGGTTGCTCTCAGTTAGGATGGAGGTGATGGTGGAGGGGTCGTATAAGCTGTCGTCATCATCTGAGCTCAGGGCTGATGAATCCAAAGGTGGTCGCATCGCTGCTTGTGTTTTTCTCCTACGACACATAATCACCATTAATATTATCATTATTAAAAGTCGCATAAGTTTCAACACACTTTTTATTTTGCTGTATTCACAGAAGGTGGTGCTGCCAGGTGATCAAAGTGCTCCCCCTGCTGTCAATATCAGGGAACAGCATGTTTACTCCTGGTTGTAGTTTAAGTTTAATTTCCCATGCTGTACATATAATGTGCTGATTTAGTTTAATGAAGTAGCTCTCCACATGTAGCTGGTTGTGGATCTGTTTTACACACATCACATTGTGAAATCCAGCCCCTCAGGGGTTCTGTGTGCGTCTCTACCAGGTGTCTCTTTGAGTGTCTAACAGCTGTGGAATCTGGGATCACTGCTAATCACGTCACTTACGCACAGTTTTATTCACCCTGACAAAAGAGGAGAAGACGATGTTGCGCTTGCTCACTCTTGCACACATTCGCTGTGTTAATCTGGCTGCCTGGAAGCTTGTTGCATAATCATACCAAAAAGCTCACGCTGAGAGTTACAAAATAAGAGACAAAGAAAAGGAAATGCTCACTTCAGCTCAGTCTCTAGAGCGGTGACTCTGCCCTGTAAAGCCTCTTTCAGCTCCATCTGTTCCTCCATGTCTCTCTGAGCCTTTCGTCTCAGTCCATCTAACCTCTCAAGCTCAGTCTCCCCTTCATCCACCTGCCTCTTTAGAGCCTTTACCTTCAGAGCAAGCTGCAACAAAAGAAACAGTTGTTTGATAGCGTCATATTTTTAAAAAATACATATTTCTATGTTCAAACATTTATATAAAGCAGACAGTGAATGTGTCACCTGGTCTCTTTGCTCCGTGTGCGTCTGTCTCTCCTCATCCAAAGTCATGTTGAGCTCTTTCAGTTTCCTCTCCAGGCGTCGTTGGGATCCTAACACGGAGTTCTTCTCCCTTCACATTAACAGTAGGAGAGTGTGAGACATGTAAGTGGGTTAAAGAGTAATACTCTGCACATCCTTACTTTTATCAAAATGCCCTATAGCAAGATATTTTCTTTCTCTGTACTAACAGAAGATGCTCTGTAGGTACGTTTAATGTCATTGAAAGCTGAGGTGTATATATGCATTCTACATTATTGAAAAATGTGAATTAAACTTCTCAAGGACATTTTTTTCTGGTTTTACAAGCAGCAGGATTTGATCATTTTGGGTGCCAAGTTAAATTAATTTATGTTCATGTCAGAACATTGTCTCTGATATTGATTAAAGGTTGTAAAATATCAAGTAGGTTAAAGAGTTGTATGTATTTCATATCTTTAATGAAAAGAAAATAAATGCAATGTAAAAAGCCTGAACACAAAGCCATAAATATACTTAGTTTTGCCTTTGTTCATGAGCTGCCTGCTCTGACCCTTAAAGCCTTTAATGACCCTTATGATGATGCCAGTATCCAACACCACTGTACTGACGTTTCACCACATTCACATCTTTGTGTTGCAGCACACACTGCTCTGCTGGCTCACAGCTCTCCTGCAGAGCCTTCGTTGTTTAAAGACAAATGAGTGTGAGTGATGTGTTCTCTATTTCTGTACCTTTCTTCACTCCGTAGGCGTTCTTCTAGTTCTTGGATCTTGTTCTCCAGCTGGGACACTCCTGCTGAGGAGCGGGACTGGCCCTCCATGTCTGCCACTCGACTCCTCAGCTCCTTCAGCTGCAGGGACATACACGCAGATTATTATTTAAATTATATTGTATTGTCGTTTATTATTTTAACTCTCTTGTTACTTATAAAGAATCACAGCAGTTAGTGTGTATGTACATGTCTCTCCATGGAGTTCTTGTCGAGTTCCAGGTCCTGTTTGGATGATCTCTCCTGCATGAGCTCGGAGCGCAGCTGATCGATCTGATCTCTGCTCCTCGCCACCCTGTCGGTCATCATCTCAGCACTGCTTCTCTCCTCCTCCAGCTCCAGCTCCAAACGCTTCAACTTGTCCTAAAAGAGATACCATGACTCTTTATTAGATACTCAGAAACTATTAACAATTTGAGCTCAGAGCAAAGTCTTATGATTTATCTGTTTAAACAACACTTAGTATGTTTACCATTTTAAAAGCACTACTACTTTTCTTTAAGCTATATTTGTTTGATTTACAAATGCAAGCGAGAATTATGCAGGGGAAGAGAGTGTTGCTCTGACAACTGCACGCAGATTAGAGCTATTACTGTAACAGCAGAGAGCCCTGTAGTCATAGTTTATTTCCAAGTGGTTTCCTTGCTCAGACCATGATGCAACACATGCACATATTTTACCTCCAGGATACGAATCTCCCGAGTTTTCTCATTCAGGCTGTTTTTTCCAGCCTCCATCTCTCCCTCCAGGTGGCGCAGTCTGTTGGAAAGCAGCTCTTTATCCAGCTGGTGGTTGTCTCTCTCCTCACAGGCCAGCAGAAGCTCCTTCTTGCTCCGTGACATCTAGTTAGAATTATCATAAAACGTCAGACTAACTGATCGTCACTGTGCTGTTTAGCATGTGGGTAAGTGGGTACAATCATCCAAGCATGCACTGTGAATACTCTCTGTCACAACTATTGAAAACAGACCAGACGTCGTTTTCATAATACAAACAACAAACAGACAAAAAAAAAACAGGACAGCATGTACACAAACACTCGTAACACACACTTCTTCCTCCAGTCTCCGCAGACTTAAGCGACCTCTCTCTGCTTCACTCTGAGCATCGTTTCCGTGACGTTGCATCTCTTGCATTTCCTTCCGTGCCTTTTCTCTTTGATCCTCCAGCTGAATCTTAAAAGCCAGAGCCTCTTCTTTAGAGGACACTGTCAAAGACTCGTACTGTCAGAGACAAACAAGCACACAGGTTGAAAACATTTTGTATTTGCTCTGAAACCTCTAATGAGAAGATGATTCAGAATGCAGAGTCTCTCATTGGCTTATCAATGCTTAAAAATACCCTCTCCTCTTGGTACCTCTTTGTTGAGTTGCTCTAAAGCTCTCGTCTGTTGACGTGCAGTCTCCTCCAGCTGGTTGATGGTCTGTTTTAGATTCTCCTTCTCCTTCACTGTGTCCTCCAGACGCAGGCTCAGCTCACGGTGCTCCTGGCTCAGCCTGGAAGCTTTTCTCTTGGCTTCATCCAGCTCGGATCTCAGTCCCTGAGCCTCAGTGTGGAGGGCGAGCTCTGCCTCGGAGCTCTCGGTAGCATTGAACTGTAGCTGAGCCTGAAGAAACCCACAGAAGAAAGTTTGTTACATTGAAACACTGCATGTCTGAAACTCTCATGAGTCTGCGCTGTATGGGAGGACGTTACCTACCTCTAAACGTGACAGTTTGTCTCTAAGACGTGTGTTGGACTCATCCTTCTCCTGCAGGGTGTCTTCGAGGGATCTAATGTCCATCTGTGCTCTATTCAAACGTGTGGTGGTTGTTTTAACTTCTTCTTCAGCCAATGACAGTTTCTCCTTGAGCTGGCTAGTCTCACTTTGTAAATGATCAAGTTTCTGCTCCAGCTCTGAGATGACTGCTGGGTTTGGGAGCTTTGAACAGAAAGAAGGGGAGATGGATTCGATAAATCATACAAGGGTGGATAAAGATTCTAGGACAAAAAGTCTAATTTAACAGTTTGTAATCATCTTAACTAACGGCGAAACTACCCACAAATGTGTAGTAACAGCAAGGTTACTTTGTTATTATCATGTACTGACAGATCAACGTAATTCATCCCTGGAAGGTCTATACTAACCCGTTTGCTTTTCTCCTGCGCCTTTGTAAAGTCCTCTTTGGCCCTCTGTAGTTGGTCCTTCAGCCTGTCAATCTCATACTTAAGTTCTGCTTCCTGGTTCTGGTGAGATTTTTTGATGGAGATGACCTCCATGACTTTCTTGTCCAATTCCGTCCTCTGCTTCTCTAACTCCGACTTCACCTTCTGGAGGTCAGCATTGCATCGTTGAAGCTCCTGAAAAAGAAACAGAGAACAAAATAATTAAATTGCTTCATTAGTTTTAATTGATCAGGCCATACCTGTGTTTCACTGATCATACACTATTAAGTAAAAAAATGGTCTAACAAGACCAAGAAGGCTTATTTCAAGATATTGAAAGACATAAATGATGCCCGAATTGTTTTAAAAAAACATCAATTTGCTTCTCAAGCTTCTTTGAAAAAAAAAAAGTACTTTAAGCCTCATTTTTATCTATTAATGTACTGGAATAAAACATTCTTCCGGACTATTCAAATTAATTTGGTTTATAGTAATCTAATAAAACCAACAACAGACACACACACTTGCTTTGGTTTCAGTTCTAGCAGTGTGTGGGGTTGTGTGTTGCACCTGGTTGAGAGTCAGTGTGGCGCTTGGGTCGGGTATCTGTTGTTTCATGGTGCTCACTTTCTCCTGCAGCTCCTTTAGCTCATCCTCAAATTCTTCTTTTTCCAGACGGGCTTGCAAAAGTCTAAAAAAACCAACAACATGTTAAAGACTTTTCAACACATTAAAATCAAACTAAATGTATAAAAAAATTTGTTGTGATTGAAGCTTTGTTATCTGATAAGTGAATCACGTCACCTGGTCTCAGTCTACTCTGAAGAGGTTAACGAGCAAAAAATATCACTTTAATTTTTAAATGATCAGAATTTAATCAGTATTTTCATCTGGTATAGAGAAGTCAGGTGTATCAAATAAAACACGTCCAGAACACAACGTCTGCTTAACACAAAACTTCCAACCATTCACACCACACCCTGTTTCACAAAGTAATAAGGCCCATATTCCATTCAAAGTGTGGATTTAAATTTGTATGTTTATAAAGTCTTGAATCAGGATGTAAGTGTGGATGACCTTTGAACTACAGACAGACAGACACTTGTTAGCACAGCTACCTGCATCTGGCTCTACAGCCTACACATCTAGACACAAATGCTGTTCATTAGTGACTCTCACAGTGTTTCAGGGCTGCTGGGTTGCTCTCTAACAAAGAGAGGGAGAAACAGAACCAGGCAGAGTGAAAAAGAAGAGATGGACACACATTAGTAGTAAAGAAAGCGCAAAGAGAAAACAAGATAAGAAGATGATAAAATCCACAGATATTACAGAACGGTCTTTCAAAGCAGTGTAATGTAATCATTAAACTCACTCTTGTTTAGTTGTGCGTAGTTCATCTCTGGTGGCATGAAACTGCTCCATCCAGTGGCTGCTCTCGTCTCTGCAGTCTTCTAACTGCTGCTGTAGGGAGCGAACAGATGCATTTACACGCAGACGCTCAGCCTCGATCCCTGCATGGGACTAAAATAGAAGACAGAGGAACTTAGTTTGATGATCACCAAACCACTTCATAAGAATGAAAAAAAAAAATCACATAATTTTATTATTTTCAGAGTGTGTCTATATAGAAGACAAGATCATTGTAAATGCAGAAAAAACTTGGCTGTATTAAAGACATTTATCTTATTTCAAGAAACTCTTTACAATCATTTTTATTATTTAATATCTTGAAATAAAACATTTTTCTGGACTCGTAAGGTGTTGGTGCACACACCTGAGACACCTGCTCCATGCTACTGCGGAGCTTCTCCATGTCAGCGCTGTACTGCTCCCTGAGCGCCTCGATCTCTTTGTCATGTGTAGCCACCTCCTCTTTTAGAGCCCCTTTCAGAGCGGTCAGCTCCCTCTCCCTCTGTCTCAGTGTTTCCTCCAGCTTCTGTTTCAGCTGGCAAACCTCCATCAGCTGAGCCTGACAAGACATCAGATCCTGCAGGAATATACAGTATGAACATGATACTGCTGAGCTCTTTGCAGACACTTTGTGCTGTACAACTTATTCAACTCTAAACTCTTGACAAAACAGAGGTTTTGTGGAGAAGGGAGACTTGGAGGAGACGTGTTTTATTTCAAAATGTGATATTGTAAGGGAGGTGATAGCTCTTGCATGTCTATTTAGAGTGTGATTCTAAGTGTAATTCTCCGTGTACCGTCTTGTTGCCGCTTTCTCTCCTCAGCTCATCCTGAAACTCGGCCAGCTGGTCCTCCATATCTCGTACCTGCGCCTCTGCATTCTCCCTATCCATGCGCAGCTGAGTCAGCCTGCAGGGAAAGCAGGACACACACCCATACACACAGCACAATGATTATTTGTACTCAAATGACCCTGGCATACTTGTGTCATGTGAATTAGTTATACTGACTTCTTGTTCCCTGAAATTGTGAGGAGTGTGTTCTGGGAAACAAAGTGGGTTTGTCATGCTCTTCTATTACTCCAGCCAACCAAGACTCCCAGACAATAGCACCAACCCTTCCTGCTTTCCCCTCAGTGACTGTGTGTGGAAGTGTGCACTGTATGCTTTTGTGCCCTTACTCTGAATGCGTTTCATTCAGCTCTTGCTTCTTCCGGTCCAGCATCTCCCGGAGCTGCAGATTTTCATCCAGACAGGACTCAAGCTCAGCTTTCAGAGTGGGATCAGAATTGCTAGCGGAGTCCTGCACACGAGCAGACATGATGAATAAATGAGAGCGGGGAAACTTTAGACATCATGTAGCTCTGGTGGGATAAACAATGGGCTTTGAGGAAATGTTACAGCAGGCCTGCATTTGCCCATCGATCTATATGCACGAGGGATTAAGTTCTTAGGGACTATTAGAGATTAAGACCTGCCCACCTTCTTTAGACCAACATATAATGAGTCATTATTGGAGTTAGATTATTGTGTGTGTGCACCTTTGACTGGTCCAGAGGGCTTTAAGGATTAATCTGAGGATTAATCTGAAGCACACTCCAAGGAACCCCCAGCCCTCCTGGTTAGATGAGTTTAAACAACATAAAAACTCTAAGGAGGGTTTCCTCCTCCAAGTATCCGTTTCCTTTAGTTGACAGTGGGTGCTCTCACTTTACAAGGACTGGGAGGAGTTTTTATGTGTTGGCACTGAATGTTAACCATAAACAGAGAGCTGATTTGAAGTGGCAGGTTAATCTCTGAATGTTAAAATCCTCTAGTGGCAGACCATTCCAATCAGCAAAGTGAATTAAGGGAGGTTTATTGGATCGTCTGTGGCCCCAAAGCTACACCAACGACATAAAACTCTTGCACACATTCTCAAAATGTATTTTCCTCTTCACTTAATTTTGTTCTGAACACAAGTCAGACATTTAATGCATTACAAGAAAAGTGAGGACTGAGAATTACTTTCAGCACAGTGAATATAAACACCTTTGTTTGTGTCTTTTCCTTACCCTTCTCTCTGCCTGCAGGGTACTCTGTAGTTCCGCCACCTTTCTTTCAAGATCCCTCTTTTCTCTCATCCAATCTTCCTGAGCCCTGTCTTTAGGCTGTAGTAGAGAAGATAAACATGGACACGCTTGTAAAATCTGAATGTGAGCCAGTACAAGGAAAACACCACACTCAGAGTGGATATGACAAGAAAAAGGACAAACCTGTAGATTCTGAATCTTCTGAAAAATGATTTTTGCTTTGTGTTTGATCACAACGTCGCTCTCGTTTGACCTGTGGAAAATGAATCAGTCAGAATTCGCCAAAAAACATAGTTAAACTTTGTAAAGATAACCTGTAGGTCATACCCTTGTCTAAGGATGTTGTATATCGTCTGCATGACCTGTTCCTCCTCACTGCTCATCTCTGCACTCTGACCCTGGTCCAGCAAAAGGTCAGGGGTCACCTTAAGATATAGATCAGAAAACTACTCTTGCAATGTTGCATTCTATGTTTTGTTTGGAGCTACCTACGATGTATAATTACAGAACGTTTCAGCTGGTTTTGACTCTTACTTGTGCCTCAGTTGGAATGGCCTGTGATGTCTCCACTGCGACGTATCTTCCTGCTGGCGTCCACTGATCAGCCGATTGTGCAGGTAATGTAGTGACAGCACCCTGGCCTCGTCCCAGGCTGCTGTGAGCTGAGGAGGGAGGTGAGGAATAGGGGTTTGGGGTGAGGAGAGGGGATGTCGCTCTAGGATCTTGGCCTCCATTGTTACCACCATCAAACCTGTTGATGAGTCTATTGACAGGAGTCTGCTTCTGACTGGAGTGACTGGTTTGTTGAGGATGATGAGGGTACGAGTGATCACTTCTAACTGACCCCACTGACCCATTCAGTCCAGCTCTATATGAACCTTCCCACATGTTCCTCTCCATGTCTGTCTCTCTACCACCAACATGACGAGTCTGCTCTCTCTCCCCCCTCACTCCAATCCCTCCGTCCAGGTTCCCATAACTCCCAGACTTCCCATCCCCTGGAGGCCTGGACAGCTGGAATTCCTCATTGCCTGCTCCCCCTTCTCCATCTCTCTCCAGCAGTGAGCCATGAGACTGAGCCCGGCGTAGTGCTCCTCCCTGTCCTCCTCTTCCTACATCTGCCCCCTGAGTCCCAGCGCTTTCTCTCCTTCGGGGGAGACTACTGTAACCAGAGGGGTAATTGGTCCTGAGCTGGACCCCATACGAGTCTCCTTTCTGTCCATCTTTTAGGACCACATACGGCTGCCCAGCGATGCCCTGCACCCTGACTGCTACACCGTACTTTGAGGTGGTCGGAGTTTTGGTTTTAGGCTGGAATCCAGGCTGACCCCCGCTGCTGTCATAGAGGTCATTGATGAAGCGGATCTGGACACCATAGTCCACTGGGGTCTTCCGGCCTGAGGATGGGGCGCTCATGCTAGGAACAGAGCAGAGAGAAGGTTAAGCAGACTGAACAAAACAACAAAAACCTGTGACAATATGATCAATCTCCAGGTAAAAACACCATAACTCCTGCCTCAAAATAAGAAATCAAACACAGAATACCTGGAATGTCAAAACTCTGGCAGTCACTCGCAGCTTTGCTTCAACAAATACATGGCACGCAGCAGCAACAACACACAGTTTCTGCTTGTTGACTGCTTGCCTGGACTTTAACCTCAATGCACTCCATTAGTCATTAACCTGAAAGCACACACCCACATACGTATCACTTTCCCCAGAGCTTTCCCAACTCTTGGAAGTTTTTCTGCCAGATATTAATCCTCTTGGCTGAACCACTTGAATACAGACAGGTAGCATAGCAACAAATAAGATCATTTTCACCTTTTTACTGTAAGATCTGTGTTTTATCAACTCCCGTGCCCTCCCGTTTTCTATACTCTGATAGCCCTGGATGAGTAACTCTGAAACTATGTCTCATCCATCTGGAATGATCACACCTTCTGGACATGACGTGATCCACCTTATTCGTCAATGGTGTGATGATCTTAAGACAGACCGAACATTCCTGATGCTACACGCTCCGGCCGATCACACCTTGAGTGACACTGCGAGACCTCTTCCACATGTTATTACACTTGTACGGCTCATTAGGCAAACTCCAAACCCATAACAACACTCCTTCCTGGCCTCTGCACCTTTCTCTTTTTCATCTCTCGGCTTTTCAAGTTGAGAGGAGGGCCGAGCGACTGAAAGGGAGTGTGAAGGGAGAGAGAGGTAGAAAAGAAACACTAAGCCTTTCTTCTCTTATCAGCGGTTTGTGCGATAAAATCCTGCACACTACCTCCCCTTCACGTACTCACAAAGGCCTGACTACAACGGTAAGCATCAAACGGAAAACTGTCTTGCTTTGACACATGCTTTCATACATTATTAAATGCAAACACACATTCTGATGTTTCTGAACAGATTTTGGAAGCTGGACGACGCAGCCAAAAATCAAGCCGAGGCTTTCTCAGAAGAGATAGAGTCAGCATGCTGAGCCGATATGTGTTAATCCTAAATGTGCTGTGGAAGTTACATCTTTATTTTCTGTGAGAGTGAGAGTTAAGCGGAGAAAGATGTCAGCTGGCAGTGAGGAAAGCATCATGACACAAAGGACCTTTGAGGGTATCTATGTGGTGCAGGAGCATCATCAGCAGACAGACCCCCTCGTCAGACCGGCACAGTAAGGTCGATTTTTATTCCACCCCTTGGGGGCCACAGAGGAAGCACTGTGTCACAACACATTTGTGAAGTTAAGCATGAAGCCTGCAGCCAACTGTCTTCACAGCAAGGTCAAGCAAACATGTCAGGCACTGAAAAAAAAACACCACAGACACGCCGCATGAGGAGCACGGACGACAACATCCACTGATGGGAGGAAAATGATGATCTGCAGCAGAGCGATCTGTTACGTCCAGATCTTCTTCTGCATCTTTTCATAATTTTCATTAAAATAGAATGCATATCTTTCTCTCAGAGGGGCAGGGGTGAGGGAGAATTCACCCCTTTGTTCTACTGATGTGGGGCGGAAAACGAGGGCAGCAATTCTGGGAATGCTAAAATGATCCCATGTTCCATTATTCCTGCCCTAACACTATTTATCTGATTAAACAACTTTGTTTCAACGTTGACTTTTTTGTCCTACTTGAACATTGCTCCCTAAGGCTAATTTGGTTATGCACTGCTCCAAAATAAACATCATTTTTCAGACTGAAAGTAGGATAGCAAACAAGTTCTTCAGTATCTATTTGGCTCTGGAGCGCATGTTTTGTTTGATTAACAAGTCAGTCATATTTGCACTCTTTCTTAGTTTGAAATAAAGCCTAGACAATTAGTGGTTTTAATCTAAATTTTCCAGTGAACTTTAAAAAAAATCACTGATTTGAAGAGTTGAGAGGTTAGATTTTTGGTTTGTAGAGTAATGTGAAAGTTGTAGGCAGAAAATTGTAGGAATCCTGTGGCCTAAGCAGGCCACAGGATTCAAAAGGAGGACCCAAACTTTGTTTTAAACAGGACGAGACTCAAACAACAGCCCAGCTTAGTTCATGTTTGCTTCTCCAACTAAGAGGGTCGCTGGTGTTTTTCGTCTGAAGCCGGTAATGCTCTCCTGCCTGCCTGCAGTTATGCTGACAGACTCGAAGCCTCGAAGCCTCTGGCCTCAAATTGAATTTTCGCACGGTAAATTGAATCGGAGCAGCTTCCCCGTTAAGATCAGAGATGGGACGGGAAATATAATTAGGATATTAGAGCGGGTGTGCGGGGAAATAAAGAGCGGCAACGTGTGGAGTCATGGCAGTGCTTCTGCTGACTCAGAGTCGTCGTGGTTCATGTGATCAGATCTGCTCTGGCCTCAAATTATACAGCATGAGGGAGCAGCAAAGGCTGATGGTTATTTGCGTAAACACTTTTGGTGACTCTCAGCCTGTAATGTAGTCTTTGCTGTGGTCAGTATGACATACATGTGTATCCATCTTATGCACTGAATTTCCCCAAATTATGACATAATGTCTTCGCATGCAAAATGCATCCAAACTTGCACATTTCAAAGTCTCATTTCAACTTCAGTGAACATGTTGTTAAATTAGTAGCTCAAAACTTTCCAATGAGTCCATCAGCCTTTGCTGAGACTGACAGAGAGATGACGTTAACTTAGTTATAGTTTGAGTCCAAATACTGTTTTTTGTGCGTCACTAATAAAAACTTATACTCCTGAATAACTACTGGCTTCATCTGATAAGATGAAGCCAACAAGCCATCACAGACTTTTAAACTGCAGTTTAACCCCTTTTCCCCCTAAGTGTTGTATTGTGTTTCCTGGATTAACCTTAAAAAAGGACTTTAATGGTTTATGTAACAGTTCTGGACAAACAAGTAGCCCATGCCCCCTGTGTCCTTATTAAAGGACAGTCTGCCTCTTGGTCCTCAGGGTATTCTCTTTCTCCATTGCATTCTTCTCTTAAAACCCGGCCCTCTCCTTCCTCTCTCCAGCGGTCAATCCCTCTCCAAACCTGCCCCCTCTCTTCTTTCGCACCCAAACAAACAGCCATTATTCATCATTACCAACCTAAATACTTCATTGTCATGACAAAGAGAGACTTCACTGTTACAAAATAGTACATAGATGATACCATATTAGGAGCACACAAATACACCCCTCCCTGACTTATCCCACATTCATGACACTTGTTTCTGTCAGTACTTTCACACACATACACACAGGCTGAGTGTCTCTCTCTGTGTAGATGGGATTCCTGGGACTTTATCACTCTGTGCAGAGATATGAACTCGACTGGGTTAGATATTCTTTGTTGTGCCCACTCTATTCAAAAACGTAAGTGTGTCAGCACCTTCGGGGGCTTAAAAAGTCCTGTGCTGTGATTATTTCACTTCAAACTCACCTTCCAAACTATGATCTGCACTTCATTCTTGCTGCATCATCAGTTTCATCTGACCTCAGCTTAAAGTTTCAGAGCTGTGGATTGTAGACCTGCTCTCTGAGATACTCTGAGAGTTTGCAGAGAATACATGTTGGTCTATTTAAATAATATGTTGCATTTCAAGGTCTTAAAAAGATAGAAATGCACCTGTATGCAACATGGGAGTGTCTAGTATTTTGTCAAAGATCTCTGTTTGTTGAAAGCGTAGTTTTTAAGCAGGAAAACACCGGAAGTATCTGGTGAGATGCAGTTCATATATCATTTTATCTCCTGTTTGGAATGAAACAGTTTTTAAGTATGATTCGTTTTTAATTCAGAACGACTTGTTTAACTCTTACATTTTGCCTGCAGTACAGTAATATAAGCCTGAACCACCACTACTTTCGGTACATTTTGAGGCAATCTACACGCATTATTTTGAGTATTAAGAACTGTTTACGTTAGCTGGGAGCCCTATCCCCATCAAACAAATGTTAGCCTCCAAGCTAAATACGTTCACAGAAACACCAAAAGTGACTCAATACTGGTGCAATTATTACACAACTAACTTAAGAAAACAAATCTGCGACTCATATTACGTTTTACCTCCCACACAGAGCATAACTGTCTGACAGGTCGTGTCAGTCTGGTTTAGCTTCTCTGGCTATGAGAGGACCAAAAGCAACCGTAAAGTTACCTCTTTTTCCCAAGTTTTTCCTCCGCTCCTCTTTGAAACTTTGCTTCCCTTGAGTCGGTGTTAATTAAAAATAAGTCACAAACATCCGTCAGAATCCACTCATAAAACAAAAGCGGTTAGAAAAACAACGCTACTCTAACTGACACAGTAACAAGTTCATTCTGCACTGACTGCAACCTGTTACCTTTGTCGGGGATGAAACCGTCCCGCCCTGCCTTCTTTGAAAGAGCACAATGATTGGATCATCAAGCCCATAAAGGCGGGACTACAGGCATGAGCTGTGTATACTATTGGCGGAAAGTTAACGTCACTTAAACATTATGCTAGACCACTGCATGACCTATTGTTGATAAACGGACGGTCTTAATTTTGGTCCAGATGAAACAAGCGAACGCAAAAGAAAGCTAAGTGTCTTGACACTGTAGACAGAATATTTCCAAGTTAGTGTTTCAGTAGCGTGGTTATAGACTGGAGCCTCACTATGTCATATTTTTCCAAACTTACCAAAAGATGGCGCAAATTTCTTCCAGAGGGTACTATAGCATCATAATACGGGGCCCTTCAGTTAAGGCCCTCATAAGTGCATATACGACACGCGATTTAAATTCAAATAACAGTTTTATATTAACCAATGAGGTTTCCTTTCAATAAGTTAATTACGTTTTGGATTTAGCTTTCCCCTGTGATTCCAGCATTTAAAGGCCTTGTATTAGATCCCCTTTTACCCACTACAAATTAGGATTATTGTTGTTCAACTGTGATTTTATGGCATGTTTGCGTCTGCTACCTTACCTGACAGGGACAAAAAGGAAATTAAAGGAAGAAATAATAAGAAACAACAGTCCACACATCTTGCATATCTTATTTCAAATGCCTTCCAGTAAGATAGTTTAAAGAAATTTAATTTTATTAAAATCAAAAGGCCATCAGCATCAGAGGAACTACTGTTCCAACCGTTTTCACAAGCCCAGCTGTCTATAACTACTTTTTTTTTTCTAACAGCAAAGCTCCCACCCTGCCCCGTTCAGCCCCTCCCAGAAGTCCAGCGACTTCCCACAATTTCCGCACACAACTTTACACTTCATCTCATCACTTCATCTGGTCGCCAGACTGGACGCACAATCTCAGGCTCTGGGAATGGGAACTAAACTGGATTCAAAGAAAAACTTCGAGTTCTTTCGATTTTACGCTCTGCAAAAGTTACTTTTCAAACTACAGGGGTAGTTGTCACTGCAGGTGCAGGGCGGCAGGCTTTGACCTCTCAGACACACAAGAAGTTGTGAAGAGAGCTTCGAACGCTAGACATTCAGTGAAGCTGAATGGAGTAGGCTGTCTGGATTTAATGACAGGGATAAGCGTGTACCTACAGATGCCAGTTACTTCAGCCAACGCGTGCGTAAAATATCTGTGCGTAAAGTTGGAGCTGTTGCGCATGGTTCAAATTAAGTTTGAGTGAGTAAGCTGAAGCCAGAAAACTTTTAAAATATATCTTCTGAAGCGGTGAAACCTGTAGAATACCTTGGCAACAATGGCAAAATGGTTCAAAGATTTCCCAATCAACTTGAAGAACGGAAACGAGAGGGTTCGCTCGGCTTCTGAATCTGGTCCACAAACTCGACCCAAACCCTCATTTTCTCGAGACAGTCTGAGAGGAAATCAGCGTAAGGACAGTGGTGTAGGGGGTTTATTGTCAGGGAGAAACAGGAAAAATTCGGCGACAGAATTGGGTCGTAATAATGCAAGTCATACTGGGACAGTCTGGGAAACTTTAACAAATGGAAAAGGTCGCAAGAACTCCAAGGTCGAGACTGGGGCCACAGATGAGAACCGCCAGGTCAGGACCTCTAGTTTGGCGCAAGCGTATATCAGCAGGATGATTAAAGTGGATAAACAAGACAAAACCCAAAAACTCAACGGCATCAGTGAGCAGAAGCTGCCGGAGAACGAGAAAGGAAGGCCTGACATTAAAACAACGGTGAGTGACTTCAAGAGAATCTCATATTTCATCTGGTGTTCGTGGATAAAAAAAATAATAATAATTAAAAAAAAAATAGAAACACAAAGGTAAATGTATAAATGTATAAGGTAATGTATAATGCAAAAACGTATGTCATTGTGGGCTCGAGGTCAGTTTTTTTTTGGTTGTTGTTTTGTTTCCCTTCACCCACCTCAGTTCATAGCCACATATTCAGTTTCAAATGCCTTCAAAGAACACAATGCAGCTTCACTTCATTGTGACAGATCAAACAGGCAAGCACAATGAAATGACCTCTTTCTATGAGCATCATTTCTTGGCTTCCTTTAGTCATCAGTCAGCCGTGGACATCCCCACTCACCCACCCACACATATAGTGTATCAGATCCCAATCCCCAAGGCAGCTCTGTTGTCTTCAGGAACATGTAACTCTGTTCAGGTGAAGCAGCCCAGCTTTGATATGATAACTGTTATTTTCCTCCTTACAGCTGATCATCCTGGAGGACTATGCAGATCCTTTTGATGCAGAAAAAACCAAGGAGCAGAGAGAGGCTGAGAGAGCAGGAGTGAATGATGGGTACATGGAGCCATATGACGCACAGGTCATTATCACAGGTGAGCTCAGGTTCATGATCTCTGTCCATCTAACAGTAGTGACGTAGAAAGGTGCCATTCTGGCTGCATAGTTTTTGGATCACTGTTGAGATTTTTTCGTACATCAACTGGAGTCATTAGTATCATAATACAGCCTTCATTTGAAAAATAAAGTGGTTATACTTTGGTTTTATCCATCCTCCAGCCAGTTGCATCACTTAATTTACGGTCTTTGAAAAGCATGCTAAGCTTTATATGTTAAACTGCCATATTTCCTGCATTTTCCTGCACTCAAACCATGCCAAAGGGCATTTTTTTAAAGGGAAACAGAGCCAAACTAGACCCTCTGCCTAGCCGCTGACTTCCCTCCTCGCTGGCGGTTGCCATAGGAATACTGGGACAATGGGTGTAGCTTCCTCTTCCAGCTTCCTGTCTCCTGCCTCTGTTTCCTTCGCCCCATTCTCATTCTCTTTAAAGGGAAGTTGGCCCCTGTGCCCCCCCCCCCCCCCCCTCCACACACACACACACACACAAAGACACAAAGTACTTTATGATCCCTTACATGTGAGAAGAATTGAAAAACCCACTCGCCCCTTCCTAGAACCTGCAGGACCCCCCCTTTTGGTCTCACCCAATCACTTCCCAACAGCCAGGAAGTGGCCTGGACAGGCAGCCAATCATTGGCTGTGTTGACCTTTTCTTCCTATAGCTCCATTGTTTGGTCTCACAATAGTGCAGACACACAGGCTACCTGTCAGACAGCAAAGAAACACAACAAGAGAAATTCCCCCAGAATTAACAACTTGTCATGACGAATGCAATTTGGGTAGAAAAATAGAAAGATTTGAATAATGCAGCAGTTTTATCAAAAAATTATAGGGCTAAAACTTAGAATCTATTTTGACAATCATAACCAAGTTTTGACACCTAATAAACCTAATAAATTGTCGAGTATTCCGTAATGTGTAGTGTTTTTGTGTCACAGTTTTAAAGTTTTTAATTATTCTTGTTAAAAAAAAATTGCTACTCTTCATGCTGTGATTTATTAGTAAACATTACAAGAAAGCATGTAAAGGTTCTCACTTTCTTTCATTGTCAAATCATTCACTTATTGTTTAAATAAACTCCTACAGTAGCAACATGCAGCAAACAAAAAAATAACACAACAATCCTTTATTTTGAACTAGGGTTTAATCATTTTGTTTCTCAACCTCAGTATTAGTGTTTTAAATCTCCATTTGCTGGTTCCACCAATGTCACCAAATTGCACTGCTGTGTTCCTACCATAGCACACGGGTAGATTGGGATAATAATTTGTTTAAAATTTATTTAACCTCTTAGAATGTATCACTGGAGCTTCTTTTTTCCCTTAAAGACCACCATAGGTTCTTTAACCTGCTATCTAAATACTGCTGAATATTTCCATTTCTACAAACTGTACCTTAAAAATATGCATAAAAAAATTTGTATGCATTATCCTGTTATAGCACTTAAGCATAGACAACTTTAAGTATTAAGTAATATAAATTTATAAAATGATTATTTGAAAGAAGAAATAAAAGATTTCATGTGAAAATCATCTTGCAACACCATGCAAAAGTTGTGTTCTTCCTTTAGATCTTGAATGTGTTGTCTTACTAATCACATTAACACTCTGCTGCAGAGGTTCGTAGACGGGGCTCCAAAGACCTCCTGAAAGTGTGTGTCCTGCTGGACCGAGGCCAGAGGGAGGAAAAGGGAGAGGAGAAAAAACCCACATCCCCAAATATCTACGACACACCCTACGAGGGCGGGTTAGAAAGCGACTCTGAGGGGGTGTGGATCCCTGTCACACGGCCTGAGTCTGACGTCCGTCCCGCCGGAGAGTACGAACTGCCCTGGGAGTGGAGAAAGGAGGACATTGTGAGAGCGCTGTCAGGTAGAGAAAGGAAGAAGAGATGAAGGGAATGGTGGAAGAGGAGGGGGTTTAGGGTGTGGAGGAAGGATGTGAGAAGTTTTATTTGTACAGTGATGCCACAACAATTTAGTGTTTGCTTTAGAGGGAAAACAAAACAATCCTGCTGAATCAGTATCCAGATGTGTGTTTAGTTTGGTGGTTCTGGCATGATTAGATAGACTTTTATTATGAAAGGTTGATGTTGTTTGTCCTGCTTCCTTCAGCTCAGTTTGAGTCAGTGGATTTTTCTTCCTGCAAAGAGAACAGTTCAACCTCCCTGCGCCAGCAGCAGCAGCAGCAGACACAGCAGCAAACCCTGAGGCAGAAGAACTGGAACAACAAAACACTTGTACCCTCCTCTCCATCCTCCTCTTCTTCCTCCTTTCCTTCCTCTCCTATTCTCAAACTCTCCCCTCTCACACCTCCATCTCCCTCTTTCCCCACCCTCAAGCTTTCCCCCTCCTCAAGTCCCAACAACAAGCTTTCCCCTCCTTCCCCTACCTCCTCCTGTGCCCCCCTGGATGGGGAGGCAGCTAAAGTGGAGCCTAGCCTGCCACTGGAGAAGCAGAGGTAAGAACAGGAAAGACACGCTCACATTAAGAAGAATGAAAGGAAATACTGCAGTTGGTGGTTATATACTGTATTTATGTTTATAAAAGAAAAGGAAAAGGAAAGACACAAAACATACATTGTTGGTTAAAAAGGAAAAGTGCTTGACAATTTGAATTATATTAAACAATGTTTTTGCCCATTCAGTTTATACCTTGGCCTAAAGAACAAATCTTTTTGTTGATGCTAGCAATATTCAGTTCTGGATTCAAACCAGAGCTGCCTTCAATTCCAAAAACAAAGACAATTAGAAACCCTTGGATATCTAAACGACAGTCAGATGCCTTTTCCGCAGTTATTTAATGGAGTGACCCCTTAAGACTGCAAACTTAACAGAGTAAATGGACTGATGGAATTAAACCAATGAGATGATGATCATCTTTAGTTCAAACATCTGAAGTTAGCACCAAGTTTCTCAAAAACACTCCAGAATTAGACACTCTTTCTAGACCCTTGTTTGCTGTTTGTATTGCCCTCTTTCCTTTAGCCCTAATCTGTGTTGACAAAAACTAGAAGAACAGCACCCTCCTAATTTTTGGCTCAAAGTCAACTTAACTTAGTGAAAGTTGTAAAGCAATCAGTAAGATTTCCTGTAATACCACATATAGTCCCTCATAGTGTCCAGTACCATGCGAAAGCTGCCAGACTTCTTGGCCAAAATTTCCCATTTATTTTACACTTGGCATTCATGGGAGACTTGTTGTAAGTGAATTTTGGCATCTATCATGGAGCGCATTAGACAAACTCTGTCTTCAAGGACACTCAAGATCAGGATGTTTTAAGTAGACACTGGAGATGTGAGGTGTGGCTAGACTAGATGGGAGATATTCATTGTATCTGTAACCTTCTGTCCTCATCTCATTAAGCGTGGCCTTTCTCTGCAGAGGGAACGTGTGGTATATGCTCAGAGCATGTTAGCATTTGTTCCTCACATGTTGTGGCTGAATGTGAGTGTGTTTTGCCTGCGAGGCCACATGCAGCAGCATGTTTATATACAGCTCTGACCTGTAGCCTAGCTGCTAATGGGACTTGACACTCAGCACAACAACACACATGTAGACCACTGGACTATTCTATTCATGTCTTTGGCCTCCCCCATTCACCTTTGACAGTTGACCGTTAACTATATCAATCACCAACATAAATCAGTCTGATTTATGAGGACTGTGACTCTTTGATGGTGTTGGAGCATTTGGTCTTCGTTTGTTCTCCCTCCTACCATCATCACCTATCATTAACCTGACATCCGACTAATCTCCATATGTCACTATGTCTATATGTCAGTGATCTTTCTCTCTCTCTGTCTCTCTCTCTCTCTCTCTCTCGCCCTGCAAACCCCTCCCCCTCTCTCTCCTCTCCAAGCTGGTACCATGGCAGTGTGAGTCGGCAGCAGGCTGAGGCTCAGCTGCAGCGCTGCAGGGAAGCCAGCTTCCTGGTGAGAGACAGCGAATCAGGGACCAGCAAGTACTCCATTGCTCTGAAGTGAGTGCATGGATACATGCCTGTTACCTTTGAGTGTTTGTATATTTTTTTTAACATGGGACATGCACATTGTGTAATGCAACATGTACATGTGTTCATGGCACTATTTCTGTCTCTTTTTGTTTTGCTTCTTTCAAGTCCCAGTCTTCTTCAGCTGAGTGATGATTGTGACAGTACAAAGCACAGCCTTAAAATTTAATGTCTGTTCCTGTTTTTGACAATACATTTATACTGCCACGTCTTTGTTGCTGTAAATTACATATTAATACAGCCCCATTTAAAATGAGCTTGGAATGGCACTATTATCTTGTGTTGCCCACTCAATTTATGAACTAAAAACATTTCAGCATTACCTCCCTCTGACTATGTTATAAGCAGTGATTCAACTTCCTTTCAGCAACATTTAAGGTATTATTTAACAGGAGTCAATGTGGTGTCAGCCTCTAAGGCGCTAATGCATGATGATGTGTGTCATCACTGAAGCAGATTGTAGTGATAAGAGTGCCAAGAGCAGGTTCTCGAGGATAAAAGCTGTCATCCTGTATGCCATTGTGTGTGTGTGTGTGTGTGTGTGTGTGTGTGTGTGTGTGTGTGTGTGTGTGTGTGTGTGTGTGTGTGTGTGTGTGTGTGTGTGTGTGTGTGTGTGTGTGTTTGCATGCGCTTGAGTTCACAATTGTGGCACACTACTTATTCAATTGTGAGTTCACATCATTAACCTCATTTGTGCCTTCACTGAGCTTGGAATATTCACAGCCTCATTTGACGAGTGAACAAATAGTTGACTCTTCAGTATTTTACAAGATATGGCTATTATATCAGTGGTGTGTTCTCAACCTGCATGACTTACTGTGTTGTCACTCTGTTTTGTTGCATTAGGACCAGTCAGAGTTGTGTGCACATCATCGTAGCCCAGACTAAGAGCGTGAAAGGCTTGGGCTTCACCCTGGATCAGAGTAGCTGTGTGTTCTCCAGTATCCCCGAGCTGGTCCATCACTATTGCTCACACAGACTGCCTTTCACTGGAGCAGAGCACATGACCCTGCAGCATCCTGTGTCCCGGCCACACTGAAGATGTGAACGAGGGAGAGTTAAACACACTGGGACATATAACCCATGCACAGAGACATGTATTACATAATAATGCACTCACACAGACAAATGCATCGACTTTTTCCATACATGTGTGTAAAAAAAAAAAAAGCACTCAAAGATATGCAGCTTTGGGATGATGCAGTTTACTACCTTAAAAAGTGTACATGTTTAAAGCACTTTCAAGTGCAACCCGGTGGCCAAAATCATTCATCACAGTATTCATCACTCATGTCATTGTTTTGTCCATCATCATACAGACTACACTCCCAACCTTCAGATCGAACTGATACCTCCCATACCTGAAACAATGCACACCAAGCACTGCACTCACCATAACTAATCACACATTTACAACAAATGAGACACGCTGGCACCATGCCATACAGTTAGGCTCGGTATGTGGGATCAATATACCTGATTGGAGTATATTTGTTCATCTATCTGACATGTCAGTCAGTGTATTGATCTATCCTGAAAATCAGGCTCATTTGCCAACCACAGGGCCTAACAAGGCAGAGAGCTTTATTGATTAGGTGACTAGAACTAGTGGACTGGGAGGAGTCTTATAACAGTAGAGCATGCTGTCAGCAAAATTTCCTTGAGTGTGTCAAATAAATAAACTGTTCAAAAAGAGTTAAGGCCCACTGATCGAAACACACGCACATTTTTATTGATATGTTGACAAAAGTGATTTTATTTGCACTGTCCTAAACTTCATTTTTTACATCTCAAGTTTCTCTGCTGCTTTGAAGAGAAGAACTGACTGAATTTGTTTGGAAACACATGATTTTGTTGACAAAACATTACGAGAAAAAATAACCCAAAAGTGAGTGAAACTGCTAAGAGTTTCTGGCTTCAAAACAACCAGTAATACTCAAAATAAAAGACTGAATGGCTCAGTGGATGTCAATGACATCCAGGCCTGTACAAATATAAGACCAAAATTTCTTTTACTCTGATAGATTACATTTGACTTCCCAAAATATCTCAGCAAATGCAATGTGGGCCTTAAAAATTATTTGAACAGAATATTTAAAATCATGATTATTCACATGCCTTCATGTATGATTGTTCTGATTAAAAAGTTATCTAATGACATGTCAAAAGAAGACGCCTGCTCTACCGTACCTTTGCATAAGTAATGTATGAAGTGATCATCAGATGCTGTCAGCCACACAATGATAGGGCTATTACTGTTGCAGAACTTTTATTCAGTAAATAAAATTGATATAACTGTCCACAAAATGTGTTATTATTATTATTATTATTATTATTAGACATGCCAGGCCTAAGGCAAAAGGCAGTGAAATAGAGATGAGAAAAGTAACCCGTGTGAATCTGCTGTGTGTTTTTCTCCTGTAGTTGAAAACCCATTGACCTGAGTGTGAAATCAATTATAGCTAAACGCACAAATAAGCACACACATGCAACCTCATGCACGCACTCACAGTCACCTTTTTTATGATGGAGGAATACAGCACACACAAGCTCACATACAGGGAGCATAGAGAGAACTCGAGCGCACGTTCAGAATGCATACATGAACAGTGTCCACGCAAATAGAATTAACACTCACAACAAAAAGGTAGAGTATTTAAATCTGGCAACACACACACACACACACACACACACACACACACACACACACACACACACACCAAGCTTCTCACAAACAGAGAAGCTTTATCTGCACAATGACGCATGGAAGCATGTGTTCGCAGTCAGATATGTCTTACCAGTAAACACCAGTGTGGCGCTTTGCATGGGTATCTGTTGGAGAGAGTGTGTGTGTTTGTGTGCGTGTGAGAGGGTGCATGTGTGCAAGAGTGTGTGTGCATGGGTGAGTGTGCCCATATGTGCAACCATGTGTGCATTTATGTGCATGCAGTCCTGTTACGTTTGTGTGTTTGAGTGAGAGCAAAATAAAGAGTGGGAAAGAAAGAGAGAGAGAGAGGAAGTCAGAATTTTTCTGTTCAGGGATTACCGGGTTGCCATGGTGATTAGTTAAAGTGAGGTAGGGCCATCTTTGCTGGGAATGAAATGGGTAGAGGGAGGAGAGACAGGCAGCGATATAAAAGAGAGCTATGAATAACTGTGGCCATAGTGTCTGAGTAGCCTGTAGCTCCCCCCTGTAGAATAAGCCTGCTAGCTTGGTTTGAGAATGAAGCAAAATATGTTGTGATATATCATTGCCAGGAGTTAGCATTTACAATAACTGACTCCATTTCTGGCAGTAAACCAATTTTGCATTGCTTTTTGTCACCTCCTCATGAGGTCAAAGGGTGCATTTGGTTCCAGAAAAACCCTGACTCTTAATCAAAGATGCTTCAGCGAGGCAGATGCTCACTTTTCACAGGCCACATGTGAACACAGCATTTTTCTCGGTTGAGGAGCCTCTTCTAATCTGGGCCCTCCTGCAACCCAGTGCACCACAAATGGCAATGTTACACAACAACAGACACCACCAAGCATCACCCCTCCCTCCATCCGTGTGATCCATTGGGGTGAGATCCTCTATGTTCTCTTAATTAAATCACAAAGTAGGTCAAAACAAACAAAAGGCCTGCAGTGCTGGACACATGATACTTGCTGAGCTTGTCAGTCTGTTATTTTAGGAGGAACGGTGCATTTAGCAACCATCTAGCGTGTAATCTTAGTTGCTTGTTCGAGTTTTCTTGGATGTAGAAGTATAGTATAGAACACTGCAATTTTGTTTTCCATTATACGTAACTATATTGTGATGATGTGAACTTTTGCTTTAGCATGTATGCAGCATTTTTATGTTGCATGTGTTGGAGATAAAGTTACTTTGAACCACTTTATCTCTGGAAAGCTAAATTTACATATTTTATATGACTGCTGCATGTTTGCGTGTTTATCTGTTTCTGCAGAGCCACTCATTACATGTAAAGGAAAAGAAAACATATTACTCACCTCATAAATGTAGCAGTTTTGATATCATTGTGACTCTAAAACAATATTTAAATACTGCTAACCAAAGTGTTTCCCACATATAAAGCAACCATGAGAGGCAATACCAGCCACCTGAAGACAGAATGACATCAGTAGAGGAAGGGACAGAGAGAGGAAAAGAGAGGGAGTGAGGGAGAGCATGTGTGTGTGTGTGTGTGGGGGGGTGTTAGGAGAAGACAAGCACTTGTGGGGGTCCCAGCTTTTAAATAATTCAGGCAGAGACTCACAGCACTCAGTGCAGAGGAGGAGCACTGTCAGGTCAGCTCATTCACTGCAGAGCAGAGGTAGAGCGGGAGAGAGGAAGAGTGGATAAAGATAGCACGAGAGAGGAAGACATTACAGAGCCAGAGTTTGCCTGTGTGCGTGCATACATGTGCATACATGCGTGTGTGTGTGTGTGTGTGTGTGTGTGTGTGTGTGTGTGTGTGTGTGTGTGTGTGTGTGTGTGTGTGTGTGTGTGTGCCAGCTGTGCATGCTTCCTAGTCTTATGTCTGTGTGTTTGTGTGTGTGTGTGTGTGTGTGTGTTTATGGGGGGGGGGGGGGGGGGGGGGTGATGAAAATAGACAAAATGAAGGAGAAACAGGTCGTTTCCTCCTGGAGCTTTCTGGTTTCTCCTAGTCACCAAGGCAACCACCCCCTCCCTTTATCCTGCACTCTTGTTTGCTTACAGTACTTTATTCTTCCCCAAACAATCCCTCCCCCAAGCCTCCCACGCTTGTTTTGACTCCCCTCCATCTCTCCCTCCTGTACCCCTCTTCATTTGCTGCATTCCCTCTAACACACGTCAGCAGATTCGCTTGTAATATTTCTCAGCATCATCATCATCATCATCGTCATTCTATGTATACCAACTTATTCACTTGTCTTTGAGTGCCCTCCCCCCGCCAACATGTTCAGTTTTTACACACCAATCTTCCTGTCTGGCTCCTGCCTGTTCGACTTTGTGGCTAAGGATTAGAGGTTACTTCAGTTGACCTGAGGGGAGGACACAAAGGAAGACATTTGTTTAAGTTTCGGGGGGGGGGGGGGGGGGGGGGGGGGGGGAATGAAAAAAGGAGGTATGTAGCATCAAACTCTAGAAGGTGGTAAAAGGTTTAGAAGTTTAAAGAACAAATATTACACAAGGTGATGTGAGTGAGATTTTAAAGCTACTGTCAAACTTTTAATGCAGATGTGTAACTGCCATTTTTTAATCACCTGGTATCACAGAAAGCTCCCTGTATGGTAGTTGAGCATAACCTATTCAGTAATGCTAAAATTGACCAATTCATAAAGATTCGTACCACCCCCCTCTGCTGGACACTTGTTGTCTTTAATTGAGGAGTTGTTTTTCACCAAACAAACACTGAATATATATATATATATATATATATATATATATATATATATATATATATATATATATATATATATATATATATATATATATAAAATGCGTGAACAACATGCCATTCATCATTTTATCTAGCATGTATTCATGACAGTGGTTTAAGACATCATTGTAACAATACAACAGTCAATATTGTCTCTAGAGGTCTCACTTGCTTTTCAAGGTCACAGAAGACACATCGGCATTAACTTCACCATGTTTACCAATCAGCTAACTCCTAACAGGAGCTTTAATGGGAAATTGTAAAGTTTTATGTTATTGGTTTGCTTGAAGGAAGGCTATTTTTAGGCTACTTGGATTGCTCATATTCTTGTAAATGTTTGATGAAAAGTACACCGCAAACCAACATAACAACCAACCAACCCATCAATCAATAAAAGGAACGCGGTTTAACCTGGGGCTCTATGACAGATGAGAATAATAGGTGCCCTGAAGTTGCCAAAAATACAATTAAGTCTCTGACAATCACGCTGTCTTCGTGTCCAGGTGGGCTGATTGTGCGATAGGCGCTATGTGTCATTTCGTGAGGGGGAACACACGCATCACACGCATCTCTGTAGTCAAGCTGTGGTGGAGCCTCTGAGGTATGCCACATCCTCCCCTCCCCAGCTCGCCTCCTCCCCCGCCCTGCCCCCTCCTCTCCTGCGCGTCGCATCGCTAAGCAATGTTCAGCACGGACAGCCAGCCGCACGACCTAGCGTTCAGCTCACCTGTCCTATTCGCGTAGATATTCCATATTTCCACCATTTTTGCGCGGACGAAGGAGACGCGAGGACTCGACGGAGAGCCCTGACGTCACCATGCCAGGTAGAGACTGAAGGTAGTGAGTGCTTGGGTCGTGAGTAGGTGGAGGTGGAGAAGGTGGAGGAACACTGCGGGTGTGCTTGGGGTGGCCTCTCCTTGGCGGTGAACACCTTTCGGGCTCGAACGCACGTAAGATGATGGACGGCCGGCCACAGCTGCTGCTGCTGGCTCTTCTCGCCATTGCGGGAGGTGAGTAACTTATCCGTGTAATGGCTTCATCGACGCGCTGCTGTGTGTGTGTATCGTCACCTTTGAAGGGCCAAAAATAAAACACACCGTAGCAAGCGTTAAAGCATTCAGGGGATTTATGGGTCTTCCAAGTAATGTAACAAAAGGAGTGGCTGAAAGCCGAGGAGAAGTAGAGGTGGAGGAAATGATTCTTTCATTGCTGTGTCACCATATTTCTCATAACAGCAGAGCGCGCGATGAAATGATGTAGTAGAGAAACGTTACCCCTCAAAATTAGACTCGCGTGATGTAGAAACAAGTGCACGAGCTAGCATGGTTTGTGTGTTTAAAATCATTATTTCAGGTATGTTTTCTTTTTACTATGATGCGTTTACAGCTCTAAAGAAGATAAACCGAACCAATTGTAAAACAGACTTTTTATTTTAATTCATTTGTTTTCTTTTTTATAATTCAGGTTAACCACACTTGGCAACAGATTAAGTTGAAAATAACACATTTTGATAATTTGAGAGGGATCTTTAACCTACAAATTTTTAACTAATTTGCTCTGCATTAGTTATCTAAAAAGACAAAGACAACACTGGAATCTTTAATAAGAGCACTATTTCATCCCTTTTTTCGTTGTGCTTATAACCAAAGAAGGCTAATGAGGAGAATTTATCTTATTTATCACCCGCTTATCCCCCCTCTACCTTTCTCTCTCTATCTCCCTCATTCATTAACACTGAGGACCTGTACTGAGTAAGCAGGTTAATGAGAGGCACGTTAAGCTTAAACAACCTCAATCCTGTCACCAAAGGACAAATGAATTGTCTTTCAGCAGCGAAGGAAACCCGTCTGCATCTATAAAACAGCTTTAAGTGATCCTACATCTTTACGTCTCCGTGCAGGATGTGAACTGGCTTGATGAGACTGATGAGCAAGTGTGTTTCTGTAACGCATCTGAAAACAAATGAGGTATCTGTTAAGTGTGAAGCTATTAGGGTTTTGGGCATAATTTACCTCACTAAGTTGGCTCTAATTCAGTGTTAATTTCTGTTCAGTGAGAGTTTGCCCCGAGCAGAAAGGAAGAAACGCATCTGCTGATTGGCTGAACCAAAGCTGCTTTATTATTTTCAGCCAAGCTGTAGTAGTGACAGAACAGAGGCCAGCTCACTGCCTCTGAGCAAAAAGACTGCTTGTCACTGTCTGTATAGCAGCACCCATATCCACACACCCTAACACACCTCAATCCACACCTCAGTACACACAAACACACACACACATACAAACACACACACACCTACACACGTACACACACGTTCACGCACATGCTTGGCCATCTGCCCTGCACTGACTAACGGTTCATCATCACCCATGGTGACAACATGCTCCTGCCTTCTCACACACACACACACACACACACACACACACACACACACACACACACACACACACACACACACACACACACACACACACGCACTCCTTCTTCATGTCACGCACAGATACCACACACAAAGCTACACACCTCACATATCATCACAATACATCCCGCAGCAATTTAAACGCTTTGACCTCCACTAACCTGCGATTTATCGCGTCAGCATTAGCTTGCAGAAGAAAACACACACACACACACACACACACACACACACACACACACACACACACACACACACACACACACAGAGGAAATACATTAAATAGAAAATCTTTGTTTGATTTTTTAGAAATCTTTATTTTTCACACTTTTCATCATATAATATACAAAGAGTTTGAGAGATTAAAACATGATGAAATACCATTAAATAAAAAATATTAAGTTAACAGGAGTAACCTTTATAAATATAGTGTTTTTTTAATAGATAAATTATAGATAATATTCTAATAGAAATGACTTCCATTACAAAACTCAAAGAATTAAACATATCTTAATATTTTTTTAGTTTAAATTTAATTTTGTTGTACCAGGAAAATTCTCTGTATCTAAAAACCCACTTGGCAACATACCTGATTCTGCTTTTGAAAGAATATCAAATGCGACAGAAATGTTTCTTGTTTATGACGCTGCTTTAAACTTGCTGCATAATGTTTGCCTCACTCCCCGAGCGTCTAGTTTTTGTTGGTTGATGATTCCTGAGTTCAAACAGGGGTGTGTTCACTAAATGAGGGAAGGCTGCCAAGACGAAATATCACTTTAAGGAGATTCACAAGCAGTGGAGTACTAATGAGTCATCTTCCCTTGAGGAAGGAAATCTGATTAGCATCATCTTCAGAGACTATAAACTCGATCCACACACACACACACACACACACACAGTGCTTACATGGCTGCGTGTACACCTGGAGCATAAGGTTGTGATAACACCTTGAAGGGATTTCCCACAAAGACACATTAAAACACATATTTTATAACACACTGTTAGAGAAGACAACAGAGTACATTAAGCTGTTTGTCTTGCACATTTGTTCACATTAGCTCACGTTGGCACCTCTTCACATCACATTCTCATATAAAAGGAGCAGAAGAGAGGAGACATTTGTTATGCACCTCTTTCACGCACAAACACACTCACTGAAACGTACGAAAGCAAATATTGGTGGTGATGGAATAAGGCAGAGGAAAGTCATAACTTTTCAACAGTGTTATATAAGACTTTCAAAGAGACACAAGCATGCACAAAAGTGTCTGAATTCATTGGCCGTGCAAGGACACTTCACGGACGTTTCACCACCTGTGTCAGACGGTGCCGTGAGGATGCGGCCCTCCTCCTGTGTGACGAGGATGCCTCTTGTCATTTCCCCTGCAGGCCATGCATAATAAACAGGTCTGTGGTGCTGCGCTGACCTGATGTGAGGGTTACTGGATATGGAGTACGGTGTGCGACGGTCTCATCAAGCAAGGGCGTAAAAGTACATTTGGATTAGCTGTACAACCACTCTGATATCAGCTTCATCCTTAAGCAGATGTGTTTCGTGCGTGGTGTGTGCGCTCAGTCTTTGTCCCTGCACTAAGTGAATATCAACTAACCGTTTCCTTGGCAGTGCCAGAGTCTGGAAAGTTCTGCTCAGTTGGTTTAGCCTGTCATCACTTTTCTGCTGCACCGTTCCAGATCACTGATCCCTGCAGCATCTCGACCTGCACATTACAACAGCCCTCCCTTTGTCTCTCTCTCTCTCTGTCACTTTCTCTCTCGTTCCCTCTGTCTCTATCTCTTTGGACCGGATCCCAACACTCAGCAGGAACAGGATCACGTCGCAGGATATTTGGCTGCATCTGCGATTACAAACGCACAGCAGAGGCCTGCCTTTGTATGTGAGAACGTGTGTGATTCAGTGTGTTAAACGGCGTGCTCTCTGTGCAGGACTGTGTGTGTTTGCAGCAATAGTAGAAGCAGAGCACAGCAGCGTGGTGTGGCTCTGGAGATTTGAAGGAAGCAGAGGGAGAGCACTGAAGTTTAATAGAAACTCATGCAGAGGAGGAGAAGAGGCAGATAAGAGACCTTTGGAAAGTTTAGAGTTTTAATTTTGACTTTGTCCAAGAATATAAATCTAAAAAAAGAAAAATAGTGGACTTACATAAAGGCAGGACTGTGCTCATGCTTCCCTGGAGCAGGTGTAACAAGAATTGAACTGAAGATAACACAGCTTGAAAAAAATGCACAATTTTTGTAATTTAAATCAATAATGCTGCAAGGTGAGACGAAAGAACAAACAAGATCAAGAACCATGTGTTGTAGACGGACACATTGCGCACATATCATTCTCAGGCAGCAGCTGTTGGCATCGACCTGCTGATAATACGCCGCTAGATTTATGGCGCTCCAAATAATAGGGCAAATAATAGCAGTTATGACAGGCATTATGCAGTTCAAATGATGGATTTTATTGCTTTCCCTGAAATATGCACCGCTATAGTTAGCAAGCCAGACCGCCTTTCATCCAACTGATGAGCTCCTTAGGCTGCAAAAGACATCATATAGTATAAATAAACCCTACCTCATGTCCTCAGTATTGTGACTCTGGGTATTTTTAAGGGTGGCTCTTTCACCAAAGATCCTTTCAAGATGTGTTCTCTGTGAATTTTCACATGGTTTGGCAACACGGGTAAAAGATACAACCAATGTGAAATCTTTTCCAATAGGAAACTTTCAAAATGCAACAGTTAATGGAATAATCTGTTCTTAATCAATTACTAAATTAATTGTCAACTATTTTGATAATTAATTACTCCATTTTGAGTCGTTTTTTAAGGGAACAATGTCCAAATGATTTGATTCCTGCTTCATTAATGTGTATATTTTCTGCTTTCTTTGCTCCAGATTATCTTTGGTTTTGGATAAAAAGACATTTGATGATGTCATTTTGGACTCAGAGAAACATTTTTCACCATTTGTTGACATTTTATGGACCAAAAAATGACTTGATTAATCAAAAGAATAATCTCTTGACTAATGGATCATGAAATTAATCGTTAGTTGCAGCCCTAGAAAACTTCAACACACAAACTTCAGGAAAGACGAGATCTCAGAGGATTCAAGCTATAGACGTGAATATGCATTATTCTAATCCATCAGAATAAATGCTTGACTCAGCAACATTTTTTTAAATCAATGTTTCATCCAGATCCAGCTTGCTTATTTTTCATATCTATTGAGGTTGTTGGTTTTATGTTGACTCAGCAAGTTATCCACTTGCTGTAAAATGTTTTGTTTTTGGGCCATGAAGATCTTGCCAGAAAAAAACAAATTTGTAGAAACGTCATAATTGTATAAAATTGTCAGTGCTTTGCTCTTGCCAGCTTTTCCTCATTTTGATTGTTTCATTTCCTTTGTGTGTTATGTCGTAGCATTATGGCCTTCTAGTTTCTGTACGTTTTCACACAGTGCTTGTTTTTGTTTTCTGCAAATATGAAACCATCATACCATCAAGAAGAACAGGTGATGACTAAGATGCACAAAGCAGGCTGTAAATTAGCTGTGATCCTTGTCGTATTTGTGATTTTATCAGCACAATCTCTTTTTTTTTTTGATGGTAGACTTTGTTGGATTTGGAGACCATAAAGCTTCCACCCTGAGTTAGTCCACACTGGGATGGCTCTGTGTTTAAAGTGCTGTGATACTGCGGCTGAATGGAGGATCAATATTAATACCTCAGTTCTATGGCCACTACAGAGCCAATTGGGTGTTGCCAGTAGATCAATGGATCTCTCCATTATTGATTTAAGAATATTTCAGCATAAAAGGTCCCTGCTGCAGCCAAAAAGCCTCTTTGGCAGAGCGCAGGGAGGAGAGCGGAGGGGGACCCTTCCTCCCCTCCAACCTTTTCTCCTCTGAGTGAGCTGTATAAATCAAGATTATCACTGTAATAGTCTTAGTGAGATAATTTAATTTAGCTTGCATTTCGCCCTCATTTTCTCCACATTTGTCTTTACAGTGTGTGTGGACTCTGGCCTTTAAGTAGCGTTGTAAACTGGAAACAACTGATGGTTTAATGTGATTAAACAAGTTACTTTTAATACTGCATTTTTTCTTAACTTCTTTCTTCTGGGTCATTAGATGAGAAACGGATGTAACTGTGGAGCCGTCTCACACTGAGCCTGCCTGTCGTCTTGTCTGTTCCTAACGTCTCTGTTAGTCTGCATGTACGTAACTTCCCCCACTCCAGAGTCTAATGGGGAGCCCAGCTGAAATATTCATAGTGTCACATTAAGTTTGCAATATTTGCACTGGAAAACAACCTGAATACAACTGGAGCTACCAACAACATTACAACCACTCAGCTTGGCCTTCGGCATGACAGAGTGTCGTATGTGGAGGCAGCCAGCGAGGGAGATCAGTCTTTGTTTAGAAGCATTAGTAAGTGCTGCAGATGAGCAACCGGGTCAGCATGTTTGTGCAGTGATCAGGATGGAGTGTGTGGATGGTTTATTTATTTATTTTTCATTTTGCAGTCTTGCTCTGGAGATAAGAAAACCAGAATAGACTATCGCTCTCTGTTTGGATCTTTAATTTGTCTCGGTGCCAAAAAATGTTAGTCTAGACTTTCATGTGGAGCGTGTGCTTGCAATTATTTTAGGAGAACTGAAAATGAGCAGGAATACAGAGAATTATGAGTGAGGATGTGAATGTTGAATTTGAATCAAACCTAAAACAGAATTACACACAGTTCCGTTTTTCCATTTCTCTTTAATAGAGATGCACAATTTGCACCAGGCTTTTATGAAAAGAATATATTGTAATTATCCCAATAACACAGTGTTATCATTTTTAACAACCAATAAAGTTGCTGTTTTTTACTCATAAATTAGTCTGTACATTCGAACACAGTAGGAGGTGTTATATGGTCTTTTAACTACAATGTGAACATAACTTTTTTACCACATATTTCTGACATTAGAGCAGTGAGTGTGCTTAGATTGGTGGCCTAGTGGCTGAGGACAAATGAATACATGGAAAATATTGCATGCACAGGAAAAAAGCTAGTTTGTAGTAAAAAGGACAACTGAAGAGTCAGATCATTGTTTTTTTGTGGTAACAATGGTTATTTCAGTTAGAGTAAGTTGGTATAATTCATATATTTGTTCACTAAATCGTATCCTCAGGTGCATAAACCAGGGGTGGTGTTATGGGTGGGCCCAGCGGTCCCAGGCTCACCCTAAATCTTTCTTGAAAAGATATTATATTATTTTAATCAATTTAAAAGGAACTTTGTAAAATTTTGACACTTCTAGTTCATTTTGTCATTGTTAGATGCCCTGTCTTTGTAGAATGAGCTGAGCTTGTCGATCTATTTAGCCTGTTGGATATAGTACAGAGTTATTGAAACATTCAGCCTCATGTTATATCAGTGGGACTACAGAATGGTTTTGGGTAAGACTGTGGGTTTTTTGTTTCATTTATCCGTGGTTAATTTCGCTGCTCTTACAGCCTACAATAAACGGAAAGCCGTAGCGGTGCAGCCCGCTGGTGTGATAGAGCGGTGATATTTGTTCAGCACCATGGAGAGCAATTGCAGGTAGATCCATCTGATGGACAACAACCTTGCACAAAAAAAAGAAGTATAAAAGGAGTATAAAAAAAAGCAACTGAATCTGTTTTGAAAACACATCGTAACAGTGGTGTATCCGTCATCCATTTTTTATTGATTTAAATAGCCTTAATTTGTTTGGTCCACCAGAAACTGAAATCCTGGCTCCATCCCTGGCATAAACTATGACATGCATCCTGACTTTCACATATTGGTTTTTGTCTGAATCAGCATTATATTCTGATCTTCATTATTAAATGTTTATTCTCATATCTCCAGATGCCAGATATCTGAATGTGATACAATATGACCATGGGTTCAGTATCATAATACAAAGGATGTGGACAGTTCAGTTTTATTGATTAGAATTCACTGTCAGTCATCAACATGAATATGAAGTCACCAATAAACGGGCAGCTGCCTGAGCTTATCACATGGTGCTGTGGGTGGGACAATGCTGGAAACAGAGAAGTGACTGCAGACAGAGAGGTACGGCTGCATCAGAGCCAAAATAACAGTTAACAGTTTTAAATTGATCTCTTAACAGCTGTTGGAAAGGCCAACATGCGTCCAGATGCATAAATTCTGCATCAATCTATCCCTACAGTACATGCAAGGTGAGCGGGGAACTCTATATTGTTGATTTTGCGATATTAATAGCTTGAATGTTCATATCTAGATAAAAATACAATAACAATATATCTTCCAGCCCTGGTCAGAGGTTTCCATTCTACATTGTCTTCGTCTTAATGTCATAAAACTTTAAACTGGACAGGTGATATCACAATGCAAATATCCTGTAAAAACCTTCCAGTAGCTTTCGTCAGTGGATAAAATTAGCTATCATATGATGGAAATATGACCAAGCTGAAACACTGAAATGTAATAGCTGTTACATCAGCCTGGCCTCCGGCTTTGTCATGGCTTCTTATAAAGTGAGCCTCAGTCCCCTTCTGAGTCATTTACTGAGGAGCTTCTCCTCACTGCTTCTTTTTTTTTGTACTTTTATAAAAATGTATTTCTCCTGATGTTGCTCCCAAATGAAAATTGTGTGATCATTCAAAGATTAAGTGCCTGTTTTAAGACCTTGCATCTTCTTTTTTCAGTTATGATGTTTCAAGTTGATTGCTGTAAATATGATTTCAGATCTGAAGTGTCTTTATAAACTGAATAGTGTGTGAGCCAGATCAAGATGCTGCCATCTAGTTATTTTGAGCCTGATTTACATTATACGTGTGGAACATGTGGAAATGTAGTGTCTACTTTTTCTGCGTCATCATTGTTTAAGTGAGCTATATTAGCTTTCTGTCTCTGTGTTATTGCTTTGTGCTTCAGGGACTAATATACATTACTCATATGGCAGAGACACAGACAGCAATGCTTATTTCCCTTATGAATATGAGTGCACCAACAGACAGACACACACATATACACATAAACAGCCAACTGACAGACGTGCTCAATAAACAGGCAGAGTGCTACACGCATGTGCTGACAGGAAGAGTATTGATGATGTTGGATTAGCGAGGGAAGGGGCAATAAATGGAGTAGCTGTCAGTGATGGAGATATGGAGATAACAGGAAGGAGAGAGTGATGGAGACAGTCGGGGGAGTGAGAGGGAAATGTCTGCATGTGCTGATGACGGAAAGGTGTGTAAAAGAAAGAGTAAAGAAAAGGAGATGGAGGAGAGGGGGCTCAGGAAGATGCGGGAGATTACAAAGGGGGGGGGGGGGGGGTACTGGGTGTTGAGTTTATGAGGCGTGAATAGAGACTTCATTGATCCAGAGACAGAGGCCATCATTCCTGCTCAGTGAGCACAGCCGCTACGAGGAGAGAGGGGTGGAGTGGGTTGGGGGATCAGGGAAAGATAGGACAGTGTCAGAGAGGAGGTGAGAGAGACATTTACAGACATGCAGAAACAACATCATTGTAGTTCAACTAATGTGCATCTTTTTCATTTTTATTTTTCACATCTAGGGAAACAAATTTCTGCTCACCTAAAATGCACCAATGTACTTCTTGTGGATGTACATAGAAACCTTTTTTTTTGGGGGGGGGTTAACCCATATTTCTCAAGAGTTGCAACTTATAATTTGACTGATCAGTTTTGTGTCGAACAGGCAGTACATCCAGATTTTCTTTACTTTGATTTTTCTTTGTGTCTCATTTTACTCGCTTGAAGGGTCATATAGAGGAGATATGTACATGACAGACTGCTCAGTGGAGCTGGAGCAATTAATACAGCGTGACTTCCTGCTACAAGTCCATACACCACAACTGGTGCATGCTGGACTTAAAGTGGCCAACCTTTAATCCACAAACTTGAGTCTATACTACCTGATCCATGACACATGCACCATCTTTTAGTAGCTTGTGATGTTTCAGTTTAAAACATGGGATTCAGGGTTTGAGGCAACTAAATGACTGGTTAATGATCATCTTAATATTGAAGCCCTGAAATTGGAGTCGTATTTTGTATCAAAGCCATGGCTGTTACTCAAAATAATGACTACTGCCCGAATACTATCATGCTCTTCCGGCTGGATTTAAACAAACATAAATGACAGATGTAATCACACACAGGTAAGCGATATTTTGTGCAGAATAGTTTGGCTCAAGTGCCAAGGAAGGTGGCAGGAAGGCAACACTGAAGACGTCTCTTTTCCCCAGAGGTGAGCATTTATTTACTGGAGTTTTTAGGACATGTGTCAACTCAACAAAACAAACAAAAATGTAAAGAAAGGCAAGGCTAATTAACACACAATTGAATTTGGATAAGGCATGTCTTATAAAATTGGCAAAAGAGGCAGCATAGCCTCCTCTCCCCCTGCTAAGGGCGCTTCTGCCTGCTTTAAAGACTGCCCAATTACCAAGTTGGCTGCAGCTGAGGGCAGCTGAGTAGAACACAGCACACAAGAAACCAATACTACATGAATCTTTAACAGAAGACTAAACCAGATCCAAATTAACCTTAGCTCATAAATGTAACTAAATGACCTTGGAACAAAAAAAATGTTTCTCCAAATCAGTATAAAATAAGGAATAAAAGTTCTTTCAGAAAGCAAACCCCCCACAATTGGTATGCCCCAAAGATGTCAGTGATGACATCACTATTTCTTTAAATACCCAGGAAATGTTGGGCCAGATCCTTTAAGCTTTTTGGCACCACATGGCAAACTAAACGAAACAGGCAAAAGGTAAGTATGGACAAAAAAACATTTCAAGATTCTATGTGAATCTAAGATTTAAAAAAAGTATCTATGACGACTAAAGACTGAGTGTGTGCTTTGAACTACTTTGTGCTTTGACTTACCTCAAACCCAAGATAGTAAGTGCTGCAATGTTACAAAAGCAAAATGAAGTTATTTCAGAACAAATAAATAATGAGTAATGTGATGCACTGTTTAAGAGATCAAGTGGCATCTATATAAAGTCTATGGGAGAAATGCAAAACAACCAATACTCGTGCACCAATATCTCTGCATAATATCAGTGACATTCAAAACTTGTGATTATGTTGCTGGACTGGTTATGACCCAGTTGCTGTCCTGACTGACACCCAACTGTGTGGACATGCTTATTTTTCTCAATAAGAACAAGTCGGCAGAAAACTCAACACTGAGTCAGAAGTATTGTCTCTGTTCAGCTCTCTAGTTGAAGGAAATCCACATTGAGTAGGCTGAGCCTCGCTCTACATGACATCTGTCCATGGACATTATTTTAATGAGACTGCTCTGCATGTTAATGTACTGTATGTTAAACAATTTATGCGTCTGTATGTTCTGTAGCTATGCAGTCATCAACTGTCGGTCATATGGATTACTCTGCCCTGGAAAATAAAGTGATATGATTCAGTGAAAAAGCATTTAGGTTATTGTTTTTTTTTCACTTATTTATTTATTTAATAAAAAATTAATACTTCCAAAGATTTTTTTGATTGTTAAATGACTTGTGTAGTTTCTGATCAAGTAAAACTTAATGATTGCCACTTCTAGACCTCATTTAGCAACAAAAATGCGGAAAAAAAGTGCATGTGTTCATTTCCTTCTGATGAGCTTTAAAATGCTTTTCCTGCCCTGTTAGTATCCTGTATGATGGCAAATTTAACGATGACAACGGTGGAACCAAGGTTGCAGCTGCAGGCAGCCTGTGTTTATCTTCAGGGGGAATCTGTGAGGGAATACTGAGAGGGAATAGATACAGCTCAGGAGCCAGCAGATGTCAGAGAGGCAGGGAGAGAATAACAGAAGAAGAAGATACAGGACAGAAAAACTCCTCCTCTCATCGGTGTGGTGTTGTGACAGCTCTGCATGAACTCCCACAATCACACGGATAAAACTAGTCTGCTACAGATGGAAGGAGGAAGAGACGGGGGGACGACAGGGTGAGATGAAGTGAAAATTACCCAAAGCTATGAAAGACTGGCAGCTTGGGAGAGTGCAAAACAGCATAGGAGAATAGAGAGAGACAGGATGGGGGCATGGAGAGAGAGTGGCAGAGACAGAAAGGATAGAGACATCCAGACTAGTTGACTCATTCTTATGATGTCACATCTTGTATGGAGTGTGTATCGAGCCGTGCTGACATGATCCGGTCAGCAGTGGTGAGTAATGCTGTGGTTCCAAGACTTTAAATAGTCAATGCACATGGATCAGCAGGGATGCCACAGAACTGTGATGGGGGGAGCTTTGAGAAGCGGGTGCTGAAGATATCTGACAGACAAAAACAAGTTTGTTTCATGCAGGATATATTTTTAGAATCTAAAACCATTTATAGAACTGAAGCACAATAAACTCCTTACACAGGTTATGTAACTTGAAAAACATGCGGAAGCTGAACAACAATCTTTAAATTCAGAGACTGTTTTAGCAGTTTGGTAACATGATTGTAACTCCAAATGCTACCTCAGAGGCTTTTCACAGCTTTGCTACCTGCTAGTTTTTCATCATGCAGAGTAGGTAAGAAGTAAGTTAATTTCAGTTCATGATAGTAACTTACTCTGTCGACACTTCTGTGATAGCCATTATTTTCCTTTGTTTCCGTACTAAAACAAAAGTCACAACAGTTTTGCAGTCCGTAACTTCTGAACTTATTGTTTACCTGAACATACTGTGTATAACCCAGGCAGCAACCTCTGGTTTAAAAATGTGAGGCAATGCAGAAGTACTAAAAACTGCAGTTCATTGAGTTTGCGCTTGAGATTGGCCCTGAAATTACTGGAAACCACAACACACCAAAACAAAGCAACAACAAAAAAAGATCTTTTCACAGCAGAAAAAAAACATGTTTACAGTCTAGTACATAAATGACTTCAGTTTGAATAGCTAATTTCTCTAACGGCACACACTGTACAGAGGGTGATTTCTTTTTTTCTAACTTGGTTTTGAAGATAATAAGACCACGAGTTTGAGAAGAAACACATGAGTGGCGTTACAGAGACAAAGTCCATTTATTATACAGGATTTGATAAAATTAAATTGACTAAATGTTGAAGTGATGTTTGGATATTTTTCCCCACATCGCACCATGTCCACAAGGGAAATTGCAGCAAAAGTGGACGGCCTTTACAGAACTGAGACGTCATCACGTTAAATGTGTATTTAGTTTTAAAATGGATAGAACCCTGCTGATGTCTCTATTTTTATATAACAGCAGTGATTGCTTATTTTTTTCACATAATTACAAGGGGGTCTCATTGTGGGTCTTTTCATTCCTCAAGGTTAGGGGGATCTTGCTCTTCCCTCATGCCCTCATTGACGTGCAGCCAGAACTTTAAGTGTGTGCAGAAGCCAGACAAATGTGTTCTGTTCTCATCTTTGAAAAGCGCTGAGAATACCAAGAGAGACACAGATGGTGGCCACATTTTTGTCTTATCACAGTGGCAGATGATGATGATGATGATGATGATAATGTGTTCTTGTTCCAGGGGGCCTTGGGGCTGACACAGAGGAGCGGTTGGTGGAGCATCTTCTGAATCCAGCCCATTACAATAAACTGATCCGTCCTGCGACTAATGGCTCCGAGCTGGTCACTGTACAGCTGATGGTGTCGCTGGCCCAACTCATCAGTGTGGTGAGTGTGATCACCCCTGGGATCATGTGTTTAAATCTGCTCCAACCTTTAAAACTGTAGAAGGAGAATGAGCAATAATAAGCTTACCATTTCATTTTTTTACAACAGATACAAAGTATCAAAGTATCAGTTGATTCATCATTTGGTCCTTGGCTTTCAGCATGAGCAGTTCATATAGATATCCGTTCACAACATTTTTTTGTTTGAGGCAGACAAACAAGCAGCGGTGGAGGAAAAAAATCAAGATCTTGTAATTCCACATATTTTACGAGTAGAGGGAGCACAAATCAGTGCCGAGGCCACTGGCAGAAAAAAAAAACAACTTCATGTTTGAATTAATACTTAAAACTGTCAGTCAAACTGTCAAAGACTGTTTTGTTGAGCTGAATCACCGTCCTCTGAGCTGTGCATTTATTTTGTACTTGAAATGAAATTCAAATGTTCCTCATACTGGCCATACGTTTTTAAAAGCATAAAACATTTTGTCATATATGTATATAAAAATATCAAATTCTAGAAAACAAAACACAATTTTTATGACAGCTTGAGTTAAAGAAAATAGTGTTTGTTCTCAAGGCTAATTCTTACTTCTTGGTGAGTCATGTCTAGTTCTATTGTTTGGTCATGAGTCAGATCAGGATATAATCGGCACATTTTAAGCCTCTCCATCAAATATGACAAAAATTAGCCATTAATTTTCCTGTTATCATTTTGATAGACATACGAATGAACACGCTTTAGATTTTGCAGTTAGGATTCAGTGTGTCTGAATTTTAACACAACACTTTAGGAATAAACAAGTAAAACTCAGCAACTTAAACTTTATGTCACATCTTTTATCATGTTCAGTGTGCTCTAATCACTCATTGAGGCTTCTCTTTCAATATACAGTTTGTAAAATTGGTCTTCTTTTTCACAGCACGAAAGAGAACAGGTGATGACGACCAACGTCTGGCTTACACAGGTGGGACATCTTTCTTTTTTTTAATCTTATTGTAGCAAACTTGCTACAGGTGGATAAAAAAATAAATAAAACGAACTTAGTGAAATATATTAAGATTTAAAGGGACTGTGGGGGCTTTCTGAGTGATCTTGAAAAAGTCCTACTTCTAGTTATATGTCTGATCGTAATCCACAATATGATTATCATCATTAATAAAGGTTATGTTTTAATGCTATTTCTTAGCTTCCAGATTGGTTTGTGCAGGACTGGATTGATTTAGGGCATGTTTAAGTCTCTATGACAACACGTCACCTGCTGATGAAGTTTAGTAGCAAGAAGAGATAGATCTGAGTTTCTCTGCTAAAAACTATTTCTGGAAATTATTTTGTAGTAATGTTGGACACTGGAGCTGAACTGTCAGATAAGAAAGGGACATCAAAGCAGAAGAAAGCTGAACGGGAGAGTGAGACTGATAGAGCACCGGCTAATATAGCCGGCTACTAAACTACAGTACAAACTGAATCCTTAACCATTACGCCCTTTGCGCTCCAGCACTGTGTAACTGTTGATAAATACCTCGTTGCTTTGTGTCCATTAAAAAGTTGTCTTAGATGAAGAAAAGTAGTGTTGATTGGATCTCCATTCATTTCCAAAACAAACACAAGCTTGTTAAGAGTCATGTCATCAAGAGGATATCGACCAATGGTGTCGCTGCATTCCACTTCAAACAGATAGTCCTCACAGCCCCTCTAAGTATATGATTATATGGTTTTATTTTTATCTGTTTCATAGTTTTACTGCCAAGCTGGTAAATATTTATGGCCTACAGTGTTTTTAACTATAGCACATGAGCTGAGGTGGGGATAGTGGAGGAGAAAAATGGCAGCCCTGCATTCCATTTGTTTTAGTGGTTGTGGCAGGAACAGAGTTTAATCCTACCTCCTCTCATGTGGTTCAGCAGCTCTTAGAGGTGAGAAGACTGGTTAAGTGTCAGATACTGAGGGAGACATCAAATAATGCTCCAAAAAGAGAATCAGACAAGATTTTATATTAAAATGTATACGTTCAACGCTGTTTTCTTACAGGTGTCTGATGGTTTCACCTGTTCTTTTGTTAGTGAGTTAGCCTGCTTGTGACTTTGCGTGAGACCTTCAATAACCTGTGAAACCTGGATTATGTGACGCTGACTGGGCTGTGACACCATGTGGCTGGTTTATCGTACCTTTCCAGCTGAGCTCTTTTACGTAGTGGAACATGTAGGTGTTTTCACATTTACACACATTAGGTACACAAACAAATCCACCTACACACATCGAGAACATATGTGATTGCTTTTGAGAGCAGGTGTGAGAACAAATTCACAGGCATATGCTCAATTTGGATGCAAATTCAGATGACAGTTGGGTGCTGTATTCTACACTATAAATCTAAACGTGTGTTTCTCTGTCTTACTTTCACACACACGCACACAAACACTTGTGCCTGAGTAGGCTAAGATTTATGACATGTAACGGAGCGTGGAACAGCTATCAGTGCTCTATGGATCCCTTGGTATGGGTAAGTGGAGGAGCCAAGGACACACCGTAATGGCCACAATGCATCACAGTTACTGCAGAGGACCCAGTGTGTGCAGCACCACTCTAACATAGCCATAACATAGAGGAAACAGACAGAGCTGCTGTCAATGACTGACCCATTACAGAGAGAACAAGATAATGCTGTCTTTAAGAAAAGGTTACACAGAGGACGTCGCCGATGCCCACGCAAACACGCACACACACTCATACACAGAGAGAGAGAGAGAGAGAGAGAGAGAGGACCAACCCTAATGTAGACAGATTTTAATTATGATGATTGGTTTGTGTCTGGCTGCTCTTTTTTATCATGAGTGCTTCTCTCTCTCTCTCTCTCTCTCTCTTCGATGTCAAATTTAAAGAATGATCTCAGTGAAGAATAAAAGACAGCACAGGATGTTCCTCGGGCTCACGTAGCTTCTGATGTGTCATATTGACCACTGACTGACAGACAGAGAGGGGGACAAAGATGGACAGACAGATCTCTCCTTTAAGGTGCCTTCCCTCACTTTGTGATTGGTGGACGAGTGACTAAGCACTTTCTTTTTCTTGGCCCTCAGGAGTGGCAGGACTATCGTCTGACTTGGGCCCCTGAGGAGTTTGATGGAATGATGAAGGTCAGATTGCCCTCAAAACACATCTGGCTTCCTGACGTGGTTCTCTACAACAAGTGAGTCACTCCCCACTCTGTCGCCACCTCAGTATGTGCAAACGAAACACACACACAATGCTTACATTAAACAAATAAATGATTTAAAGTAACTCCCAGGTGTCGTGATTCAGCTGCCGGCGTGTTAGTCACTTTAAATAATTACATCAATTACATGCCAGAGATGATAAACGTAGGCAGCCACACATGAATGCATATGTCTGCTGTAATCTGCTCACATCACTCATGCCATGTTATTATACAGTACCTCCAGGTCTCTAGAGACACTTCAAAGATGGACTCATCTGCACTCCACACACGCAGATAGATGAGCACTGATACATGTACAGTAGATGAGCCACTGAACTTTTACACACTCACATCCAAACACAGCTCCTTCTCTTTCCTTTGGAATCTGTTCCTGCGTGCAAAAATACTCAGTAAGCAGCAACCTTTGCGTTTTTATTCAGGGTCTGCACTCAGGGCTGTTTTTGCTGTTACATTCTCATCACTGATGTCTAGTGCAGTTTGTGTTACTCCAATGTGGAGTGTGCAGCTTGCCATACCTGCTGTGTAGGCTGGGATGAATACATAAGGGGGCTCCAGGGACAAACATTTGCTTTGAGCTCTTATTGATCCTCATCCACAGCTCCATCCTTTGTGCATTATGTATACTGTGTGCACCTTTTCACCTTTTCAAGTTCACATCAAGTACAGAGAAAATCACAAACATTCACCATGTGATGCAAGAAAAAAAAAGGATTTCATGTCCAGCAGAAAATTTTCTCCTTATTTTTAATCGTAGTCTGCAATTCTGAGAGAGGTTAGGATGTTGCAGACCACTCGTTTCAATGTAATGGAAACTGGAGTGTCAGCCTACCGTATGTAAATCAGCTGGTCTGAGCACTGTGATCTGTCTGTCTGGCCTTCTCCTCTTTCCCTGCCTTGTGTCTGTACCTTACTAAAGATCCCTTACACACTGAACCCTAGGTAAAATGATCATGTTAATCCCACAAACCTCAGGTTGATAAAGTTAGTTCTCCAAGTCTTCATCGTTCATCGGACTGTGCTTGACTTTGAAGTCCCAGTTTGATTGTGTGTGTTGATGATCAAGAAAGTAGCTGTTTATTGAAGAAGGTGGGTCAATTAAGCAGAAACTTATGGATTATCTTCCTTTCATAAGTCACACAGCATTAGCTATAGTTAAGAAGTTCTCCCACCACAACCTTTGATGAAGCAGAAACGCAGTCTACAGCTTTAATGTGGTCAGATGGCTTCTAACCTGAGTGTTTAATTTGAGCCGTTTCACTCAACCTGAAGTGACCTGAGATCCACCTTCCCTGTCTAGACTGTGTGTTCGTCCTGTGCCTTGTGTTTTTTGAGGCAGGTGTGTGTGCAGGTGTGACCCACCCTATCTGAGATATTTCAAGGTTTCTGTGTGTTTGTGTGTGTGCGTGTGTGCGTGTGTGTGTGTGTGTGTCGTAGAGCTCTGTAATAACCTGTATTGCATAATCAGATGCATCATGTTTCTTGAGTCATTAGACCCAGGGGAAATGAGGTCTCTCATTAGACATCCTGTTTACAATATTTTTCTTAAATTAATTCTTCTCACTGAGGTCTGTTCCTGACCCTTCTCCTTCCCTTTTTCCTTCTTTCTCCTCTTAACCCCTCTCTCCCTGACTCTTAGTGCTGACGGCGTGTACGAGGTGTCATTTTACTCGAACGCTGTGGTCTCCTATGACGGCAGCATCTTCTGGCTTCCCCCGGCCATCTATAAGTCAGCCTGTAAGATCGAGGTCAAGCACTTCCCCTTTGACCAACAGAACTGCACACTACGCTTCCGCTCCTGGACCTACGACCGCACCGAGATCGACCTGGTGCTGCGTGCTGACGTGGCCAGCATGGACGACTTCACGCCTAGTGGTGAATGGGACATCATCGCTCTGCCAGGCAGACGGAATGAGAACCCGGGCGACCCCACCTACGTGGACATCACATATGACTTCATCATTCGCAGGAAGCCGCTTTTCTACACCATCAACCTCATCATCCCGTGTGTGCTCATCACCTCACTGGCCATCCTGGTCTTCTACCTGCCATCCGACTGTGGTGAAAAGATGACGCTCTGTATCTCCGTCCTGCTTGCTCTCACTGTGTTCCTGCTGCTGATCTCCAAGATTGTCCCGCCCACTTCACTAGACGTCCCTCTGGTTGGGAAGTATTTGATGTTCACTATGGTCCTCGTCACGTTCTCCATCGTCACCAGCGTGTGTGTGCTCAATGTACACCACCGCTCGCCCACCACACACACTATGCCCCCCTGGGTTAAGCTAGTGTTCCTCAACAAGCTTCCTGCGCTGCTCTTCATGCGGCAGCCCAGAAACAGCTGCGAGCGTCAGCGGCTACGCCAAAGAAGAAGGGCTCAGGAACAGAAGGAGGGTGGGCGCGGCGGGGAGGCAGGGGCCTTGATGGTGGGCCTCGGGCTGGGCGGTGGAGGTGGTAATGGAGGGGGAGCATCTACAGGAGTGTTTGGCAAGGAGGACAGTGACCCTTGCACCTGCTATGTAAACCGGGCTTCAGTGAAACAGTTTGGAGGGGATCTAGGTGGAGCAGGAGGTGGGTCCATGGATGGGCTCAACAGAGTGAGGGAAGGCCGGGAAGGAGGGGCTGGAAACATGCCGCGGGGGAAGCAGGCAGGAGGAGGCCCCGCTCTGACTCAGGCCCTGCTGGCTCAAGCCTGTCCGGGATTTGAGGAGGCCGTGGAGGGAGTACGCTTCATCGCGAACCACATGAAGAGTGAGGATGATGATCAGAGTGTGAGTATTATATAAACTGTCTAATACCATTAACAGCTTTATTTAAAGCCTGTCTGTTTAGAGTCTGACCAACTCTGGATGTTCATGTTTGACAATAATATTCTAAAACTAAAACTTTAAAGTATTTAATATTAGACACTGATGCATGCTCCGTTCTGCAGCCCTGAGAGTCTTTGCGTCTACAAAAAAGTTTGGAGCTAAAGTTTTAAATAATAAAGTAAATAAAAGCTTATAAAATAAATTTTTATGTTCAACAACCCTGTAAATATAAGATGAAATTTACAGGCAGGTGATGCTGCCAACAAATCCCTTGTGCTGCTGCACACTCACTGCTCTGCAATTTCCTGCCAACAACACGCATACGTCAGTGATAAACAGATGTCACCATATAATACCATCCCGCCCATTCACTGCTCGAGCTCACCTCCTCATTAAAATAGATTATTATCATGTCTGTGTGTGTATAAAACCGCAGCATGAATTATCTTGTGTTGTGTGCATATGTTAGCAACATAAAGTGCATCATGTGAAGCACAGGTCGGTCCACTCAGTGTCACATCATGTTATTGTAGCGATGGAGCGGTTTATGTACGCCGTTAGAAACACATAGGGGACTACAGCAGAGCATGAGCAAAGGAGACGGATCTGGTGACGCAATCTCAGCCTTCTGAATATTCAACGCAGACATGTAATTATAGCAGCGAGATGACGTGAGCATAGAGAACGAGCACAACTGGAACAGAGGAGCCCAGACAGAGTGAGGGTGGCATGTTTTATCACTCTCCCCTCAAGGCATCTTAGGAGATCAGACCTATCTCCTGGAATGAAAGAAACTGACACGGGAATTAAAAATCCTCTATAACTCTGTCCATCATACACATAGTAACCTCCCAGTTGCCATGCCAACCACTTTATAATCCCTCCCTCTCCTGGCATGGCGTGCAGCCCGTCACATCTTCCCCCTTCTCCTCCTTCTCCCCAAGTCATCATCAGCAGGGTTACAGTGTCAGCACACCCTCTGTCTCTGGGCCCTCCATCACTCACTCACTCTCGCTCGTCCCTCACGTCTTCCACAACTTGAGCGCGACCTCATCAGAGCTGTGCGGCACAACGAGTCTCCGCTCACATTAACCTTTCACCTCTATTAACCCCCGCAGAGGGAGTGGCAGAGGAAGCGATAGAGACAGTAAGAGGATTCTGCTCACCTTAATCTGTCTTCTCCCTTTGTCCGTCTCCGTCCACAGGTTAGCGAGGACTGGAAGTACGTTGCCATGGTGATTGACCGCCTCTTCCTGTGGATCTTTGTGTTTGTGTGCGTCTTCGGCACATTGGGCATGTTCATGCAGCCGCTTTTCCAGAATTACACAGTTAAGACCATCACCAGCCCGCCAGGCTGACCGCACCCACGGCCCAGAAACACACTGACGGACAGCTCCCCCGACCAGTCAGCACAGCAGGACATGAGCTGGTGGTGGTTGGGGGAGCTGGTCTGGGTCTTATCGCGTCTATTTGGACTGGAATCAGAACTGGAACTGAACGGCAACCACGCCCATTACCTTTATAGTACTGATTTTTGCAACGAACAACAGTTTTTCTTGTATGAAGACAAAGGAAAACACCATCGTATACTCTAACTTGCAGTTTTTAGTCCAGATGTCTCATGGACTGACCTCCCCATTTATGGCGGAAAGGTTTCTCCCTCCCTACTCTCCCCTCCAGCCAATCAGGGAGCGAGGATGCTCTGATTCACTCCTTGTCGAACCTCACGCCAGCCAATTTTCTCGCTTGATGCTTGATAGACACATGACATGCCTGCCTTCAACTGCGACATTACTCATTCATGAAACTGACTGATATGAGTGTGAGCCAATCAGAGAGGGAGGGGAGGTTCAGATCAAGGTTGTTATACATTCATTTTATTTTTTCAGAACTCCACGATGTCGGTGAACTTACTCATTATATTTTATCATAGCATAGCAACTTACCACAGTATAGCATTAGGAATATATTATTAAGATTTCTCTGTGTTAGCTCATGCAAGGGTCTGCTACTGGTAGAGAGGCTATGTATGATTGTATAGATTAAACAAGAATGTGATTTAAACTGTTACATGGCCTGCGATGCGCACACTGACACATTATGTGTACAGGTAACAGATTGCAGTGGGAAATACATTCAGGACGGGTGAATTAAAGAGAGAGTCAGGTTGCGTTATTAGATGAAAGTCATGGGGATAAAGTCATGGATTATGCATGGACAGTTTTTTGCTTAGAGAGTTGTGCACACGAAGTCGAGAGCAGCAGAGGCAGCAGCCCACTGTGCCGGAGTGCTCAGCTGCAGTCAGATGAGTTTAGTGCAGGAGAAACTGAGGAATCCAAGCCAAGATGGCTGATCAGACATCCTATATGATGCACAGTGATATAGAAGTATTTAGAGGTCAGTTTAGATGGAGCAGAGATCAGTATTAGATCATTAAAATTATGTTATTTTGATGGAAAGAGTGGAATTCTATCATGGAATTGAAGCTATTATGTGTATTAATATGTAATTTCATATTTTAGTATGTAATGTTCAGAGCATATGTATACAAGTATGCATGTGTGTGTGTGTGTGTGTGTGTGAGAGAGAGAGAGTGAATGCGTGCTCCATGCCTTGATGCATTATCACATCTGTCAGATACAGTGTTCAGAGGAGCATACTGTATGTGCATCTCCCCCTCCCTTCTGTTACTGTCTCCAGTCCTCTGCCCTTTATCTTGTCTTCTACAGACAAACACATTTCTGACATTTAGACCAATTAAAAGAACAACTCCTGCGTTCTCTATACACCTATTCATTACTGCAGTTCTTCTTTTTTCCCATCACGGACTGGCTACTTTGTCTCATTCCTACATTTCACAGGGACAGCCAAGCAAGAGGCAGAAGACCTTTTTCCAGGCACGCAGGGAGGAGAGAGGTGAATTAAATTTTCAATAAACAAGAGAGGGAAATGACAAGAGTGCCAACGCTGAAGCAGTGGAATCAGGCAGATAGGGCTCAGATGCAAAATCATATGCAGGAAATGAAAGGGAAACATGGCGGGTAATAGTTTGTTTTGTTTGTTTTTACCTTATATTGATGTAGCAGCTATGGAAGAAACAGTAAGATCTGAAAAAGAAGCAAGAAAGAAGGATGGAGGCAGAAACTAAAGACTGTTAGTATTGCATATAAACAGCACAATAGAACTCTGAATACAGCTCTAATCTTCAGTCACTGTCACTCAAAAGTGAGTTTCCCGGCTATTTACGGTCGTGCGGTCAAGTCTTGCAGCTCAGCTAAGTGCTGGACTTGAAACTCTCCCTCCCCTCTCTCCTCTCTCTCTCTCTCTCACTTACTCTCTCATTCTGTCACCGAAGGACGGGATTTTCCAGAGGGGGATCCCCAACAGATCCTGAAACAAGTGCAAAAAGCCTCTCAGAGACCTGTGAAAAACTGTAGGCTGCACAACTCCACACGGACAAAAAGATAAAGTGCTGCTGCCCCCCCCCCCCCATCTCTTTCTCTCTTTTTGACCTTTCCACCCTCCTTCCTTTCCTCTCACATCCTCTCTCATTATTCTCCTCTTCCTCTGGTCCATCTTTCACCTCTCCTTCTTTGACTCTCAGATCTGCTCCTGTGCACACCTTAACCAGTCCAATAAAGGTTGTAGGTTCAGATGAACCAGCGTCTGTGTCTGTGACATGTTTTTGATCCCTTTTTATGTAAGTTTACACATTTGCGCAACTTTCCATTAAACTTACACCACAGGATAGAACGAAAGAAAGAAACGCTTCCTGGCTTTCTAATACACCGGCCAGGGGCTTCCTTTTTTGTATAGTTGCACAAAACACACTCACCGACACACTCCTGCACTGCTTCTGTTTTGCTGAAACAATCATGGGTGTAGGGCACATCCAAGGCCACTTCAGGTTCTCATTATTCTGCAGGAAAAAGCAGGAACATGCTTGTAGTTGTCTCTCACTAAAGCATCCGCTCATATATAACTACAAGCTTTTATGCTGTATGTTTCACAAGCCAACAGCATCTTAAACTAGTCATCTGCCAGAACGATGAGACTCAACTTGAGCTCATTGCTGCCACCTGGTGCCTATCATGTGTTCCTGCTCTCCCTCAATACTTCAATAAAAGCACAACTAACATGACGTTGGTTGATTTAATTTCATATTTATTCTTTCCAGGGAGACATTCCTTTGCTTTGATAACTTAAAAAACACAAAAGAAGAAAAAGAAACAGATGTATTCACATTTTCAATGATGCCAAAGAGCTGAAACTGACGTCAACTCTCCAGTTTTTCACACAGCAGTAAAGACAGTTTGTGTTACACTGATTGGACAAACAAATACACAAACACTCCACATTTACTGCTGATTAAAATACTTTAAATTTGTGTAGTTGTGCACATGAATTCCATGACAGGAGCTCCATCTCCATCTCCGCTGTTTTAGGTGTTTCCTCCCTGGAGCGTGTGTGTGAGTGTGTGTGCTGAGTGGATGCAGAAGTTGTGTTCATTTCTTCTTCTCCTGCTTGTCGTTGTACTCCAGGAAGAAGTCGTTACAGGCCACTGTAAGAGCTCCCACCAGTATGATGAACTCGGTGAAATCTACTTCCCCATCGTTGTTGGAGTCCAGGTCCCCCATGACCTTATCCACAGCCTCCTTATCCTGGGCGTTCTGAGTAAAATAAAACAGAAATGACAGTCCTTCATCTATTTCATGTATGTGTAACATGCATCATGAGTTGCTGAGTGTTTATCCTCTTACCCCCAGGTAGTTGCCAAGCTCTGCAGTGAGCATCTCTTTGAGCTCAGCCCTGCTCAGTGTGTATTTGTCTCCCTCGTTTCCAGAGTACCTATGGAAGGTCTGGATCATGAGCTGCATAGCGTTCTCCAGGGTGGAGGCATTCTCTGAGTTGGGCAAAGACATTCTTGAAGAGAGAGAGAGAGAGAACAGAGAAAGTCAGTGTCATGCTTGAGAACTCCTGCTCTCTGAAGCACGGAGGGAAGTTTGTTCCTCATCAATACAGGTTAAAGCCTCTCAGATACTCCCATCGTCTTTTTTCTCAAAGTTGCTAAAAGAAAGAAAGATTGATGCACAGGCAAGCACCCAAATAAAACTGACAGCAACAAACTTCTTTACAATGCAGTATCTCAGCATATCTATCTGGTGACACAAGAGGCATTTGGCAGATCAGAAACCCTGCTCCTCCTCAGGAGTGTTTCCTTCCTGCCAGTGGTCCTGATAAGATTGTGCTGCTGATAAAGTGATCCTGTATCTGTTTGTCGCTGTACCCCGTTGAGAGGACCTCTGGGAGTCAGGCACAGTCAGCAGCAGGACATGTGAGCCAGCTGATAAGAGTGAAACTCTAAGCTGATAAAACAGCCGAGCAGCAGAGGAGGAGGAGGAGGAGGAGGAGGAGGAGAGATGTAACCAGGACACACAGGAGCAACCTGATCCGACTTTTACTTTAAGTCAGACCGGATGGCAGAAAACACGGGATACAGGTGTAGGTCCTTGCCTTTTTTTTTAACCTATGTCACCTCTGAACTGTGAGGACTTCTCCTCACTACAATCACATCTTAAACAACCTCATCCATAGCTTCCTGATTCACATGACACAGCAGGATGAAACATAAGAGACAGGATGCTTGGCAAGCTCTGCTATTAAACAAATGATGCTTCTTTATCTTATCAGAGCAGAAAGAGAAAGATTTTCCTGTCTTTGTACACAAACAAGGAATTTTAACAGGCAGCTTTCCTACAGAATCAGCATCTCAGCTTATAAAGATAAAAACAGCTGTCATGTGCATCATGTCTCACCTGAGTGGAGGAAGAGTGCTGGCCTGCTGGTCGGGACTGTGAGAGAGGAGGCAAGAGCAACTGATGTGGAGGATGCGGAGGACAGCGGTCTTAAATACACCCCTCACTCCACCCATCCCATCTCACCCATCCTCCCCTTGCTGTCCCTCCTTCTACCTGTTGCTCAAACCCCCCAACACACACTCCTTTCCTCCTTCTCTGTTTACGCATCAGACACCTGCCATTCGTTGAAAACACACACACACACACACACACACACACACACACACACACACACACACACACACACACACACACTTGTCATATTGACAAATAACACTAATGGTAATGTAACTGCTGTGAGACATTAAGTAAATTGAAGTACCCTTAATTTGACCACAGGCACGACAAAAACCCCTCGTGTCCTGTTAAAGTGCTTCTCAGATGACAGCATGCATGATAGTTAAATAACTGCAGACTGTAGTGTACAATATTCTGAAGTCTGGCAGAAATATGCTCATACATTAAGGAGCATGACTCAGTGGCACCCTTTAGCATAATTAAATATAAGTAACTATGCTACAGCTACACTATCATTAATTTGCCCTGCTGCCCCTGGCAAGCAAGGGGTGATAAAATAAATACTGTGTCATAACAAAGCAGAATAACTTGATATTTCTCACAGTTTTAAGCAGTGAGGTGTGTTGGTTATGGTCTGTGACGTGAACTGGATGAAGGGGGGGGGGGGGGGGGGGGGGGTGTTGATCATGTGTGATACAGTATCCGGAGAAGACTTGAAGACTTGATACAAAAAGAACACAAAGGATGACATGCTGACAGAATGAAAGACGCACACTTTCACATGTGCTTTGGAAAACATCATGTCTACACGCATGAGTTTGAGTTTATTTCACCTCTGCAGCAGCAGTGAGTTACAGTCGTCCAGCCTGAATGATATTTGCACAGGAATGACTCTTTCCAGATCAGTGGGTGATGGCAAACAACTGATTTTAAATGATTTAAAAGTTTAAAGAAGCTAAACCTGAATTTACTCACCTGTTGAATCTTTGATCTCTCTCAAATAGGAGATTGACTTCATACAGTCTAATGTGAATCTAGAGGGGATTGAGAATCAGGGGAGCAAATATTTGCAGGATATCAGGGGCCAAAGAAAGAGGTATTGTCTTTTCTTAATTTAGCTGGAGCACAACCTTAATTCCAATGAAGTTTGGACGTTGTGTAAATAAAAACAATAAAATGATTTGCAAGTCCTGTTTAACCTATTTTCAACTGAATACACTAAAAGGTCACTGACATTCAGTGTTGGGTTTTTGGCCTTGCTGCTAACGCGCAGAGATTCCTCCAGACTCTCTGAATCTTTTGATGATATTATGGACCAAATTCTTTGCATTTGTATGCTGAGAAACATTGTTCTTAAAATAATGGACCATTTGCTCACAAAGTGGTGAACCTCGTCTCATCCCTGCTTGTGAATGACTGAGCCTTTCGAGGATGCTCCTTTTATACCCAATCATGACCCTCACCTGTTTCCAATTAACATGGTTACATTTTACGCAACGTCCCAACTTCATTGGAATTTTAGTTTTGACTCCTTCTGGGATCATTCTTGTTAGCATCGTCCACTGCAAAAAGTCAGATCCTTCCAGCCCATCCTTGGTTATTTTTTAATCTTGCAACGTGTCTCCCACCATCAAAGGTATCCATCAATGAGATATGATGAAGAGAGGAAGAGAAATGTGGGCTGATCATACTGAAGAAAGCAAAGACACATGCATGTCTCTATTACTGACATGCAGCGTGTGTTTGAGCTGCCATCCTGTAAGTTTGTCTTTGTGTTTATGTGTCATGGCTGCAGGATCTTGTGTAAATGAGCGGGGGTTTGCATAGTGTATGTGCACCATATGTGTATAGTGTTGCAGAGTGGAGGAGGTCGCACAATAGGAAGTGAATACTGTATGTCAGGATCTGGTTGCAATAGTTGATGCATAGAAAGGCTGTTGTGTTTCAAAGCTTGGGGATGTCATGGCTATATTTAGGTTGGTGTTTCTGTTAGTTATAAAAGGAGCAGTTATTAGTTTGGCTGTGATGGAGGGACAATGTCAAATCATGTCAAGGAAACCTCCATACTCACAGTGTAGTTTGAATCTCGATGCTTAAAGCTACTGTGAGGAGTTTTATAACTGGTTATGAAACAAACTGAAATTAGCACAAATGCCTCTTTATGACATACTGAAGCAAAAAAGACTTTTATCTTAAACGTTTTTTTTTTTGTTGTTGTTGTTTTTGTTGTTTTTTGCTATATCCAGTAGTGATGTGCGATACTGCAAAATTTGGTATCAATCCGATACTAAGTACATACAGGGCCAGTATCGTTGATATCAGTACTGATGCTGGTATAGAAAAGCATCCTTTTGAAATTAATCAAGAAAAACAATCAGCTACTAAAACTAATGTTTATGTTCATGCATGAAAGTAAATAACTGTCCATAAGAAAATAATAATATGCTTTATTTTTTTTCTGCTTTGTTGTAAAATAGTACATTTGATTATTCATGGATAGCAACAAGTATTATATTTTAGTATTAAATATATAATTTGATTAAAGAGCTTGCACATTCTGGTGGATTAACCATCCCAGAGACATAAAGAATATTTAGGAAATCAGAAATATACTGACAATTTAGGGCATTTAGGGCTTATCCTGTTCAGGTTCCATAGGTGGCTGGAGCCTATCCCAGCCATCTTAGGGTAAGAGGCGGGGTACACCCTGGACTGGTCGCCAGTCAGTCACAGGGCTGACACACAGAGACAGACAACCTTCACACACACTCACACTTGTGGGCAATTTAGAATCATCAGTTAACCTAGTGAGCATGTTTATGAACTGTGGGAGGAAGCCAGAGAACCTGGGGAGAACCCACGCATGCACGGGGAGAACATGCAAACTCCACACAGTGAGGCCACCGGGTGAACCCAGATTCGATCTTGTGACCTTCTTGGTGTGATGCTGCAGTGCTAACCCTCGGGTCACTGTGCAGCCCTACATACATTCTGTTCCAGTAAAATAATTCATTTAGATTTATTTCAACTGGCTGAATATACTATATGACTGTCTCAATAGTCTATATTAAATTAGTTCTCTACAATTATAACTATGAAGACCAATTACACCTTGAAAAATAACATCAACTAATGATGACTTAATCTTATTTTCACTTCTATAAATCAGCTACCTGGATACTGTTGGTCAAGCTGAAAGGACTCTGCTGGTGACTTCCTTCTCTGAGCCTGGTGTCTGGTTGTAGTTTGAGGATTCTCCTCCTTCCGGTTTACCTTACAATTCCAAATTCTCTTTTTGGTGTGTTATTTGAAGTTTGTTTAAGTTTGTGGTGTTATGTTATCACAGAACCATATTTGTTTTCTAAAAACTTTACAGCTTACAATATTTTTGCATTCATCTGTAAAATAATACCAAATGATGATCCTCTCTGCCATTATGCAGCTAGTAGTGTGCGTCTGAGTGCAGTGACTGAAGGGCAGCACTCAGAGAGGAGCAGGGGAGGAGGGGGCGGGGTGGAGTGAGTGTGAGTGAATTAAGTGAGAGACGCACAGTATCAATATCACACAAGTATTGATCAATACTGATACTAACATTTGTGTTGATATATCGATGTTTCGGATCAATCTGCAAACCGCTATTATCAAGTAATTATTAATACCTGAAATCATGTGGGGGGGGGGGGGGGGGGGTATTAAACAGCAGCAATACTCAATGTGTGATGCGTTTCACTGTTAAAAAAGCAGGATATTATAATTTAAGTTGTCCACTGGGGGCACAAAAATCAACAGAAGCTGAATATTCCTCACATGAACATTAAAAGTTGCCAATTAAAACAAAGATCATCAGTGTTTTGTTACATAAAATCTTTATTTTGAAAATACAGAAGGCATCCTCTGAATAAATGGTATAAAAAAAGCTCAGAGTCCTTCAATGTTTAAGACAGTTGAGCTCAATGATGTGACTAAATAGAAACTTGAGACAGGCATTAGAGTGAAAATCAGAGCAGGATACATCTGACAAATGATTAGGAACTTGCAGAATGCTCATACTGAAAGGAAGGATGCTATTCAGAAGGCATGTTAGAAAATAAAACGTTGATCATCGATGTTCTTGGACATTTAGGAAGTATCAGGGTTTGAACCACTCTTTTGCTGACTGAGGGAGTTGGCCACATAGCCAATCAGATTGAGGTATTCCTGGAAGCTGACCTTGCCATCTTTGTCCTCATCCAGCCCACGCTGCATCTCTTTGATGGCTGAGGAAGAGTTTGTGTCCTGAACAAAAGTACGGAGTCATAAGCAGACAAGATCGGCTGTTATTAGTCAGAATTTTTCATGAAGAGCATTTGGTGAAAAGTTACAGAGTTTGGTTCATTACCTCCATTATGCTGCCAAACTGCTTCTTTACCAGTTTTTGGAAGGCGCTCCCACTCATGTTGTCTCCTCCCTTGGCAGCAGAAAGAAATGTGGTGACAATGCACTTAATAGATGACTCCATTTCTGCAGAGAGGGGGACAAAAATGAAAAAGATTAACTAAATGTAGGGGGTAGCAGGAACAGATATGGCCATGTTAGACAGTGTGCACAGTGTGCTTAAATTCTGTTAAGATGAAAATGCATATTTAGGTGACCCTCATCCATGTGCCATTCTCTTTAACTACAGATGCTTGTCCTGTGAACACTAACATGAGAGTAGGTGAGACACCCAAATGATGTCAGCATAAGAAAAGAAGAGAAGAGGATGGGGTGGGGGGGCTGAAAGCACTCCAAGGTAAACATAGTGAAAGAGCGAGAGGGGCGAGAGATGGAAGGTTTAAGAGGAGGAGAGTCTCTGAGGTAAACACAATGGGAGCTGTGATCTCTGACAGAGGACATCTGATCCCCAGAAGCCAGCAGGAGGCTACAGGTTCAGGTTACAGCCAGCTGCCTGTCTGCTGCTGCTGCACACCTCTCCTCACACTGAAGGAATACACAGCATCCTGTGCTTGAGTACAGAGTTAAAGCATACAGCAGTTGAGCATATAAAAACAAAATCTTAATTCCATTTCTATACCAAAAACTTCTCAAAATAAGATATAAGACAGCATGCAAACTGACTCCACTCATTCACTTAATGTTGAGAACAACTTGTGAGCCTTCTTGCTGACCCAAAATGTCCCAGTAAGACAAACAGAGGCATAAATAATAAAATGATTGATGACAGAATTCCATTCAGCTGCTCCTGTTTCAGGCTCCAGGCGTTGGCTCGGGGTCACTGTCATAACTTACTGAGATACTTTAAAAGAATGACGCTATTGTTCATGTGACACCTTTGTTATATGTGCCCAGACAAGTCAACATGACTGCTGTGACAACCAACAACAAGATGATGCAGAATGGTGATTAAAAAGAAACTAATAATAATAATGATCCAGTTACTCAGCACGCAAACCAAAAACCTCTTGAACTGGAGTGTGTTTTTAATGTACACTTTTCTCCCACAATGCACTGCATAAAGGAAACAGTGCTTACAGATGTAGATTCAATTTACAGCTAATTGTGAGTGGAGATAAGAAAAAAAAGCCTCAGAGAACACCACAACAAATGGAACCTACCAAATAAATCCTACTTTTTGACATTTAACGACAGTTGCTTGACATTGATGGATTCTTAAATTGTATCACACAGCTGTTGTTTGACTGCCTTACACTGTAGTGTTTATTCCTTGTACATAATGGCATTTAAGGTAATGCCTGGGCTTCACTGTTAACCACCAATTCATTGTAAGGGATCTGATGCTTTCACACCACTTTAGTCAGATTTAGCTTAAGTTAGCTATCAGCTTCTCTCGGATCAATCCGTCCAAATTTAGAGCTTGAAAAAAAAAGGGTTTTGTCAGAACAAAACAAGCTTGAATCATGTTGACTGTTGAGGCAGATGACTGTCTTACTGAAGTCTGGCTCTGCTCAGGGTTTCTTCCTGGTGAAAGTTGCCATTGTTATTTGCAGATTTCTGTTAAATCCTCCACTGACAGCGTTTTAAGATAATATTCACAATATTGGACCATGGCAGGTCTAGATTTGCTCATTCAGGGAAGTGCCTGTTGTTCTTCGCCAAACAACTAAAGATTTATTGATTACTATTTAAAGCGCTCGTAAAGAACTTCTGGTTTGTGCCTGTATTTTTGCCCATCAGGACAAAGCAGGAATCTCTTTGCTGATCTTGAGAAGTAAAATAAAACTTTTTCAGCCCAAGAAATTGTACTTTTATTACTTTTAAACCTGCAACTCTTAATGAATCTTGCAATGAAAATGTCTGTCACAAGCTCATATGAGAACAAGGATTGACAGGCATGCAAATATATAAACAATGAACCATGTTTCTTATGGTCTCCTCTGCTTGTTAGATTCTTAAGTGGTGTTGGCGTTGATTTCAATTTATTTCATTAACAGCGGAAAAAAAAACCTCAGGGGAGCTTGAACCTCATGTTTCAGACTTTATTTCAACACAGGAGTAAATACTCTTTGATCTTTGCTCCCATTTAGCTTTCTGTTGTCTCAACAAACTGGATCTGGGAGGTATCTTGTCAGAGAAAACAAAAGAGGTGAATAAATGGTGGAGACACTTGAGTAGAGTGCAGGAGCATCACAGCATTGTGGTGTTAGGCCTCGATGCAGGACTTACAGCTTGTTTTGGAAATTACCAAGAGGCAGTGGAATAACCAGCGGACAGCTAATGATGATGAGTGTCTGTAGCTGTCTTGTAACTGTAGAAGCTGGTAAATCTCCCATCTGACACAGATGTTACACCTCAATGCTCGCGCTACACACACATAAACATATAGAAAGCTAGAGAGACACACATACCTCGAGAACAACAACACCAATTAGGACTTGTGTTGCATTAACCTAATTACTGGGTGATGGAGATCAGGCACTCAAACCCTGGATTCTGTTTCATGGCTGCAAAACATGCCAGCATCCACTCTGAATGCGCACACACAGGTGAGCACACATACAAGTGAGCATCTGTCCTCAGCATGATGTTCATTATTATTTCAAAAGTTACTATAATTGTCCCAACACCTTCTGTACATCCTCGACTAACACGGAGGGCAGCAAGGGTGCAGAAAGATTAAAGCTTGATCTTTTTTTTTTTTTAAAGGACATACATTAAAATGTCTGACAGGGCATTAACTGTTGTTTTACTCTGAGTGTCACGACATGAACATCAGGTTTCGCTCAGAGCTGAAGACATCAGGGCCACAGAATTAAAAATTTGTAAAAAGGAGCATGAAGTCTGGTTTGCCTGATAAGGTGGCCTGGCTGTGTGTGCTGAATACACATGGAGCTCTCCGAGCACATGAACTCCATTATGATTCACCACATGGAGACAGTTATAATGACTCAGGTCTGAGGAATACATGCGGGAGGGTCAGTGCATTGTTTGATATGGATTACTTATCCTTCTGATTGTACTTTTTAGGTGGAATTTAGATCCAGTTGAACCAATGAGTGTTTTTAGGGCCTCGAGTTTGAAACATTGTAATTCTCAAGTAGCAAAGATAGGAGGAACAACTCAAAGAGATAAATATGTAATACTTTAACTAACTTTGCTTTGTCTTACAATCCTCTAAACATCACCACAGTAAGATACTGTTCTCCAAAGATACCACCGACTGTAACAGAACAGCACAGTCCAGTTTAATGTGCACAAGTCAGTGTTTTATTGTTCCCATGGGTAAAAAGATGGTTGGATGAATTTGTGAATCTTCTACTTCAGGCTTGTGATTTTCATAATTGGTTTCCTTACTTTCTGCAACTTTTCTGACCGCATTTTGGGTCATATCTCCAGGAAACCTTGTTCCTTGTTTTTGACAGACATAATCCAATGTGGAAACAACACTGAAGGCCATGATTGGGCATAGTAACTCAAATTACATGGCTATCATCATGCATTGTAGGTTGGTGGAGGGCTCTTGACAGGCTCAAAAAGGCCATGGTGGACAGAGTGTAATCCACATGGATCTAACTGGATGCAAATTTCTACTGTTTTTAAAGTATGTGTTAAGACCACTCTAAATCCATACCAGGTCGAAGCTCATTCAACTAGTCTTAATCCCTGATTTGATGAGTTGTCTTGGAATAAATACTTATAACAACCAACCTGTCACCATACAACACAGTTTCATCTTTACTGGTGATATAAGTGCACAGCAAATGAAAAGGAAGCTCTTTATTGGAGTGTTTATTCCCACAGTGGTACCACCCTAATTAATCATACAGTGTTCAGACACCAATGAGAGTTTAAGTGTAGTAAGTGTCGCAAGCAGCTTTAAGGTCTGACAAGTACAAACCAGTTTCAAGGTGAGTCAGGCAGGGCCACCCTTTAGCACTAAAATCAAGACACATTTGTTTTATGGAAGTGTATATTTCAATATTCTGACCCCTGCCAGAGTCAGTGGTCAGTATGTTTCCAGACTCACAGCCTGACAGATCATGGGCATTGATTAACCTTTGTGACCATGTGGACCAGCTCCACCCTGTTGGTTTTGTTTGTGCGAGGTGTGACTGACTCACATCCTCCATGTTACCTGTCATCACCCAGGTCGGCATATCTCCATCCGCGTCGTTAACTACACCGGGGTGAGGCTATACGAGTCCCGCTACCGGAGTCTTATCATAACGTTAATAATTCAGACCGATAGGAGTCAAATCTGATCGCTGCTGCAATACCCGAGGTATGATAGTTCAACGAGGCGAAAACTTTGACGCAAATACCAAACTCTGTCAGCTCCGTGCGTAACGGAGATGTCAGGGGCCTCCACATTTACATTTAGCTCGAACTAATCCTCACAATTTGTAGAGCGACTAGAGGCAGGCCTGACACACAGCAAATAAATAAGTAAACGTGACTCGATACTCAGGTTTCCTTTGGAAGTGTAAAGGGATTGGGGTAAGATTACCAAAAAGGAGAACCTGATTCCTGCGGCCACCAAGCTGGGGAATGACAATAGAGCCGCTCGCTAATTATGCAAAATTTATGACACAGTACTGGAAATAAGATAAACTGACCATATTAACAAGAAAACTGCGTTCTCGATAAACTTATAAGTTAGAACAGAGAGGTTCAAAGTATTAAGTGAGAAAAAGGCAGACTGACCGTTAGGAAGGCAACAAAATGATTTCACAAGAGGCTGCTCTCCTTTCTCACAGATCCTCCTCTTCAGTCTCGAGCAAGATTAACCAGCAACACATATCTTTTCCGTGATTTAACTTCTCTCTGCAGCCAACCTTTTTTTTTCATTGTCATAGGGCGTGTGCCTGGGAGAGGAGGAATGTGGAAAGAGGCGCAGCTTAAGCAACACGGCAGATTTTCAGCAACATTTTCTGACAAACTTTACTGTTGTTCGAGAAAAAAAGAACATTTGATGTATATTATATTGATTTATTATCATAAACAAGATCACCGTACACTGGAGAATTCATTTCTGCCTTTTCTTTCCTATCACTCTCAACATGTAGCAACAAGCGCGCGCTCATGTCTTATGCGCGCGTGTTCAAAGCTTTCTCAGCACACAGATGTAGTCCCGCCACACCCTGAAACTTTAGTCACTTGTGTAAGAATGGTGGGATAGTGTACACGAGAGAGAACGATTTTAACGGACAATGAAAAGGACTGAGCATGGAAAAAACAAACGTTAAACCATTTATTCAACATTTTATTTGGAGATCTCAAACTGTCAAATCCACACACCTATTTGTGACCCGGAGGAAGGGGATAAACCGCACAAGGTTTGTTTTCCAAGAATTAGACAAGCCAAGAAAATAAAGCAATTAAACACATTCTTAGTTTTCGGAAAACACATTCACACTCTTCTACACCCTTGTGGACCTGTAAGCACAAGCAGCTGTGTGTGTATGCGCGCGTGCGTGTGTGTGAGCTGTGTTAGAGTGGACTGGTTCTAATATATCTGAAATAGTTCAACAGAGTTAGAGTGTGTGCCAGTTTGGCAGTTGCTGGGTGAGAAGAAATGCAGACTGCTGATAAAAAAAAAGGGGGGGGGGATGCATTGTGCATCTGAAACAGACTTCAGGGTGTTTTCCATTTGGCTGTTTACCATTTTTTTCTAACTGTATGGCGCTCGGACAAGTCAGTGACACACACATGAAGATGCAACAGTGTAACTGAAAACACAGCTATTGGCTAAACCCTCCATGTCTGCTTGCAAGATGCCCAATCAGCTGCCAGAACTCCAGGAAGTTGAGCTCTCCATCATTGTTCACGTCCAATGAGCTCATGAGCTGGTCAATAGCCTTGGGGTCGCCACTGTTCTGTGGGCAAAAGGGCAGATTATACAATTAATGCTGAGAAAACAGTTGTGTCAGTCACTGTACTGTAACTATGATGTTAATGGTGGTGTGTGAGAGGGATGAAACAGAAGCAAGCTGACACGTCTGACAGGAACATCAGGGAAATGCTCATGCAACATCAGCAGAAGTGGTTTGACAGAAGGGCTTGTGGCTCTGTCGCCATCCAGTGGCCACTGTGATGACTCCAACTGTTCATACAGGCTAAAAACACATGGAATTTTCCACACTTAGAAAAGGCAGTGCCTTGTTTTTGGAGCTGAGCCTCCGGAACTACAACTTTTACCATTGTTCTTTGACTAAACTGCAGAGCACAGACAACACAGCTACTTCTGCAAAAGACTAAATGGAAACTTAAAGCTCTCTGAAGGCTGGTAACCCCTCTGTGATGACAAATCCATTGTCTTTATGGAATGCATTAAACATGGAGAAATTTCCTGTTCCAGCACGAGGTGTAACCTCTTATTTCTGGTCAAATTCAAGGGCAGTAGAGGAAAGAGGGTAATATCTTTCAAATGTTGTTTTCAAGGAGTTATTTAAAGCACAAGTACACACAGGCCACATGCATTGTAATACTCCTACATATAAGAGCAGAAGTAGCCCTGAATACAAGTATGACAAACAGTAAATTATATGGTCACAGCAAAATGGCTCAATATGGCATCCAGATGATGGCCATTGCTTTAACAATCCCTCCTCATGAGAGAGGACTTTCCCTTGGTAAACAAAGATCGAGAGCAAATTTGCATTTTTGATCCTTCTGAATCTTTTTTGATTGCAGGCGATTCTCCCAAATAGGTAGCTATGAATGCACAGAAATATATAACAGAATGTACAGATATAGCTGATGGTGCACACATTTTGTTGCATTCTTTCATTCTCATTGCAAGACAAACAGAGAGAGCCCCACTTGTCTCTCTTCAACTCTCTTTTGTCTCGAGTTCTTCGGTCACATGCACATTAATTCTCACTAAAGCTAAACATTTGCACAAATACAAACCTCAGCTCTTTAAAACGCTGAGTCATGTCACTGTTTACTAATGTTTTGAAAAGAAGCACATTTTTTTCTGGGACTTTTTTTCACCCATGGATGAATTCACTTTTACCAGACCAGTCAGATGTAGGGCAGAAAGATGATGTGATAAATGTATCTGTCAGAGCAGCAGTGTAGATGGCAATATAGATTTACATTTAGATATACATTTATGTCATCAAAGCTTGGTTCAAGTGCTTTTTCCAGAAGAAAACTATTAAAGCCAGAGAAATTACTTGAATAATTAAAAAAGAGAAAAAGAAAAACTATACAGAATTTAAAGTGGAGTGCAGGAAAGGAAAATCCTCCTCCAGCGATATTTTACTTCTATAGATATTCTGATTTAAAGATCACATTAGGAAGCTTAAATATGCTGAGCCAGGAAAATGAATCCTGTCTTTTCATGTTGGAGCTACACAGCCCCCCCCCCCCATCTCTGCTCTCTGTGCACCTGCGTCTCAGGTCATTTGTCGGTCAAAATCAGCCTTTCACAAACAGAGGATCTTGCTGCCAGTGTTTTTTTCCCCCTGATTCTCTTTTAACAGACGTTGTATGTTAAATATATTCATGCACAATGGAGTAACACACAGTGCTTTATTAATAATAATAATAATAATAATAATAATAATAATAATAATAAAGAGAACATACAATAGCTCCCAATCCCCAGTCCATTTAAGGTGAAGAACATGATTTAAACAACAATGGTGTGGACAAACTGAGGAAACACTGAAGTTGGAATAAGATGCTAAAACTCAAGATAATATATAATATTAAAATGTGAACTTAAATTTTAAAAAAAGGATAAAACTCTGTTAAAAGCCAGACTAAAAAGGTCGGTCTGTTAAGCTCTGAGGTCTTTAAGCAGGGGGTTCCACAGACGTGGGCTTTAGTGAAAGAAAGCAGCCTAGTTATTTTGACATAATTACAAGACTTTGATCTGAAGACCTGAGGGCTCTCACAGCCACATGTGATAAAAGCAAGTCTGATAAATGTTTCTTTGTGGTTCTTTGACTGAAATTTGTCAAAATTAAGTTTATTCTTTTAAGGCTGTATGATTTCCCTCTCAGCTGAAGGGTTACTTGAGACACAAAGACCTGCAATAAATTTGTTGTTATTAATTAAGTGTATATGAATGAAGACTTTTCTCCTGCTGTCAAACACTTGATCACATCAGTACCATTTTATACTTTGTAAAACTGTCCATCCTTACCTTGACAAAATTTGGGAGCTGAGATTTGACCAGTCTGTGGAACTCATCCCTGCTTAGTGTGTCTGAAGAACCATCACTGCCAGCGTACGCCTTGAACTGGGACACCAGCACCCCAATAGCAGACTCCATCACTACTCAAGAGATGAACTGGGGAGATCTTTGATCAAGAGACATATAATTTATTATATCATTACTATAACCTCACATGCAGCAGGTTGAAGCTAGAACAGAAGAGACACTGCAGCACTTTTGACTAGAATTTATCAGCAACACAAATCATAGACTCACCTTTTTAGATGTGCACAAATATGAAGTGGAGACGAGACTTACTGGTCTTTTTGTAGCTTGCCTCCTCTTGTGAAGAGGCTAAATCATTCACCTGTTTCTCTTTATCGATTCACAGATTTTGCTGGAGTACATATTCCAGTGCTACTAGTAAAGTTTTAAACCAAACACTGCCAACATTTTTCCATGACATGATGGCAAATTTCAGTAACATTCATACGTAGGAGGAGTTAAACATTAGACTCTAACTCACACTGACAAACAGAGTTAAAACAGGTGAAACACATTACAGTTTGTGCACACAAATAGTTTAATGTTTTACTAAGTTCATGCTATTGCTTGGAAGATGGTGCTGCATTTTTCCTTTGCTGTTTATGAGTGTGAAACTGCTGGCAAAATGCTGTAGAGAGCAAAAAGAGAGCAGTAAATCAGGCTTAATTATAAAGTCTGTGTAGTGAAAACTTTTGGGAATGAGGCGCTTGGGTTTCAGCTCAGAAAAGTCTTATTATTCAAACAGAAGCTCGGGCAGGATGTGCACAATTGGCATATTAAGGGGACAGTTAGTGCGAACAAGCACTGTGGCTTTATTATCCAAATAGCCCAGAATCTTGTTTCCTTGTCTCAGTCACACACACACACACACACACACACACACACACACACACACACACACACACACACACACACACACACACACACACACACACACACACACCTGAAACAGCAGTCTACAGTTCTTTCCCTCCATTCCCTGGGCCATCATTGAGGAAAAAGAGCGAAGCTATAAACACACGCAAGTGCATGGCTTGTGAAAGGACTGTGAAATCACACACAGCGGTGCAGGGAATCAGTGTTTACCATGGGTTGATGTTGCTGGTTGTCTTATAATCAGTGTTTTCTGATCAATGATGTACTGTTGGGGGTAATGGTTCATCCTAAATGATTTGTCTATATTTTTAAACACCACATTCTTTGTGCCAAATGTAAAAATAATTTCTTGTAGTTTTGTTTAAGTATCATGTGGGATCACAGCAGGTTTTTATGACAAATCAATCATCAAACATTGGGCTGAACATGAACAATTCTCCAAGGCATTTCTGTAGTACTACATTTGAAAAGAATGAATATTTGGATTAACAATCTAAAATCTTGCTCATAGCGTTGGCTATTGCAAACAGAGGTTAATCACAAGTGTTGAAAAACCTAATATTGATAGTGATACAACTGTGCTACACAGATCATTTACCATGTCTCTTTTTCCAGGCTTAATCAGTTAGTTATTCATTACAGATGTGTGCCTGAGGGAATGTAGCACCTCCTTAAGGATGCTGGGAGTGGCTTGGTATGAGAATGACTTGTCTTATATCCAAAGAACCATTTTTACTACAGACAGACAAACAGACTGTTTACAATCTAACAGTCTTATGTGACTTCTCTTCTTTATTTCTGCTGTCTGCTCAGTATTACTTCTGATCCAGATACAAACCTACTAAATCTGTCAATAAATAAACTTATTTAATGATTCTGCAGACTGTAAATTATACACAAAAACAAATACCTCACCTTTTTTCTAAACTTGCAGACCCAGACTTGTACATCCAAATCCCAAAAAAAAGAATGCAGACTTGATTTTACGACAAAAAAGATATTTCCTCATGGTATATTAGGGAAAAGTATACGTGAAAAGAAGACAAAATCCCAGATACTTTATCACCAGGGTGCACCAAATTTATTATTCCGCTCATAGGACAGTGAAGGGCAAATATGAACATCATAGTCTTAGAAAAGGTTCTATCAGTGCAGCCAAAACAAAGCTATAGTATTAAGTTCTGCATCAACTTTCTCTGAAAAACATCTCTTAAAACAGGCCTTTAAATTCACAATACATTATAAGCATGTAAACAGTGTCATGACAAACCAGTTAAAAACAAATGCTACATTCATGAAGATATCTAAGGACGCTTTAGTGCACAACATGAGTCCTATACCTGAAAAGAAATGTACTCTCTGAACATGTCAAAAACTTATGTGCCAAATAATTCTTTTTTTAAACTATATATAATTTAAAAGAATAGATTAATGATACTTATTGCAGCATAGTTTTTCAACACATGTAAAGCAGTATGTACAAACATTTAAAATTAAATAGATGCAAACTCCTCTAGTTTTGCATAAATCTCTAATGTAAGCTATTTTTCAGCGGTTCACTCCACTCTTTAAAAACGGTTAATGACTTAGATATAATCTGACATTAAGAGTCAGGCTTAAGTAATTATTACACATAAAGATGGGGTCCTGGGGGTGCAGGCCTGCTCATCAAATAGGAAGACTTCAACAGTGCTCAGTGCTGCTTGCTGTGGTGTCATGAATAAGACTGTACAGTATCTGTTTTTTGGATAAGAATCCCAGCAGGCCCAAACTCAGCTACGCAAAGAGAAGGACGCAATACGTGCAAAGCTAGAATGAAAAAGTATCTGCAGCCTCTTTTTTTTCCAGTCCATCCCAAAATCTGATGTAAGGCAAGCTTTTCGTCTACAGTACAGCATGTGCATGCATGTTCTGAGGTCATTCATAAAATCACTGTGAACATAGATATCAATTTATAAGGTGAACATTTCAAACAACAGGTGGAAGGTGAGAAATAAGATCCTGTAAAAACAGTGACGGGATGATAAATGTTTGCTTGAAAGCATTTGTGGTCCAATATAAAATGTTCCCTTGAATAAACTCTCATCTGTCATAACTACTCTTGGCTTCTTTTCACACATCCATCACCTCTGCCCCTTCTTCAGCCGTGTCCTCTCACGCTCTCCTTCCTCCACTCCCCTTTGGATCTCTCCTCTTTCTCTGGTACTGAAAACTTTTTCATGACTTCTCTTTCAAACCCTTCCATTTCGTCCTCTAAGGCACTGTCCTCCTCTTCCTCCTCTTCATCACCTTCCACCATGTCTTCCAAAATATCTCCCACTTCCTCGACAAAATCTTGGAAGCTCATCTGGTCATGAACAAAGACCTCATCCTTGAAGAATTCAGAGGTGAGCTTTTTGAGCTCTTCTCTTTTGGACTCGTCCACTCCTGCATCTTCAGCCTTGGTGAGGTAAGTCTGGAGGATGGCCTCAAACTCAGGGAAGGGGACGGGAAGCAGACCCTCCATTTGGGCACAGGACTCGGGTGTGTTACAATGCTGTGGTGGTTTGGAGTTGTGCTGGAGATGGTCTCTCTGCTGGACCCAGTACTCTGGTTGATCCAGGGAAGGTTTGCGGTGTGAGTGAGGAGGCTTTCTGTCTCCCCACAGGTGCTCTTCTTCATTACCATGATTATAATTGTGTTTTTTACTTTCTTTTTGTTTCCACCTTTCTTCCTTCTTTTCCCACTGTTTCCTCTCATCGTTCTTCTTCCATCCCTTATCATCCTTTCCACTTTTGCCTTTCCATTCCTTCTCATTCCACTTTTTCCTCTCATCCTTGTCCTTTCTTTCCTTACCATGACTTCTGCTTTCTTCCCACTGTTTCCTTTCACCCTTTTTACTATCTCCACCCTTAAAGTCACTGTTTTTCTTCCACTCTTTCTTCTCCCCTTTCTCTTTCAACTCCCTTTTGTCCCATCTCTCTTTGTCACTTTCCTTTCCTTTCTTCCATTCCTTCTCTCCCTTCCACTCCTTGCCCTTATACTTCTTTCCGTGGTCTCTTCCTACCTCCCAATCCCTCTTCTCCTTTTCATCCCTCTGCTGTTTTCCCTCGTTCACTTTCTTATGCTTTCCCTTTTTCCAGTCCCCCTCCTCTTTCCATTCCTTTCTCCCATTCTTGTCCTTCCATTCTTTTTTCCCTTCCCTGTCTTTCCACGACTTTCCCTCATCCCCTCTTCTAGCCTTATCTTTCTTCCAGTCCTTCTCCTTCCATTGTTTTGTCTCTTCACTGTGCGACTTCTGCTCGTGTTTTCCCTTTTTCCACTCTGTTTTATCTCCATGTTTGTGCTCTTTTATCCCTCCTTTCTCCGTTTTGTATTTCTCATCTTTTTTCATATCCTTCTTTTTCTCCCTCTGGTCATCCCATGGTTTCTTATGCCATTTCTCTGTAGATCCCCGTGTGCTGTCCTGAGGTTGTCCACTGGGGGGCAGTGTAGATGTTTCTCTGGCTGCTGAACAAAACATCAAAAGTCAGAACAAAACAAACCAGCAAGATTCAATTAAGAGAAAAGACGAAAAGGAAACTGCACTTTCCCTTACTATCACTGTAACTACCATCCTTTCTTTCATTTTCCCCTCCCTGTCCTCCCTTCATCCCTTTGTACCTTGGGAGAGTTTTAATTCAGTCACAGTAGATCTCAGTGTTTCTACTTCTTTCTGTAGGGACACGACAGACTCCAGCTCTCTCTTCATCCTCTCGTTCTCTTTCTGAAGGACAGGGACAGATGCCATTTCTTTCTTCAACCTACTGTTTTCCTTCTCCACCTCTTCCCAGTGCAGGCGCTCCTTTGCTCCCCCTGCTGCTACGGCTTCCTTGGCTACTTTTAGCTCTTCTTCCTGTGCCTGTTAGAAAGAACAACAACAACAACGACAGGCCATGTGATAGGATTATGCACAGATTATTGAATATTTATGTGATAATAAAACAAGCAAACATATTAGATAAGAGACAGAATGGAGTCCCACCTGAAGCTGGGCCTGCAGCTCAGAAATCTGCTGGTTCCCTGTGGCTAACTTATTCAGAAGCTCAGTACTGTCAGCATGTACTGGGGTTGGTGGAGCCTCTGGATTAAGCCACTCCTGTCAACAAATTGCACACAGTAACACACAACACATTGGCAAGACTTTTAGTGACTTCTCAGAATTATCTCAGCAGACAGAGTAATTGTGAAGTAAAAGAACAGTATATGATAAGCCCGGAAAGAACAAAAATCCAGAGTGGCAGAGTTTGCAGAGACAAAAGCAGTGTTGTGGGCGGTTTCCTGCAGAGCAAATCACACTAAAGATTTAAATGGTGGTGCTCAGTGTGCTGTAAAATGGGTTCATGAAAGGCCTTCAAATGAGAAAAGGTAGAACCAGAGAGAACAGAGACAGAAAAAGATGTCACAAATTAATCAGACTGACCTGTTTTACTGGCATTTCTTCATCTTTAAGCTCCCTTGTAGGGTAATCACTGTCTGCAAATGTGGAACATAAGAACATATGATTTTCACGTGAATAAAATACAGTCAGAATCACAGGAAATTGCTCGACTTCAGCGGCATGTTTCTGAAATACAGGCAGATACCCACAAAACAAATCAGTGCTTTTTCAATCAAGATAAATACATTTCAGAGCTGAAGAGCACATGCTATGTAATATCTTTACAATTAGCTGGAAGAATAAAGGGAAACAGAGCTAATGCTGGTTGAAAACCTTCTATCTGCATTTATTTTTTTTCTCTGTTTCAGTTTCTACCCCATCCTCTCTGTTTTTGGAGAAGCTTTTAAAAACCAAAAATGGAGCCTTAAAAGAAAGGGTAAGGATGTAAAAGCTCAAACCTTTAAAATATGGTGATGTGGTACACTGTTTTTCCAAAACAACAACTAAAAAGCTGCACTGCCAAGGTGTATAAATCTCCCTCTTTTGCTCTCTCTCTCTATCTCTCTCTCGCTCGCTCACCCGTTTAAAAGCGTGCACTGCATTTAAAATTCACTGAATAGTTTCAAGATGCAAAACTTGATTTTTTTTCTGCATGCACATCCAACCCAAGCTGTGTGGCAGGAAAGCACATGCATGATAAATATACACATGGAACATACCCTCATCCAGGTCCATGAAGACACCTGCAGGTACAACATACCTCAGTCTCAGAGCTTCCTCATGTAGTTTAGTTCTTCATAACTCTCTTTTGACCTCTCACCTCTCTGAGTTTCCTTAAATACATCTTAGATAATATGTTGGTGAACCTACCAGAGATAAATATGGTACCAAGGCCCAAAAGAATGACGGCACCCAGGATGCACTTGTTCAAAGAGAACCCGCTGTCCTCCTCACGGGGTGGCAACTGAAACTCCTCCTCCTCCTCCTCTTCTTTCTTTCCGATCCTCTCCAGAGCAGCTAAGAGAGACCTCCTTCTCCTCACCTCTGGATCTCCCTCTTCTCCTAGCTTCTTTGTCTGTTCTTCAGCCACCTCTGAATCCACATGGGAATCTGAAGGAGTAGAAAGTAAGAGTTTTAGAAGCTGTTGTGGAAGTATACTTTGACTTCTGCTTGAAATTAAAAGTTTTTCCTACAACCCCAATTCCAATAAGGTTGGGACGTTGTGTAAAACATAAATAGAAACAGAATAAAATGATTTGCAAATCCTTTTGAACCTATATTCAATTGAATACACTAAAAAGACAAGATATTTATCGTTAAAACCGATACTTGCAACATGTTCCTAAAAAGCTGAGACAGGGGCAACGGGGAAAGTTGTGGAATGCTCAAAAAACACCCGTTTGGAACATCCCACAGGTGAACAGGTTAACTTGAAACAGGTGAGTGTCATGATTGGGTATAGTACCCATTGGGTAAGTACCATCCCTGGAATGCTCAGTCGTTCATAAGCAAGGATGGAGCGAGGTTCACCACTTTGTGAACTTCTGCATGAGCAAATAGTCCAACAGTTTAAAAACAACGTTTCTCAACGTACAACTTCAAAAAATTTAGGGATTTCATCATCTACAGTCCATAATATCATCAAAAGATTCAGAGAACCTGGAGAAATCTTGGCCAACACTGAATGCCCGTGACCTTTGATGTTTTCAGGGACGTCCCTGCTTATTTTAGCAGGACAATACTACTACTTCGTAGTACTTACTACAAAGCCACATTCTTCACGTGTTACAACAGCCTGGCTTCGTAGTAAAAGAGTGCAGGTACTAGACTGGCCTGCCTGCAGTCCAGACCTGTCTCCCACTGAAAATGTGTGGTGCATTACGAAGCACAAAATATGACAACAGAGACGCCGGACTGTTGAGCAACTGAAGTTGTACATAAAGCAAAAATGGGAAAGAATTCCACCTAACAAGCTTCAACAATTAGTGTCCTCAGTTCACAAACACTTATTGAGTGTTGTTAAAATGAAAGGTGAAGTTACACAGGGGTACAAATGTCCATGTCCCTGCTATTTGGAACGTGTTGCAGGCATCAAATTTAAAATGAGTGATTACTTGCAAAAACCAATAAAGTTTATCAGTTTGAACAATAAATATATTTGTCTTTGTAGTGTATTCAACTGAATATGTTAAACAGGATTTGCAAATCATTGCTTTCTGTTTTCATTTACATTTTACACAATATCCTAACTTTATTGTACTTGGGGTTGTACTTCATGGGCACCCCTGAGGCATATATGTTCAAAAAAAGCAGCTCAATCAATGTTTTGGTGTCTAAAAGACATTAAATCTTATTTCTGACATAATATAAAACAAAGCATGTGTGCAATAAGGCCACAACTTCACTCTTATGCTTTCCCAGCTAATGTTAGATAGCACAGCAGCTACAACATTTCCAACCTGTCTGATGCAGCAAAATCCTCACAGGAAGTGCTTGTGTTTTCATCCACTCTGCCCTGCACGACAGGCTGGTTAATTTGCTCCATTGCCATTCACTATGTCTCTTTAAACTGCTCAATTACTGCTTCAATCTTAAACAAAGTGCTTCCAGTGCATGATTTTGCAACTTCTGGCACTTCTAAATGAGTTTCTAAACTACTCTTATATTTTATTGTTGATAAGCTTCGGTGCCATTAATGAACTCACTGACACTGAACTCTGGTCTGTAAAAACAAAGTGTTTGAAAAAAATGCACAAGAGAGCAAAAGGAGACTCACTTTTTCAGTGCTGTAGCAAGAAATAAAGGGCTGCAGAAAAAAACCACCACACTGCAAAAAACTTTAGAGGTCTTAGTCCCTCTGAAGCCAATTTACTTTGCAGGGTGTCATGCAACAAAAAAATCCTCTGTCACATCATGCTCCCTGCCTCATACCAACCACAGCCTCTCCAGACAACCTCCTGGCCCAGATACTGAACATTTCCATAACCAGCTGGTCCACCAAGTACACTTCAAACACAAATAGTACACACTGCTTAGTGAAATAAAGAAGAGGATCCAAACTGATGCAAAGGTTATTAGAAGATTGAAGCTTGTCATTCATACCTGCCTGTTTCCCTATATCAGGTGTCCTTGACAACAGGTCAGACTCCTCCCCCTCATGTTGTAACTCCTCCCCATTAAGAGGGTACACTGTTTCTTTCTGTGTGAGATTCTCCTCTTCTTGTGTGAACTCCCCCCCTCCAAGAGTTTCTGTGATCAGCAGTGAGGCAGGGAGCTCTTCAGGAGAGGGGGTTATGTGAGTGTAGGAGTCAGAGAATGAATCAGGGTCAGGGCTGGACTGTGCCAGGCCCTCAGGTAGGCCCTCAGACTGGCTTAGCGCATCACTGTCAGGGCCCAAGCTGCCGGAGGCTTCCAGAGATATGGGAACAGCGGCATCAGTGACAGCTGTAGGGACAGGAGTGTGTCGCTCTGCACCCGTGTTTCCACTTCTCTCTGCAGTTTCTTCTTCCGGTACCTGGTTAAAGAATTGGGTAATTAATTCCTCAAGGCATCACACTGTCAGTCAAAGATTTCAGAGCTCCCTTGAGCATTTTTGTTTTAACTCAGCCTAATTCACAAGCAAAGTTCTGACACTCTGGCTGTTTGATGGGAACTTTAATACCATCTCTACCTTTAGGCTGAAGATTAGCTACTGCCAGAGGTCAGTTGGCCTAGTTCAGTACAAAAAGCAGAGAAGGGAAGGATCAAGTGATAAGATTTACCAGCCAGCACTTCTACAACACGCTCATTATCAGGGTACTTTAATTATTTCCCTTTTTGCTTGTTTATCTGTGCTGAAGCTTGCATGTATAACTTGCTGTTGACAAGGGTCACTTGCCAAGCAACCACTGAGTGACTCATGACCACCAAGCAATGGCCCACCAAAAATTAGAGGGCATCGATCTTTCTGTTCACTGTAGCTTTAAACATTAATGACAGATGCAAGAGTGCACACAATAATGTCATCAAACCCTCTGCCACAGATTTACTTAAATTTTGTGCATTTATTTTGAAATATTCTGCTTCCGATAAGACTCCTTGATCATATTATGTAAGTGCATAAATTAAAAATCCTTCCAGAAATAGAAAGACGTGTGATAGTGGCATTCATTTTGTGCATGAAGCACTTTATCAAAGCACCTGTTGGAAAGCTGACTTACAATAACAAACAAAGTAAAGGCTTTAATATAACAACATTTGATGCTGATGAGTTCAAACGAATGCGTTCACAGGTCCAGATACCAGTCTGGAAAATCAAATGAGGCCATACTGACAAAGTAAGTTCTTTGAATAGAATTTTATTATCATAGTTTGATAACTGTGGCCTAAAAACCGCTGAAATGGGTCATCTTCAAGGTTTGAATACTCAGTCTAAAAATGAAGAATTTGGCTACACATTCACCAGCCAACCACAGTCTGGTAGCCATGGTGACACCATTATAAATGTGCAGTATGTCCTCAGGGAAACAAAAACTTAACAGAATTACAAATTAAAAGACAACAGCTGTGTTAGGTGAATTACATGATAGCAAATGAGAGGTTTTGGTGCCTTACCAGGTTGCCCTCCACAGAAGGTCCCTCTGCAGACTCTTCACTATTTGCAGGTGGGTTGTCCCCCGAACCTGGATCAACAAACACAGGAGAGGCAAGAGAGAAGACTTTTAGTCAAAAGGGTAACAAACATTTCTCTGGTGACTCTTGACCCATGAATCTTCAGTGTGTGCACAACTAAATAAAGGACTACTGCAAAATGGAATACCATTTTTGGGACTTTTATGTTTCATTTGATTTATTAAAGATGAAAATTTACAAATAGGAAGTGAAGAAAAAAAAGACATCTTAAAACCATTAAGATAGAAAAAGTTTATAGAATATAAACAGATGTTTTCTTCTAAAGATGTCCTGATCAGCATTTTTTTCCCCTGATACCAATCCATTTTTTCGATATTTTTTCGAATAATGGCTAAAATAGGTCTTGAGCTTATCAATTCCATTTAACTTACTGTATTGACCCCAATATTTTTTTCGTCGAAAATAATGTGAAAAAGCAGAGTCGTCTTATAATCAGAGTTTAACTATTGACCTGACACATGCTGATAGTTGTCTAGAAAACTGATAGTTAACAGAAAACTGAGGTAAAGTTATGATGCTAATTTTAGATAATGATGGTCACTGCAGCAAAGATGTTAAACAACCGTCAGGTAGCCAAAAAATCTGGAGTTACAGAGTGTAATGTCTGAAGACGCTTCTATAATGACCATCTAAAAAATACTAGTTGTAAAAGAAAAGCTGATCATGATCCTCAGAGTTGCCGTTTCCAAGAGATTGATGGAAGGGTGTGTGTGCTTGTTACAGAGAAACGTAACAAAAGGCATGCTCATTACCAGAGCTCATATCAGGTATTTGAAATACAGTTGCTAGGGATTTTGTTTACAGCCAAAAACAAAAGCAGTCTCAATTATTTCAATGATTTTCTCAGAATTTCAAAAAGAAAAAAGATTTTTTTTTTTTTAGTTCTTTAGTTTCTGTAGTTCTTTAGTTTTGATGTTAAAGTCATTTAATCTATTTTACATGCTCTCCTGTATGAGGCCCTCTGAACTTGTGTGCATGCAATGCAGCACGTGGAATTCTGAGCTTTTTGGATACTCTCTCTCTCTCTCTCTCTCTCTCTCTCTCTCTGTATTTATTATTTCTTTTAAAGTCCAGAAACAGCGGTGCAGCCTTTCCTCTGTTAGTAAACTATGCTGCATGGGTTTTTTTTTTAGAATGATTTTGTCACATTAAATGCCTTGCAAAAAGAACGTAGTGTATAAATGTATTCACGTGTCTGGACTAATTTCACTTTCTAGTATGATGTATTTAATGCTAAGATAACAGACTGTCCTGTGTTTGTTTTTTTTATGTACCTGATGTACCTGATGTACCTGATGTACCTGATGTACCTGGAGAGTTACCGTAGGGTGCTGTAAAGCAGATGTGTTTGCTGTGATGTGTCTGTTTGTATTTTGTAACAAAGCTAAGTGTGGCTGCTGTTCCATATCAACGCCCTATACCTTATTTTGTTATTCTCTCATCAATTTTACCAGGTTGGGAAAACTAAGAGCGCATACTGACGCATTAGTGTTCAGCAGCAAACTGTGCTCTATGACGACTTATATAATGATCAGTTGAGAAGATCAGCCAAAATGCTGATCACTGATAAATTAGAAAATGCCAAAATCATCCCCAATCTGATACTTGAGACTGGGATCGGGATCAACTTCAAACATTCCTATTTTCCTCGTATTGACCGACTGTGACACACCTGCTCCTGATGTAAGACTCTCTTCATGATGGTCTGCCCCCTGTCCTAAGGGCTTCAGGGTTTCAGCAACAGTTTCCTATGCCAAACAGACAAAAAGATGTTACAGCAATCATTGGAGGAATTGACTGAATATCACTGCTTTATATAAACAGCTGCTGCCAAAGAGCTGAGGAGAAAGGCTCTGAGTGTATACAATATATGTATAACTAGGCTTAAAGCCAGAGCCTTTTAAATCAATAAGGCTCCTCCTGAGTAATAGTTTTATCATAACAGAAGATGAAGTCTACTTTTTACACCCAGGTGACCCATTGTTAAATCAGACGGTACAAAGATTTTCTTCTTCATTTTTTTTTAGTTCAATTTCACAGCAGCTTAACATGTTCCTTTTTCTTCTTAACAGCGTAAGTGTTACCTCAGGAGTGAGGATGGTCCAGCTGTTGTTCGTACCACTGCTGCCAGACATGGCCCCCTAGAGGCTTTGCCTGTCACCTGCATCACACGGGGAACACAGAGAGCAGATTGCATGATCATGAGTAGTTCACAACACCAAATGTAACACACAAATGCTTGTACTTTTTTGTGTTGCGAGATGGTTTTCCAACAGAGTTACTCCAACATTCAAAAATGGCAGAGTGAGAAAAATAAGATCTATTAACGCTGCACTTCCTGAAGAGACACCTATCCAACCCTAGTGTGTGGCAGGATTGTTTGAGGCCGTCCACTCGTCCATATTTACAGCGACAGAGTCAGTACTGCAGCCAAGGAGAATTTACATCCCCTGTTTACACAGACACTATTTGACTACATGCGGTTTCTATTTGGCCTCACCCTCTCTGCCAATAAAATAATATAATGTAACCTGTCTCTGACAGTTTGCTATGTGTGTTCAGGAAGTTTAGGCCCCTGGGACCATTCAGATCTTCATTAGTAGTTTGCATGTGTTGTAGGGCTTTTGGTCACCCTGGCTTTTGACTAGCCCAGAACATGTTTTGGCAGAGACATGGGTAACTAAGGCAGGCACCATTCTGAAGACTCAGACAGCAGAATGGACTGTCTACTTCAAAAGCTGCTGCTCGATTTACAACTGCATCTATTCATTTAAATGTTCCAATGCGCACAATTCTGAGAAATTCTTCACTTTGCTGAACAATTACTTTATCTGCATCTGTAGTAATTTATCAGGCAAATGCAACTTTTTCCAGGTCAGGATCACTCAAACATTACAGATTTTCATTTCACCACTGGCTCTCTTATACAAATATAGTTTTTCCTTTCAAACAGCAAGATCACAAAGCAGAAATGCACTTATTTTTTATAGCCTGGCTTCCTTCAATGGATGTAAAAAGAACTACCCACTTAAGTTAACATCACACCGTCTGGGTAATGACACACTTCATTCCTCAAATTCAATTCTCTTTCAGCTCCACAATTTAGGTCTCCTAATCGAGTGCGTCCCAAGAGAGGTCTACTGAATCCTGCCTTGGGCCCTGGGAGCATTGTGGAGCATATAGTGGAATGGCTTAAATAGATACTGGCTAAATATAGCTGCCATGAGACTGAGGAGAGACACAAAGAGGGAGCATGCAGAAAATGGCCAGAGAGAACAAAACACAGGAAGCTATGTATTCAAAGGATTATTAGATTTTGAATGCACTGTAGAGCTGATGGCTTGAGAAAACACAGGTCTTATACTCACTGGTCTTCATGAATAATAGCCTACTGAAGCAGTAAAGCTCTAAATCTGATCTTAACTTAATAATTTCATACTTGACATACTATTTGATCACAGTTTAGTACATATTTTCAAATCCAAGGCAATCTGCTCACAGGTTTGCTCAAGTGTGACGCAAAGTAGAACTAATCTAATGGTTACACTTATATTTAGTGTTGAATAAAACAGCAACACACAATGATCTAACGGTGGTGGGCTTAGCCTTATTATCTCGGTCTAAGCAGGAAAAAATACCAAAAAAGGACAGGAGGAAAGTGCAGACAGGCCAGAGCAGCTGTCAGCTAATGCACCATACACAACAAGCGACAGTTCTCGAACGGGATCACCAAGCAAGCTCAAAATACTTCCACTAAATGTTAGTTCAACTAAAGTTGAGGGGAAAGGGGAGTGAAGCGTGTAAAGCACGTCATGGCGAAGGTCTTAATTAAAAAATACACATTACACCGATTAAAAATGAGAAATATAACTTCAATCAAGCCAAACAGACCTATGACAGTCACGTTGACCTCAAAAACGTTTAATTCACAGGTTAACAGGTAATGTCTATGAATATCAAAAGTTTCCAGCCGTTTCAACAGCCAACCGAGCAACCAGGAAAACAGCAAAAACGACGCAGTCGACGCAATGGAAGAACTGACAAAAGAACAAAAATAACTTTGAAATGAAAAGAAAAATCACTGAGAAATTTAGGTCACCCTTACCGTGATCGGTCGCTGTAATTCAGACTCCACGGCCTGTCACACATACAGCAGAAACACTTCTGAATCTTGCCATCCAACTTGAGAACTTAGAACGTGCCTCCGTAACTTGCATGATTGATGTCTCTTTCGTCCAATCAAAGCCAGTGTCTCTCCCTTAGCGTCCCTGCTTGACCAATGGCAACTGGGCGTCACTGTCGTTCACTAAGTGAGAGTCCAAGATGATTGACAGACGCAGGTGATGGTGCGTATGTAGAACATACATCTTACATACGTTATGCTTTTCTCAAACCAGCTCCAACCCAAGTCCTCAGCGTTTCACTCAGGTAGTCCACAGAGATGTTTGTTTCCCAGGTTGATATTTGAGTCACAGTTGCCTCCTTTGCCATATTTACAGTTATGTGTAACTATATTTCTGTTCAATACATAAAGCCTACTCGGTAAAAATGTAAAATACTTGAAAATAGCACTTAATGAAAACAGTTTATTTATCTAAACACTTTATGTTTACCATATAATTAATGACAACAGAATGAACAAAACTGCAGACATAAAGGTAATTTTTTTTCTAGTCATTAGTTCCTTTATTATGCACACCAGTTTGTGTTGTACAGTGATCATGAGGGGGGCCATTCCTTCAGTTCTTGGGTCAGCGGGTTGAATTCGGGGAGCTCTCAATGATCAATAGTACATGGTGGCATCCAGAAATGTGGCAGCGTATTCACTGGAAACTCAGAGGGGCACCCTATAAACAATGGACAACAGAGAGTGTCTTTTAACATTACATAATATGATTTTTGAGTAATTCACTAATATTGCAATATTTCTAACACTGAGAACCTTGTTTGATAGTAGACACTGTCACATGCATTACTTGAATAACAGAGCTAGTGTTGGTTCATTGTCACACAAGGTAAATCATACCTGCCAAAGCTTTGCCAGCATCACTTATCAAACACTCAATCCCTGATTGAATAAAAGTTGGTTGAAATTAATCTCTAGGAGCCAACGTTGAAAAAAAGGGAAAAATCAATGGTTGACCACGCGATCCACTCTTCTCAGTCTGTCAATCCAGGATCTCTTTGATGCACCAGCAGCACAGGAGGAAATAGAGGCACTCCTTCACAGACTGGATGAAACTGTAAGCAAAGTTTCCCCCCAAGAAATTCTTGCCGCGTCCAATACCCATGGCCAAGTCCCGCAGATGCTGTCCTAGAGAGGAGGAGGGCATGGCCTGGGGAAGAGGACGCTGGGGATGCATGGCTTCGGAAAGGAAAAACAAATAATAAGGAAGAGGTGCTAAATGAGAGCAGTCACTGAGGAGAGGCAGGAGGTGAGGTGTGACTGGGTCTGTGCAAGAGCTCAGTCCTGGCACAGGTGGGTCCTCTACTTATAACCTCCTACACCAAATTCATCATCATCCTGCTTGTTCTCCAGTGTTCCATGCTGATGGATTAAGGGCCTTGTTTACCTTTGTGGGGCACTGTTCTTCTCTTTTGTACAGTAAAAATCTCCCTGTAGGCTGTAATAACTCCTGAATCAGCCCCCTACTGTTTCAAACTGTTCACAAAGGAGAGTTCTAGTAGCTCCATTGCACTGCCCCACTGCAGCCCTCTCTTTGTTCAGGACAGTACGCAACAGCTGATCATACCTTCTAGCTGAGTGTGCTTTGTATTTTATTTACAATCAGTTTTCTTCATTGTATTTTTTAAAACAGTTTTTTAAAAAGCAAATCAACATCAGAATAAATACCAAGACATTATGTACACTCAGCTTAACAAAAATCAGACTCACAATGGAAGATGAATGATATATGTATTTATATATGCAATCTATATTTTCAGATACAGGTGTAAACCAACATGTTTCCCTAAAAACAAAGTATTAAAACAGAAATGTATACAAAGTAAAAATCAATTTCTGTGCACACTATTCAAGAGTAACCTTTGGCTTCCAAAAATTAAAAAGTACAACAGCATCTTCAACACTACATCACCACCAACAACGACAAACAACATAAAGGATTTTCATGCAACAAAGGCATCTGTGATGAGCGATAATTACACAAGACCAGTTCACTAATGATGAGGAAGGTCAGGTGGGTCTGTTTGAGGACACACACGCACAAACAGGCACACATATTAAAGGCAGAACATAAAGCTCTGGTTTTCCTATCTGACCTACAAACACCTGAACAGGCTGTGTGTGGCTCAATGACCCAGTTGACACTCAAGCATGTACGTGTGCAAGTTAGATTACATGTGAGCCCACTTTGGGGTCTTAGCACTGGTTGAAAACATGGATGAATGCTCGCTTCTCATGTTTAAGGAGCTTGGTCGTAATGTTTTTTGACAAGTTTGGTTGGCTTTGAGAAGAGTTATGCCAGTGCTGTGCTAACTGGTTCTGTGTTGCTTATCATTAAATACACGACAGGAATCCAACACTAAGCTGACCAGGCAAAGACTGATGTTATTTACAGATGGTCAAGAAATATCCCCCAAAAAATGGTGACATCAAGTATCTGTGACTAAAAGCTGAATGCAAGAATGTGCATCAGAGGAGATTGCCATCACTGCATCTGTTTGTGTGTCTGTTGGAGTGTCGTTTTTGCAGAGTCTTTGTTTAACTGAGAGGCTTGTGTTAGGATTCTCCTGTAGTCGACTACATTTGAATTAAGTACATAAGGTGACTGCACTGAAGTGATGTGACTGCATTGAAGAAACAAGGCACAGTTAAAAAAGAAATGAAAAAACAACACCATGAATTGAGGGAAGAGGAGAAAAAAACAACTGTACTTCTCTCCATCTAGATCCTCAAAAGTTTGTGAAAACAGCACACTGAGGAGGAACATTTGGCTTAACATTTCATCATAATCTGTTCTGAAAACATACATGTCCTTATGTTCAATAAGCCTCATACCACTCTGTTAGAACATTAAAAAAAACAGACATTCCCTCAAGTGATTAAAAAATAAAGCAACATCACTGTACACAAACATTACATAACCAGTTTCTACAGCACACTTTGCATCATTTTTGCAGATGGAAATTCATTGCTTAGACCGTTCATCATATCTCATTGGCCTCTGTGTTAAAGGCAGAGCCTTTTGAAAGGTCACATGATTTGGGTCAGAAGATCTGGGAATGCTTCTGGTCAGGGAATAACAACAGAGCAGAGGTTTCACATGGCTGTATTTTGTGACAGAAGGCGTTCGCTTTAAAACAAAGAAGCAGTTTCAGACACCATTTTTTTCTGCTACTGCATAAATGAATGGCCCAAATTCATCAACATGGCTGCTTTCGTAAAAATTCTTGCAATGTTACTTTAATAAAAATTAACAACCCCCTTAATTGTGTAGATTATATTATTTATCTTCCTTTTTACACAATAGAATACATGTACACAGCTGACTTATGATCCTTTTCCAAAGTTGTCATTATCTGTTATCCTGCTTTCACTAAACAAACCCCCTGATTTGTGAATTCCCTCTTCACCCAATTCTCTGACCAGAATCACTTCTATATCTGCAGGCTCAAACAATACGAACTGTTTGAAGGCTCGCCCCATCATTTAAAGGGGTCTCTGATACTCACTCTCCTTTACTTTCATATCATAAGACTCTAAAGATGGAACCCATGGATTGTCAATGCAAAAACATACTAAGGATTCAACGTCAGGTTTTTGATTTGCTTAGCCTCTCAAGTCATGCTGGACATCAATGCTCATTTTACATTTAAACACCCCATTCTGCTGTATTCCTATCTAAAACAGTATTCTAAATATGCACCTGATGCTGTTAGCACACAAAACAGATCACTGTCAATAGCTGTCATGGCTTTCCCTGTTAGCGACCAAGTTCATGTTCTTTGGCATGACAGGTGGTGCAGACCATGTGTGCATTAAAGGTGTATCCCTGTTTACAGAGGGATAAGGGAGTTACAGCCGCTTGGATTCTCCTGATCTCACATTGTCCAATGAGTAATGAGTCCCAAGATAACAGAAATAAAAAATAACAAAAAAATGATCATTGGCATAGCAGTCCCCAGTTTTGCATACAGGCTTTCCTCGTCACCAGCTGTCACTGCAGGGGTTGAAGTTCAAGGGTCCATAAAGGGTATTGGATGGGGTTAGGGTGGTGCTCCTGGTTAAGATTGGAAGCAAACTTTTTTATGCATATTCACCAGGCAGGATTATAAGTCATGTTTTCTGCTGAAGTGCTCCAGTGACGCATGAAGGGAGTGTTTATCTTTGACCCTGGATCAGTCCCTCAAATACAGAACCATCAAACCAGTCTTTTTTTTTTCTTTTTTTTTGCCTGATATGCTCCAGCAACAGTCTATGGAGAGAGAAAAAACAATCCCCGAAAAATGAAAGAACACATGCTCAGTAGCACTTAAATCTCATTCAATGTCCCATGTATATTCCTTTTCTTCACTTTTCAGTTTATATCTTTTTGTACATGGTTCCACATGTTAAGGAATCACATGGTTTTGTTTTCTTTAAAAAAATTTGCATTTTTTTCTGCCCTGTTCTGAAATGAGCACAGGGCTCCTCCCTGGTTCACAGTAGGCTGTTGAGAGATTGCAGCAGCAGTGCTTCTCTGTTGTGTGTGTGTTTTGCGGGGGGTTGTTGGAACAGAGGACTTCAGGTCACAGTTTCAGTTCATTTTAGTTCCAGAGAGGACAGAAATACAAAGCAACAGCAGCATAAGAGTGATATTGCAGAGATGTGATTTCTTTTTTTTTTGGCTTCTTTTGTGATAGTTGCTGCATTTGTATTCTTGATCATAGGAAGTGTAGTGTTGCTTTATTTAACTGGGCATGTGAAGATGGCTGTAAGGAGTGTATGTATATTTGGTGGAGTATTTAAGTTTGGTTTTTTTTTTTTTTTAACGTCAGGCCCTGCGTTCCACTGGCTGCTGCAGACATACTTCACTACCAGCTGACACGATGGGGAGTCTGTTGTCCATGTGGTAACTGATGAGGTGGCTCACACTTTCAAACCGATGGTCTTTAGTGCGGACCTAAAAGACAACATTAAAGAAAACAGATGGTTTGAAGTTTGAAATACAAACACTCTTCTACCACCAGGGTTCCCCCTCTCTCCTGCTCCCTGACTTACCACTCCTTCTGGGTCCACAAGCAGCAGGTGTTTGGCCTGACCCCCCTGTTGTCCTGTGAGGACATACTGCCCTGGTGTGGTCCCAGACTCCCTCACTAGGAAGTCCCCATCGCGGGTCAGCAGCCTCTCTGCCTCCCTGCGACTTAAACTACCATGGAACCAGGTCTCACACTGCAGCTGCTGCACCAGAGGGGGCGCTGCTGCCACTGAGTTTGGACCACTTTGCCCAGAGACCCCCAGGGCATCATCGAATGGCTCTGGAGAAATACAAAAGCAAATGCATTCGAACAAGTTATTTTTTACCTTATGTCTTTTGCTATTGTTTCAGTGTCTGTGTGGGACCAAACTGACTGGACATTGTCAAAGTGTTCTGGCAGCTGTGTGCTGTGCACTGATAGTGGACTCTGTCTGTAATGTGAAAAGCTTTACTTAGTCAACCAATCATGTTACATAAAATGCCCCTGTAATGGACAAAGGCACTCTAATGCCCTTATCTTCTTTCGAGGCTGCCTTCTGTGGGCAGCTCCACTCTTCAATTAGAATGTACAGTACACAGCACTCTGCTCGTCTCCTTAGTTACTAATTAACTCCCATTATTTACAATGCTGAAATGCACATTCAAGCTAAAAGTTGTTTTATCCATTTTGGTTGAAGCCTCCACATAATGTTATTAACAGGAAAGCATGCAATCACACTCTTATTTTAATTCCCCAAAAAACCCGTTTGTCATCTGCATTACTTCAGTGATTTTTTAAAGCAAGCATTGGTATGCAGTATCCATCAGGCTCTTACTCATGTCAAAAGCATCTCTGTGAGCATTTCCATTAGCTGCAACAGGGAGGCGGGGTTTATCCACATTGACGTATGAAGGGTCATCGAACAGTTCCCGTCCTCCTTCTTTAGCACCCACTGGGAAAATAAAGAAAAGACTTCAGTGACCTTGGTACACATTCCCATTTCCACATCAGCCATGCATATTAAATAGCAATTTAAGTAGAAGCAAGATAAAATACATCAAAGACAACAAAGACAAGAAAGCATAGAAAAAGTCTGATGTGCAGAGAATGATAGGGAGAGAAGAAAGGCAAGCAAAGGCAGGACTGACCTGGTAAAGGAGGCAGAGGCTGCTTGTGAATGTCATTCTGACCTGGCTGTCCATAAGGCTGCAAACACAGAGGCATGTACACAAATAATGAGCCACAGGAGGGCACAGTTTAGAGTACACACATAGAAGGGAATCCCATTTCAAGAGAAACAAGGATCAGTTACAGTTTTTGTTGCGTAAGGCATCTACATTTCATGTTCTGTGTAATTTCTAGATTCCTTTGAAATGTGTCATCTCTGTACTGCAGCATGAGCAACATGAAGACGTGTAAGTAGTCATCCTTCTCCTGTGTTTATGTGCCCTTTTCTCACCAGCGTGGCTCCTGGGCGGGTCCTCATGTCAACAAGGCCACCAGGAGGAGGCTGTTTTCCAGGGAAATTATTATAGTAAGGGACATCAGGGGGTGGAGCAGCCTCATCATCTTCTTCCTCCCATGCAGAGCCGTCAAACGGAGCCATTCTGCAAAAAAAAGGGGTGATACAAAAGAATGCACACTTTGTAGTTAACAGAATACAAACAGAGGCTTGTGTTTCAGGCTCATGTGTGACACATTTTTCATATTTACCTGTCATGTGGTGTGACCAGTTTGGGAGGGTTCTTAAGGTACTGCTTGAAGCGCAGTTCAAAGGCCTGACCGATGGTGCTGATGACTTCCTGGGCGAGACCCTCTGAACACTCCAGGATGTGACATGCTGCAGAAAAGGAGACATAGGTGTTGTATAAGGAAACTGCAGCAACATGTATGTCTGCAGGCAAAGTGTAATATTTCAGTAATATTTATGTCATGTAAAGGGATGCAAAGACAGACAAATAAAAGAGTGCATGTCATAGTTTAAAAACACATCTTAGAGTTACAAAGAAGTCAGAAATAACATTTAGAGTGGAAAGTGCTGGAGTTGGAATATACAAAATGGAACTCCACATGTTTAATAAATACACTTTTAGTTGCTCTAGAATCCTGTAAGTGCAAACCCAACAAAGAGAAGTACTTCTTTCTGTAATTCAGCATCAATGCAGTATTGAATTAACCCTTTATTGCAAAACGTACCATATTTGATACATGAGTTAAAAGCCCTCCATCTCATAAATATGATAAGAATTTTCATTAAAAGTCTGTTTATTTTTTTTAAATAAACTCTACCCCCTTGGGGATTATCATTCCACTACAGGAAGCTGATGTTGTAAAGCTGCTCTCAGGAAATCATCCACTCACTTTTTTCCAGGAAAATCCTTAATAATTTTCAAGAGTAAGAATAACATCTAAATTGTTACTCATTTTTAAAAATACATATTTTCTGCATCAAATGGGTGCATATCTACAAAAAAATTGCAAAAACAAAAAGTTGCCAAAACCGCCAAATTTATCAAATATGATACAAAATATATGTCATAAACAAAATGATATAGCAATATTTTTTGTGGATTTTGTTAAAGGGGTCAATAAATATCTCAGTTACAAAAAATAAAGAATTTTCAGACTATTTTTGATGGGTCAGGCTTTAAGGGTTGAGCCGATGCCATTTAATTTCAGAACAAACAAAAAAATCTTGTTTCTTGCTCGGTTATTTTAATGGGACACATAAAGTTTCCTCCTTTACTCTGCGTACAGCAGCTCCAGTGGGTGGTGTGTCACATTTAAAGTGGAATAAAGGACAGAAAGGCATTTTATTCACTAAATAGGATCTGTTCATATTTTAATAGAATGGTTTGGAAGTGTATATTTACAGAATTTGCTGAAGTTGCAACTTGTTTAATCATCTGATGGGACAAGAAGCGGAAAGCAAAACTTGCAGCGCAGGATTGCTGTCAGGGTTTATTCTGGCCGACGCTGCCTGGATGAAGATGTCATGCAGCTGTTTGTGCTCACCTCTCTGGTTGACTGGGTCTTTGGCCACGTATGCTACGTACTCGGCTGTATCCTAAGGGAGGCAGGATAAGACAGTCAGGAGAGTGGGAAGGAAATAAAAGTGAAGGGCAGGTTTGGGATAGAGAGGTTTGAAATGAGAAGAAGAGATAAGGCAGAAGCTGCACTCGTGACAGGAGTTAGAAACATACATTCAGCTGAAAGAGAAGTGACAGGAAGTGATTAGATCAAGCTTGGAAGAGTAGGACTGCAAACCAGCGAGGCAGCAATGAAGTGAGTGGTATTGATAGAAATAGATGATGACAGAAGACAGGAAGGAAGGATATGCAGGCTGAAGAAAAGATGGAAAAAAGCCAGAGTGAGATTTGAGCTGAGAGAGGGAGAGGAGTGTTTGGTGACTCACTGGGTCTCCTCCAGAAGCGAAGGAGATGGACTGCATGTGATGGTTGGCGATTATCTGTGGACAAAAAGAAAGTAGAGGAAGAGAGTGGGAGAGACAGAAGGAGAGCACGTGGGTGACATGAAGTATGTGGGAAGTGATATGAAAGCATGTGGATGGAGAGACAAATGTGGAATCATTACTGAGAAAAGTGTTTTTTTTCTTCCATCGAGTGCCATGAGCTGCTGCAAAGATAAAACTAAGTAGGGACAATGGATGGAACACCTTTTTAACAGTCTGCCCATGTTGGATCAATAACAACTTCAACACCTGCAAGTGCTCCGTGCAAAATGTATGGTCTATATCTGAAGCTTAATTTGTGAATGAAGAGAGTGAGTGGATGGTGTTCTTCTATTGGGCTCTGTGTGTACTATCTCACCAGAGTAATAAACATCCCTCAGTAGCTATTAACTCATTAGAGGTCTTGGAGGAGGATCACTTCCTGCTCTCTTATGCTACAGAGATGAAGAAGCCGGTGAGAGTATGCATTTGTGCAGCACTCAGGAAGCATGTGGAAAACAAAGTAGGAAGGCTCTAATTTTATCTGGGAATCCCCTGAATGTTTGAAAAGGTCCCAATCTACAAAAAAATGCTTTGATTTATAAAGAGGCTTCCTTGAAGTAGTAGTGACCCTTCAAGAAAAAATATTTCACATAATTTAGGTGACATCCTTCAGAACTTGAGCCTGTTTTTTAATTCTCCTGAATCAAATATGAGGATCTCATTCAGATGATAATGCAGCTTCCTCACTTATTACAAGACTGTTAATTGACAATGATTGTCAGTCCTGAATAGCAAGAGCAGCACAAGGGAAAAAAAGATCACACACTTCATATCAAGTCCAAAGAATGGAGTTAAGCACATTTCATTTCTCCTAATTAGCACTGAAGCTAAATGGGTAAACATCTTGGCCAAATGTTCTCTTTGTTAGTATTTTGAATTGTTTGGCTAAACAACACGGATGATACTGAACTTAGTATCAATTTATTGAGTAGAACCAGAAACCTGATCCATGGTGCGTTCCTGATCAGTCACCACCAAAGACAAAAGGGAAACTTGCATGAGACCATCCAGTAGAAAACAGAGGAAGAATCCTCAAACCACATCGCTGTGCAGACTATACGTGACTGTAGTAATTAACTTTACTGTAAATCAAAAAGTTTATTTTGATTTATAACAGCAAAGCAGGCTGATGAATATGGCTGCCATAGAACTGTGACACCTGCTGGATCTGAGGGACTATTTTATTTAACTGAATACAAAGCCCTTTTATGTCAGTGTCAACTTGTCAGTACTTTATACTGATAGAGAACAAAGTGAAGTCAGGAGAAAAAAAAAAACACACACACACACACACACACACACACACACACACACACACACACACACACACACACACACACACACACACACACACACACACACACACACACACACACACACCAGCAGCAGCTTGAGTAAGCTGGTGTCAGTCTAACCTGTTTGCAGTCTGAGGCCAGCAGGTTAAGGCTGCTGGTGGAGATGGTTAGGCTGATTGTCATGCCAGCAAACTGCAGGTTACTTTTCCCCAGGATGGACGTCAGGCAGCGAGAGGAAGGCTGCAAAGCAGAGGGATGTTTTCTTTAAGTCATAAACAATCAAGGTGCACAAAAAGAAAACCATGTAAGATTTTTTTTGTTCTACTTAACAAGACCTAGTGGTCTTCTGAATGCTCCCTGGCTGTGCATGAGCCTGTGGGTGTGTGTGTGGAAATGCCTGTGTGTGTGGGAGTGGAAGAACAGCTGCAATTGTGAAAGTGATCCTGTCTCCAAGGCCAACCGTGACCAATGGGGAGTAGACAGGACAGTGTGCATACTGTAGGCAGGGCCAAGAGCATCACACAGACTGCACCAGCACCATTGTGCCAGCTCCGTTTATCCCAACCCTCCTGCTGCTCTCTTGGCTTTCATCCATATCTGCTCCAGAATATTTGGCACATGCTGTGAGAGAAGCAGCATCAGGATTGGATCCACGTGCTCAGCCCCATTAACCTCAGTCCAGCCGAATCAGAGTGACTAGACTAGCTCAATCTATTCTGGTTTAAGTCCTGTTACTGTTTTGTCTGCTGTGTTGCACTGCCAGACATTCCTTGGTCAGAAAAGGGTCTGTAGCAACAGGCTGCTGGTTTAGCCACCTGTTTTACGGACTGTTTGGGTGGATGTTTGAGTTTTACAGCAGGACTGTTCGCAGACACATGCGGTCTTTTAACAGCATGCCGTCTGCTGTGTCTGCTAGTCCAGAGTGCTTTCTTCGCCTGACACTGGCTCCACACAAGCTGCTACTCCACCTCTCCAGCCTCCCCTGTGACAGCAGGCTGGGTGGATGGGGGTGGGACAGCGACCAGAAAGTGATTGGTAATTATGTGTGAGTAGTCGACTAACTACATAAGGGTACATTCAGCGTAAATCAAAACCCATGTGAGTGTGTGTGTGTAAGGGAGAGTGTGTGACAGAACAGCCAACTGACCACAGAGTGGACAATCAGGCTAAATCTAGCTCTTTGCAAAAAACCTTCCTATTGCTGCCCACTTAAGCTGTATAAATAAATAATGTCCTGTAAGGGTGTGTGCATGTAGTGTGTGTAGTTTGTACCTTTCTCCTGCGTTGGGCTCCTTTGGCTCCAGGCACTGCCTCACACACAACAGAGATAGCTTCCCTGAAACATTAACAGCACACATGAGTTGCGAGAGCATGTCATTAACCCTCACACCTTCCCTGACTAGCAATTATGGGGTTTAAATGAGATCTGGCATAAAGGAGGGGAGGGGAGAGAGGTGAATTTATCATCCCTGGCAACTGTACTCGTCTTTGCCAAGGAGACAAACATCACTACGGAAACCAGAAGGAAACCACCAGGATTCCAGAACATTCTAATTTAGGGTCTGGGAGAGCTGCAGGCGTGTACACAATCACTCAAATATGTGCATATAAGCTAACTCGGAGAGAAACAAGTAAGCAAAGCAGAATGGAAGCAGAGATGAGCAGTGCATGCTGGTTAAGGACTAACCACACTTCTTTTCAACCCGACATACACACAAAATGGACATGAAATGAATGACAAGGCGGCTACTAATGGTTAGCATGACGTCTCACCTGGTGACCTGAGTTCTGGTGTTGAAGTCCAACGCTCGCATTGACTGAAGCACCTCCACGCAACCCATGTACTGCCCAGGAAACAGGAAACAGGAAGTCAACACATTAACATTAGATATTTTCTGCATGATCATCCTATTGAACAGATTCAACCAGACAGAAGAAGAAAGCAACAGAGCCCTGATTATAAAATGTGAAAAGTATCAGGAGGCAAATTGTGTCATTGTATATTTAGCTGGAGGTTTGTATGATGACTGTTTAAAGTTAAAGGTTAGAAAAAGTGTGCCATTCACTTACCCGTACAGTGTAGGAAACACCAGAGGTGCTGACCACGCTATCGGAGTGCAGCCAGCCACGGGTGGGCTTGTTGACAAAGGAGCCATGGCGCGTCCACTCGTCTCCTCCCAGCTGCCCTCCTTCCACCCGTGCCCTCCTGGACACCCCTCCCAGCCGGTTCATATCCTGCAGGGGAGGTCGAGGAGGAGGAGAAGGAGCGGTTAGATTGAGAACTGGATGATGGAGCGGTGGTGAGGAGCTAGAGCTACTCCTGTCATCCCCAGAAGACTCCAAAGGTGCCTGAGGCTGCAGAGGCCTGTTTGAGGCCCTGAGTCCTGGGAGAAGAGTGGCAGAGACACCCAGGCGAAGGGATCCCATCCTGGGGAAGAAGGAGCAGAGGGTGGTGGGGCTGTTCTCAGCCGGGCGTGGAGAGGAGGGGGGCAAGATAGGAGTCAGAGACGAGGAGGAGAGAGAGGAAGGTAGACCAGGGGAGGGAGTGAGGGGGGTTGTAGGACTGGAAGGAGGGAATGATGATGGATTGGAGTTTGTTTCATCACTCGAGCTCAGCGATTCACTCCGAAAATGGGTGTACTTGGTTTTTGGGACAAGCTCCATAATGAAACTGCAGTGTCAGTTTTTTCTAACCGCACAAGTCCACACAGGCTGTAGTGATTTAATCAAAGTTGCTTTGTCTTAGTATTCAAAGTTTTTCTCTAAAAGGACATACAGCCATCTGTCTGTCTCTCTCAGCGCAGGAGCTACATCCATCTGTCTGGTTGTCTGTCTTCCACTCATTACCAAGCAGCCCAGTCCAAACTGCTTTAAGAACTTTACCCACGATAAAAGCAGAATCAGAGAAGGTGCAGGGAAAAGTGGGGTGTCCCAGTTAGTAGCTGGATGCAGATGAAAAAAGTTTGTTTTTAGTGCACCAGTGCAGATCATGTTGTCATCAGTTCTTTTTAAAATCTGCTTTAATGTTCATTGTGTTCCCGGGGACTGATGATGGTCTTAGCTCTCCAAAGAAGGTTCATGTTGGTCTTTTTCCCACAATGTAAGATTATATCTGTGAGTATCTTGCTCCAGTTTAACAGCCTCTTAGTGTGGGCCAGTTATCCAGCTGTCGCCAGCACCATGGAGAATCAACACAAGTGATTGTCTCTCAACGCCCCCTCACATGTATGTTGTATCGCACTCGTACGTGCTGTTTACACGCATGTGAGGAGGTATAAACTGTCTGTTCCCACAAAGGTTCTTAGATGATGTCTTTGTGTGTGTGTGTGTGTGTGTTGGCGTGCACACATGTGTGAAGCAGCTCCCCTTGGCAGCTCTATCCTTCTTGACATGAGCCCATAAAAATCCTATTAGCAGTCATGAGGGGATCGCACACACCAACACAACAGCAACACACACACACTATACACAGCTCTGATTGGTCAATACTACAGTGAGCACCTGCAGAGATCAGTGAAGCCCACAACTGCTAAAGAAGAGAGAGGAAGCTTACTGACGTATGGCTAAAATCCAACGTAGCACGCTTTCTTTAACACCAACTTCTCAGGAGCTTTGTATTCTCAAATCTCTCATCGGTTTCCACTTTTACTCCCTCTCCCTCTTCCTCCAAATGGTTTCATGTCCTCTCTGAATGGCCCTTGCTCTCTCCCTCCCTGCGTCTCCACCTTCCTCTTCTTCTCTCCTCTTCCAGATCACTTCTGGCGCAGGCTGGTTCCCTTTCTCTGCACTCTTTCCTCCCTTCTCTCTGTCTCCTCGCTTCTCCTGGAAGTCCTCTCTTTTCCTCCACACAATGTACTCGGCCAACCTCTGTCTCTCCAATGCCTCCGCCCTCTCCCGCGCCACCACTTCCTCTCTTCTCTTCCAGATGATCTCTCGCTCCCCCTCGCCCCCTCCCTCGAGTGCTCGCCCGTTCTCCAGGCTGTCCTGTTTAACAGTCCCTAATATATAAAAATGTGAGCCCTGTCTGTCTGCCCCTCGAACTTTAAAGATAAGGGATGGCTAGAGGCTAGGCATGGTCACCTATTTAGACACCAGTAGAAATCAGAAAGAAAAAAGTAAATACTTAAGACTGGGGCCGCAGAGTTGGGCCCGTTCCTGACTGAAGTTCCTGATATGGCTAAAACAAGTGAGGTGGCCCAGGTTTAAGTGTGTTCACCAAAACTGAAACCACCTTGTGTATTTTTTAATTGAAGCACCATAAGAAAGTGGTAGGGTTATTCTGAGATGTGGTCAGTGTTTGATACAGTAATGTACACTGCAGTAGCACGGTGATGATGTAACTCTGAAGAATGTAGGTCATTGGCTGATGACGACTACCGGTGGGTTTGTTGTGATGGTAATGAGACCTGATTGGTCTGGTTTGAACTCCCTACCCAGAGTTCCCTGAATGGTGCTGGAGGCTTGTCAGAGTTGAATGTGAACTCACTCACCCAGCTGGAAATGCTCAAATAGAAACCACTCTCTGTTGTAATGCTGGTCTCTCTATGCCTCTTTCTCCCACCCCATTACTATGTTACTTCCTGGTTTGAAAGACAAGCCCAGAATTTAATCAGTTACCTGAGAGAACAGTGTTGACACAGACCAACATGATGTGAACAAGCCAAGTATTGGAACACTTTCCTTTCTTATCTAAGGCAGAGCTTATCGAGCAGCGGGTTAGCTCTTAATGTTACAACAAGCTACCGCACTGACACTACATAACATCTTGTTTTCTGCATAGTCCAACCTAGAAGGCAAACAACAGTCTGTTGATATTAACAGTCTCTTGCAGAGTCCTACGAACAAAACTATCTGCAGGAGTTTGACCTCAGATTGAGGCAAAGCTACAACTGCAGTGCTGCACTGAACTTGCTGCTGGCCTAAACCTCAGTGCTGTAGAGGCACTCATCAAATTTACAACCTGCTGACCTTTATCTGCTCAAAGGAGAGCAAAGTTTGCACACACCTTGCCTAGACCACTTATACAAGGCTGTGAATTTGGCATTGAAGTTTCAGTGATGCCGAATGAATGGTTGATGTTTCCCCCCCACACACACTAACATTCAGAACTTGACTGTGTCGAAAGTACAGCAGGGCCAGCTTGTAGTGGGCGCTGCGTGCATGGTAAAGGAACAGTCGCCTACACCAGTCTAGCACCACAGAGGGATTGTCTAGCAATCTTAGCTAGTCATCCATCTGGTCTTGGCCAAAAAGCACCATAAAGGATCCAGTCAGACTCACACACGGCCAGACAGGCTGGGCTGAACTCCAGAAAGCTGTAAAGAAGTATGGCTGGAAAAGTCACAAAAGACACCCAGTATTTAAACAATCAAGAGCATGTCCGTCTGTCGCTCCTGCAATATAACAAATAAGTCTTTTAAAAAGGCAAGAAATCTAACATAAATGAAGGAGAAAATCAAGGTGTGTTTTCACACACAGGGGGGCTGAAATGCTCTATTAGTAAAGTTAACCCTCATGCTGCCTGAGGGTTATAAGTGCACAGAACACAGTGTAGGTCAGGTGACTGCAGAGGTGGTGACCCTCTACATGAGGAGAAATCCTGAGTCACCCGCACAGAGACAGCGAAAAGAAGAGACTGTCTCCAACAAAGAACACTTAATGATCAGTAATTAGAGGCCTGGAGGCCGAGCAGCTGCACAGAGTGATATGTACAAGTGAAATTAGTAGGATAATCTCATTTCTTCAGTCAGTCCCAAATGACACATCAGCTGGACTGATGGAGATGGCTGTTGATAAAAGGTGAGTTGAGGACAAACAAGAGCTGATGCTACGGGACCAACACGCAGAGTGGAGGGTGGGTGTGGGGGAAGGGGGGGGGACAGGTGACCTGAAACAACCCTGATTCTGCCGAGCTGCGCTCAGACAAAGACCGTCTAGTGAAAGAGAAAACACCCTGTCCGAGAAAGAAAGTCCAAAAAATTGCACAAAAACAACACCTGATAACGACTACAGCCTCTAATCAGCCAGAATCACCCAATTATCTAATGAAAGAGCACCAGTTTAGAAGATAAGACGAGAGAACAGAACTTTACATCTTGCTTTGTCTGCAGCTGCTGCTCGTTGCTATGGCAACAGACATTAAAAGAGATGCCTGCGGAGAATATGCACGGTGAAGTCCCGACAACCGCAGATATCTTTAGACAAAGAGATGACTGCTCTGTCAAACAACACGGCGTCAATTAGTTGCTGCATCAGTGGCTCCTAGTCGGAGCTTCTTTTGAACTCACCGGAAGAAAAAAAAACAACAGACTTCTACACGATCAATAGGTTTCAGGAAATGATCAAAGTTTGAGCAACATCGCGCAAGCCATAAAGACCCAATCAATGTTCACGTCCCATGTTGGCTGCATGCACCGTCTCCAACAAGGGCATGTAAAGGTTTAAGTTGGATCTTTTTTTTTTTTTTTTATAAAAGACAAATCACTTTCCAAGTAACAGTGTAAACAACAACGACAACACTGAACACTGACTCCTAAAAGACAACACTGATGCTTAGAAAAGTTGCATATAAACAACCTGAATATTCTGTGCAGCAGCTAACAAAGATAATGATTGTACATCATCCTGCTGAGTAGATCTTTTTTTTTTTAAGAATACAAAATCAAAAGTCACAAAGAGTTGATAATTACAAAAACACAACAAAGTAATTCAAACTCTGGAGTAGAAAGTGAATCTAATCAATTTCCCTTAGAGTTCTTTCTTTTTCAAATGAATGATTAATCATTAACAGTTCCCCTTTTTGGTTTAAAAAGCATACAGTTGATAATCCATGGTGATTTAGCTAAAGCTGGGCTCCACATTCACATGAGCAGCACATTAAATTTTAAACAGCCATAGACTGTCCACTCATCCGTCCTCTCCTTCCTCTTTCTGGCTCTCCGTCCGTCCACTCCCTGAAAAACGTGCTTCTCCTCTGATCCACTCTTCCGCTCGATTAATTCACAAAGTCACTGCCGGCAGCTCCTCTCCATCTATGCTCCCACAGTTTGGCTGCCTCTTCTTCTCGTGCCTCCTCTGCCTCGCTCTCTCTCTCTCTCTCTCTTTCAGCAGATGGTGAAATGGCAGTGCTGCCAGTGTCCACAATGGCACTCCTTCATTGTGCTCCTCTTCTCCCCTCACGTCTGTCTCTTATTCCCACTTTCCTTCCACCTCTGTCTGTTGGAGGGACGATCACACTGTCTGTCCTCCCCCTCCTCCTCCTCCCAGTCTGGGTGGATGATGCTGCCTCCCATTTCTCTCTTACCATCTCTCTCTCTCTCTCTCTCTCTCTTACACACACACACTCGTGGCTGCTGCCTCTGCCCTCCCCACCTCTTATCCTCCATCCTACCTCCTTCCTGTTTCCTCCCCTTCCCCCCACCTCCTCTCTGCAGCCTCAGTCATTTAGCAGCGTGCAAGTGCATGCACAGACAGATGCTTTACTCCTGCACATTAACACATATACGCCAAAGGGTGATGAAGATATGGAAAAGGAGAGAGAAAATGAGAGCTTGAAAGGGGGAGAAAAGTGTCATTGTGTGTACATATGTATGTGGGGGGTGTATGTTGACAATTCAATACTCCTCCTTTCTTCATGTTTGGTAACCTGAGAAACAGGGTTAAAGAGGAAGGGAGAGAGAGATAGAAAGAGAGAGAGAGAGAGAGAGGGAGGATGGGTACAGACAGAGAGGAATAGTGCTGCAAAGAGTGTGACATGAGGTCACTCGATGTAACCTTGATGAAAGTAGACACATTCAAAAACAGACAGAACAGGACTGGCAATCGAACAGCTCTTCTATTTCTATATGACTAGAGCTCTCTAAGGACAAAGAACGGTTATTACAAGGTAAAATAGAATAAAATAGAATAAAATATCAGAGTGAATCCTTAGAGGGAAACAGTAAGGAGAGATCCCACAGACTGGAACCTGTACTCCAGCATATCTGATGAGAAAGCAGAGTGGCGAAAAGCAGAGGAAACCACACATAGAGTGACACAATAAGCCAGCCGAGTGGATAGCAAGGAGTCCTCAGATGACACCCCAACATACATTCAGTCCCTGCAGTACTGCGTATGACCACTACTTTAAGGTAACAGTGCATTTAGGGACACAAAGGAGCCAAATCAGACAACTGCAGAAAACTAGACGGTCACTTCAGGTGAAATCCACCACCATACATCACATTTATGATATGAATGGATGTGATTGGCTTTCAAGGTGATGGATGAAAAAGAAAGCCCCCTCCACCAGAAGCCTGCACCATGTAGAAACTGGTAAAACACATTGAACAAAGTGGCTCAGGGTTGACAGAAACATGAAAATGCTTTCTTTTTAAACTTAGTGAGTGAATGTTTTAGAAATATTCTTCCTAAGAGTGTGTTTTATTGCAGGGGGGTTGGGTAACTTATCGCTAAGTGTACCCTTTAAAGTTGCATCTCCCTGCAATGAACAATAAATCAGTCAAACCAGCATGATGCACAAAGGGCTGTGAAATTATTAATATATAAGCATCAATAGACTTAATTTCTGGCTTCATTTGAGGGTAAAATACTGGCATACTTGCACTTTATTTTATACTACTGCAGAGTAAACTTTCTAATTAGGTAAGATGCCATACAATAAAAAGTTTGTTCTTGTAGTTCTCTGTAAGGGTGTTACACAAAGACCTCAGCAGTGAAGCTGCAGTGTGTGGCAAAGCTCTGCAAAGCTTCAAACACTGCATTTTAACTTAGAAAATTGTAAATAAACAAATATATAAATAAGGAAATCTGGAAATATCTGAGGAACATCTTATTCAATTACATCTGGGAAATGTGCTTTCTGTGGATACACCCCAACCAAAACATGATTGTCTTCACAGTGTATGAAAAACAATTTAAAGCACTTCCATTATAATCATGCAGCCCATAATTTATAAGAACTATGACCAAATGATAACTCCTGAGGCTGAGCTTGCTGTAATCTTTTATTTAAACCCTCATCAGACTCTACATACTGTGTCTACATACTGAGTATTTCATTTCACACTTAAGAGGTTTGATTTTTCTCTTTGATACGGAGCTGTGTGGAGAAGCATCCCCCTTGCCACTGTGTCACTCTGTGTTTTTGATCAGCTGCTTGAATCATTTGAAAGTCTTACCATATAATCCATCGGCCAACACAGGCTGCCTGTGAGTCTGTATCCCTAAAAACACCAAAGTGCACATCAGCGCTCTGTGTATGTGTACACACACATACACATACAAACACACACGCATGCAAAATCAAGGGCCAATCACAGTGTCCTCCAATGCAGCCCTTGCAGTTACTTTACTCCCAGCATGCTTTGTTCCCGGATCAGCTGTGGAGCAGGTCATGGGATCTCCTTGATATAAAGACGCCAGTTCATTAAGTGCAGAGACGTAACAGTGAAATGAGACAGAGATAGAGCGAGAAGGAGAGGGAGAAAGTGAGGAAGAGTGATCGGAGGTGGATGATAATCCGCTGTGCATGTTGAAACACACTCTGTGGAATGAAAGGAATTAACTGAAAGGACTGCATGTGTAGGATGCTTGTGTCTCAGCTTGCCCAAGTGTGTGTAGCAAGTATGTGTTCTGTCTGATCATGAAACAGATGGACTGGATGACTGTAGAAGCTGCAGCTAATCACTAGTTATTATGGAAAACACTTGGACATGAAGATGAGACAGAGTCTTGGATCAAATGCCATAGGTCCATAGGTCCATGCTTGATGTAGCTTCTCTAATCCTGCAGTCTGTGCATGTCTGTATTTGTGTGTAAAATCTGATTTGACCTGTCCCACTTACCCTCTTACATACACTGGCTCCAAAATCTGAGCGTAGATGAGCAAACAGGCCTTGTCACTGACCTTTTCCTGACTGGACTCTCGCCAGACGCTGCCTAATATCAGTTCACATTACCAAGATGAGACAGATGATGATGATGAAGATGATGAGTGCAGGGGAAACAGAGGGAGGGGGTAGTAACTCACAAGGCAAAGCCTCTTTGATAGGAAGAGGCGTGCAAAAGCACGTATGTTTGCACAGGGAAACTGCAATCAAATTTCCAAAAGTTAGGGCCTGGAGTGAACATTAGATTAGACAGGCATTCAGCAGGAGGCCTTTCTGCTGGTTTCATAGCTCACCATGCACACAGCAAACATGTGAGATGGCTATTTTAGGTTGCCCCCCACCACCACCACCTCCACCACTGCTCTCCACCGCCCCCCTTAAACCACATCTCTATCTCCTTCCATCATTCCCTTCCTGCTGCCTCGCTCCTCTTACAACTTCCCACTTGCTCTATAACGGTTAGTGTGTCAAAAAACAGTTCTTTCTTCACTTCAGTGGCCAATAAAATGTTTAGGCTTTCCTAACAAAGGCTTTGAATGTCCACATCGAGTGTTGAAACTGTGAAGTGCTTCAAAGTTAGAACAGAGGCTTTTTTTCTGGTCTTGTTTAAATAGCCTCTGAGCAGATTTTCTAAATCCAAGCCATAACTTTGCACAAGCTTTTTATTTTAAAACATCAGTGTCTGTGTTGTGTTTAAAGAGGGGGTATTGTGTTTTTTCAGGCTTTATACTGTCCTTCTGTTATCCCATGGTGGCTTTTGATGATTTACAGCCAGAAAAAAAAACCCTTTTGTTCTTACACTGGCATTTTGGAAAACCTCAGCCTCTGTCTGAAAAGCTTAATTTAAGCTGCTGTCTCTTTAAGGCTTCCTGCTCGTCAAAAACCCCCTTCTCTTTAATTGGCTGTGGCACTGGAGACCTGTAGGGGGCAGATGGACAGACCTAGGAGTTTGAGGCCAGCCCCACCAACATGTAATAAACCATTTAAGAGATTCTAATGTGATGACCTCATCATTTCAGCAAGTCTCTACAAAATCTCATTCCATTTATATAATGGACCACTTTGAGCGGTTTTACAGACAAATTCAGGGATTTCTACGGTATGAATATGTTGCAGTTTGAAAATTTCACGTTTGGTTTGAACATTCAGCTTTGTTACTTTATATCATTTTTTGAAATATGGGAAAACATGATACCCCTCTTTAACATTTAATCTCTTGTATAAAGGTTGTTTAGTTTGGCTTTTTGAGCAAAAGAGGGGGAAGGTTTCCTTTGTGGGATTTTGCAATATACACATGGGACACATTTGACTCCAAAGAGACCAAAGTGAGGCATCAGTTTCACCTGACAAGTGTTGTGTGAATGCAAGTTGTAGGAAAAAAACAACCTTAATTTGCATCACTTATTAACCTTTTGCTTTTTACATATGGGGTTAGCTCTTTTAGATTACTCTTTTCCAAGTTAATTTGAAGTTATTTTATACCCATCATTATTTAAAACAGTCTTTTCTCATCTAATAAAACTAATGATAACTTATATTTATGTGGCAGTTGGTGTTCACGTCGTGCTTTGACAGCTTCTCCGAAATGTCAGATATTATTCAAAGAGACTGTTAAATGTAGCCGCCATCAACAAACCAATGTGACAATTGCTGACCCGCGGACTCTGTGATCCTGATTTTAGCTTTGTTTTTTAAAAAGTGCTCAATTTTGACTGTTTTCAGTTTGAAAATTGAATTTATGTTTATCTGGCTAAAAAATAGTTGATTTGGTACATCCCTAACCAATAATAATCCACTGTATTGCATGAATCTAATGCTGGCAAGCCAGTGCACCAAGCTACTGATTTAAAGAAGAGGATTTTATTCAGCTGAAGAAACCACCTGTTGGACAAAGTCTGATTTGTTTTCATGGCTGATTTTGAAAGAAAATATCAGCAGTGTGGGAGTATTACACCATGTCTGAGAGATCAGCAACATGCAGTTTGTAAGACGGGCACCGGTGGCATTTTGGAAGAGGCATAACGAGACATGAATTATCAAATCTCATAGTTTACAGACACAGAGAATTACTTTGTGAAAAACATTCCTATGAGCTTCCCGTAATGTTATTTTAAACAGTGGTGTGAACATCATTCCTGATTTTCATAATTAATGCATCACTAATACTAATACTGTGATGCAACAGTTCTGCAATGAGTGATAAACTGCAAATCAATAATTTTCTGATTCATCGCAGTATCTGAAAAACAAACAAAATGCACCTTTAAATTAGAAAGTGCAAGACCAATGTCATTCTTGCCACCCTGAGGAGTCAGGCCTCTCATAAATCAGGACGGTGGTAGATTGCATTATCGATATATGGTCCAAACCCGGGATGCCAATGCCATGATGATGACGTTTTGGGTGATTTATCCATCTCTGAAATCATTGTAGGTAGGACAATTTCTAGGGCATAAAAAAGCTCTCTGGTACAGACCAGGAAATAAAAATTCAGCTGACTCCAGGCCCGATATTAACCTAAGCCCTAAAGTGACCTTGATTGTCACAGGAACAACTTCCGTCTCACACCTTACATGTATATCTCTGCCAGACGGAGGTTCTGAAGCCCTGAGCTTTGAAAAAAGCTGACCTCTAAATGTGCAGTCTCAGCTTCCTGTGGAAGAAGAGATTCAGTGATGCTGACACTGTATGAAACATTTCTCAACTCAAAGATGACAACAATCAGATTCATAGTGATTAACTGATATTGGAACCACAAAACATGACAGTTTACAGTAAAAAAAAATCGAGTGGGGCAGATGTTTAAGTAAACTTCTCATTTAAAAAACCACACAGGGCAGGATTTCTTTTAAACTATGGTTGAGAAAGCCAAACTTTTGAGCGTGTTGCACACAACCGAGAAGAAGTGTAGAAGAAGACACAGACAGCTTTGACCTCAAAAACAAACTCCCACAGCTTCTTCAGATGCATACGCAGACCCATATGCACACATCAGAAGTAAACGCACACAAACTTAACCTCACGATGGCTGACAGACATATGCTGCACACCAGACAAAAACATAAGCATGGAAACACATACACACACACACACATTGTGTCCTGTCCGTAGTCAAATTGATGTGTGTACAACAGCTTACTATCTCACGGGTCTGTTTTATTTTAAGTCAATCATCAAAAAATAAAAATAAATAAATAAAAATTCAAGGCTAATTCACCCCATACAAAAAAAGCCTACTTCTATAATGTTTGTTTATGTGTGTCTGTGAAAGAGTTTATGGCAATGTGCACAAACACACCTGTCGAAGTGAGGCTGTAACAATCACAAGTGTCACACCGTGATGTCAATCAGGACCACAGCCTTCACTGGTGACTGATGCGGTTCCAACCGAATTGGACAGATCCAATTTTAATCAAGTGGATTTTGGATTGTGTCAATGCTGTGATTGAGAGGCTGAGATGCTCCGTTTTGACTGACAGGTTGTGTATGGGGCTGTCCTTCCTGTTTGTGTTGTTGTGGTCTTTAAGGTTTCTGTGTGTGTGTTGTGTGTTTGTGTAAGTGCAGAAGAGCCCTGCTTGTCCAGCTCCTTGACATGTGTCTGAATCTACCACTTTTTTGAAGTCAGTTGATGATTGCATCCTCTCTTCCACCTTCGTTTCATCAGCGGAGATAACTTGCACCATATAATCATATCACGTCAGATGCTGCTGGTCTGAGCGGTGTGGCTGACCCTGATAAGAGTTTGAGTCCCCTGCTCTCAGTGGCCTCAATCATCCTACACAGACCCTTCAGCCTGTTTCCTTATCCACCTGTCTGAAAGGGATCTTTACCTTCGCCACAGTGACCCTGTTTCAACACATCTGGGGTGTGTTTTGCTGATGGGTTGTGACTGATACACCCGACCCCGAGGAAACAGTATAACATAAGTTTAAGTTTATTGTGTACAGATTTCTCTCTCTCTCTCCCTCTCCCTCTCTCTCTCTGTGTGTGTGTGTGTGTACTGATAAGCTGTTAACTCTGAGGCCAATCACTGCAATCTGAAGTCTTGAGTTTATCTAATAGGCTGTTTTTGGAAGAGACTGTGGTTGAATTGAACACCAGGACCTTTTCTATAAACTGTGGAATGATTATTTCCATTTCCAACAACAGTTGGACAACAGTTCTCTGTTACTGACTGTGTAATATGACTAAGAATAATATAGCTAACAAACTAATCAGTATTTGTGATTAAACATCAAACAAAACAAAGAAAAGCACACAATCTCTACCGTCAAGGATGGCACCATTTAATGTTAGCATTTTTACGAAAATACTGCTGGAGAGATGATTAGAGGATACTTGGCTGACATTTGATACTTGATTAAAAAGGCGCACATTTAAGGCCTCTAAGTTGACTTCTTATCATGATCTTTTTGTAGAAGTGCTTTAGCAGTGACAGTACCTTGAATACATTGCTCAAACAGACATTCCACATACTTCAGGCACAAATCATAAAACTAACACATGTGTGACAGCGCGATGACGGACAAAAGTTAAACATTTAACCAAAGTGTGCACAGCCCAGTGTGATTATGAGCTACAATTTTACAGTAACCCGACAGGGTTTCCTACACTCCGTTGTCTTAATGCAACACAAGCATAAAGAAGTAGAGCAGCGCGTCCCTGAAGGCTCAGTAGAGACAGACTCTTAACTTCAAACTTTTCACATGTACACTAACTGCGGCACTTTGACGCACAGCTCGCACAAAGCCCAAACCATGCCCCCCAAAAAGTGTGGTCAACTTTAACGAGCAACTTACCAGCTCTCTTCCTCCTCCTTTCCCCCTCGATAAACCCCTCCTGCCCACCAAGCTGTTGCTGCACAGAACTTCAGCTTGATTTCATCCAACAGGGTTATAAGTCGACGAAAAAGTCCTCCAGAAGTATTACAGTTTTGAATAACTTCATATGAGATGAGTCTAAACTTCTTCTTTCCTCTCCCTTTCCTTCCCTTCCTCCTCCCCTTACCTCCCCTGCCTCCCCCCTCCACGGTCACGACAGAAGCCACTTCCGCGAACAAATGGCAACGTCATCTGGCCGCGGATCCTGTCTACTTGTGTGTGTGTGTGTGTGTGTGTGTGTGTGTGTGTGTGTGTGTGTGTGTGTGTGTGTGTGTGTGTGTGTGTGTGTGTGTGTGTGTGTGTGTGTGCGCGCGCGCGCGCGTGTGTGTGCATGTGTGAGTCATCTATGTGCGCGTGTTTGGCTAAGCTGTGCACCTGGCTCATTTACTGCAAATTGCGCAAAAATAGAAATCCCTGATAGCAAGCCAGAAGGAATTATTAAGTTACCTTAAAAAAATAGCAAAATGTTTTTGTCCTTAAGTTACAGCAAGACCAAAAGAAAACAGCTCTGTTATCGCAACTGAAAACATTGTTTCGAAAGAGAAAAAATGAAGAGTATACCTTTGAAATGTATATGTTGTACATTTTTACCTCACTTAAATGTTATTACAATATAGATACTATCTTAAAAGCATGCTGCAGCAGTTGAGTATACACTGGCTAAACTAAACCAGCAGTCTTCACAACAAACTGGCAACTAATCCTCCTTTTGTAAAGATGACGTTTATTTATTTATTTATCTATCTATCTATCTATCTATCTATCTATCTATCTATCTATCTATCTATCTATCTATCTATTTATTTATTTATTTATTTATTTATTTATTTATGTATGTTACATGTATAAATGTGGGCCAGTGTTTCAATGCATGCTCTGTGTTTTAAAGCATATTGCTTACATGTGATGGTCTAGCCATTAATACTGTTTGATGGATATTTGTGTTTTCCTGTAAGCTCCTTACATCTTTATAAAGTAGGTATGCATTTAATGGAAAAGAAAAATATGGAATATCTGTGAAAGCTGTATATTCTGAATAATAAAAACACCATCAGTGGGGGCTTGAACAAGGGCATGAGCACTGTTATTATACATGCTACAAGGCACACTGCCAAAGGAAATATCACAAATAATCACAAGTTGTTATTTGCAGACTACCAATATCTATATCATTTGGTAAGAGGCCTATCTATACATAGATAGCCTATATCTAATTACAGAAACATAAAAATAAGGAAGACAAATAATCTTTATTTTTTTATTTGTATGCTTTTTAGACTCATCATTAATTTTATTGCGTTTTACCCCTTTCCTCATTTTTATCCTGTTATTTGTAGGCTTCTGGCTTTAAAGAGTTTCCCTATACCTACATTTGCAGACAAATCTGTAGTTTATTATAAGATCAACGGATCTGCAGATCATCTACAACCACACAGACATACTGTATCACTTTTGATATTAAGACATATAAAATATAATTATGTGGCGCAGTCAAGGGGAATGGCCATAAATGAGCCGGTTGATTTTTTCATTTGTTATACCATAGAATTCAAATAATTAACTTTCAAGATGTTTTATCAAACAGCTATGATTTTTCTTATGTCACTTTTTCTCCTGCAGAAAATGTGGTAAATAATCAGTTTCATATCCCTTTATTTATTGATAAGCACCAAAGGCGCCTGGCTGGACTTGCAGAAATGCTATCAAGCGCCACCCACCGGCTTCATAACAGGCAGCAACAGACAATTCATACTGTAACATCGTTGTCCATAAATATTTCATGGGACAGGGGTAATAATATGACTCCAACCAGCAGGGGCAGATGAGCGGCATACTCTCTGTGGATCTGTGATAACACCGTAGAAGAAGTTGTGCCTCATCAGCTGTTACCATCGTGCTCTCGTCGCTACGGTGACGCACAGTGTCAGCTCTAAGGTAATCGATTGTGAGCACCAGCTGATCGTGATGCATTTACATGGAGTGATGGACAACTGATGCACCGTATCCTCTATTTTGAGTCCAGCTCAATGGGAACAACTGATGTACTTCCGTGTACATAAAAAGGCTGACCGCTAAGTCCCACCTTCATAAACGTGATTGGCTCACCGACATCCCCTGCAACTGTACTCGCGTGTGATTGGTCGGTTGTACGTTATGTCTTTTGAATGACACAAAGTGTTACGGATACGTAACGAGGACAAATGCGGCTGAAGAGTAAGTTGACTCGGTCTATACGAGTTTGATAATCATATAACGTTAAAAATTCATGTTGGGCTTTGTCACGTTGCATGATAATAAAAGGGTTAGCGGGTTATACAGGAAACAAGTCACTGTGTGGGTGTACTGACTAATGCTTCTTGATGCTAGTTTTTTTTCAGCATTGTGTTGATCAGTGTCAACCCAGAAAGGGACACATCACATGAAACATTAGTTATCAAGATTTGTTTTCGAGTTACGCTACACTCTGAATGTTTGGACGCAATTTGGGGGATTGCTTTTCTGAGGCAAACTAGCATGCAAGAGGTTATTTCGTCACCTCAGGTTGCTTCCAGTGTTTCGCAATGTGAAACGTGTGGTTAACATTAATAGTAAGCAACTTCAATAACTCATTCCCTTCTACGGGATACAAACAATACTATTTCCTCAACAGCGAGCCTCTCGGTGCACTGTTCTTCCCCCTCTTGTAGATCAAACAACATAAACAGACTGAACTTGTAATACCGACACCTCAAAGTTTGACTACACAACTTGTTAAATATGAGTCTTCTTTCATTATGGAAATTCCTCTGAGTTGTAAAGTGCATTATTCTAAGAACAAACCATCCTTAACTTGACTTTTTTTTTTTTTAGAACTCTTACCATTCTTAGTTAAGACTGGCAGAACCTGACTTGTTGGCCAAGTGTGTGTACAAATAAAATGTATTTGAATGCACATAGATAGCCACAACAGCCATTTTTTTTGCCTTTGTTTGCTTGAAATGCTCACAAACTGAATTTCTTTTCATTGTCTCCTTTTTTCTTTCTGTATCATGCTCCTTCATGTGTCTCTTCCAAGGTACTCCTTTGTAGGTGACCAAGAGTTATGGAGGAGAGAACCTGAATTGTCATGAAACATATTGAGAAACCTTACATGGATTCTACATGTTGATGTAAGAGTAAAAGTGAACATCTCTGGTGATCACTCAAGCAATTTACTGTAAATAAAGAACACAAAAAAGTGGAATGTATTTTACTGCCTGTCCTTTGATTGTTACATAAACAGATGCAGTTTATGGAGTTAACACAAAGCATAGAGAGAAAAAAAACCTTATTGGAGGTGTTGTGAGCATTTTCCCTTTGTGTTTCAGCCTTGCTTTTCCCAAAGTGAGCAGCGCAATTGTGCGTGTGAGGAGACTGGCGTCTCATCTTTGCAAAGTAACCATGTCAACAGACCGCCAGGGCTCCAGTCCGTCCTCTGCAGGCAATGGAGATGCTCCCACTGCAGCCATTCTCATCATTGGAGATGAAATACTCAAGGTGGTTTTGAGTGATAGGTGCTGATAGGTGTGACTTTGTATACATTAAAATTTAGCACCCTCATTCATCATTATGCCTCAGCTCTCTGGCCTGCTGCACAGTTAAGGATGCACACAGAGCTGAGTTTTAAATTTACAACTTCACCACTATTTCCTGATGTGACATAATCATGTTGTAAACATAAGGCCTTTGATTCTGTCCAGTGTCATGTCTTACATGCAAAACATGCTCACTTTTGAATCCTTCATTGCAATTTTAGAGTGAGTTTTGTGCAAGGACGAGTGAAACTAACTTGAGTGTCTCTTGTCATTGGTCTATCAGGGTCACACTGTGGATACCAACAGCACCTTTCTTACTAAAGCACTCAGGAAGCTTGGAGTGTCCGTGCAGCGAATAACAGTCATACCAGACGTCCAGGAGCTCATTGCCAAAGAGGTGGCCCTCCTTTCACCTCAGTATACACACCTCATAACTTCAGGAGGGATAGGCCCCACCCATGATGATGTCACCTTCGAGAGCATCGCAATGGCTTTCCAAGAGGAGATATATCCCAACCCTGAGCTAACAAAACTGGTGGAGGAATTCTTTGGGGTGGTGGATAAAAACAGTGCTGCTATGAAGCTGGCTATGGTGCCACGTTCAGCCAAACTCAATTATGGAACAGACCCACAGACTGGAAAACCACTACGCTACCCACTGGTGAGTACACAGGCTGAAAGAGTTATTAGTGTGTGTATTTGATTTAGTGTCAGTTGATAAATGTATTGGAACATGTTGACCAAAAAGAAATGAGCTAGATCAAATTATATCCAAGCAGCTGAGGATCAGTCCGCTCTCTCGTTTGACAGCCATAGTTAAAATTGATGTTCCAAATATCTGCTGTGCTGCATCTGGTCTTTGTTTTCAGGCAAACATAAAATGTTTAAGCTGACACAACTTTCAGGAAGATGCTCTCCTGCAGTCACATAATGTCTCGGTTATTTTTGGAGACAGATTGAAACATCATCTACAAACCAGACACTGCAGGATTGTAGGCAGCTTCTCTCAGTGGGAAGAATCATCATGTTAACTGTATAGACCACAGCAGGGTAAAGAATTCACGCATGCAATTGAATAATTTATCTTTGAATCATTATATTGTACTGAACAGTTTCAGGTAGCGCTGACTAACGCAAACATTAAAAGCGGTAATAAGTACCAGTTATTATATGTTATTAAAAGATCAGAATGTGTGGGTTAACTTCCTATTCTTTGTTTAAGGTGAGCCATAAACAAAAGTGATTGCTCAATAGGATGCTGAGAACATATGAGTCACAAGAGACCATGCATACTTTGACAATGAGAGTAACTCTGATGTATAACTGTATAAATCAACTGAAAAACACATCTTTTATGCACAATATAAACCAGCTTTACGCCAATTCAATTGTGTATTATTCATTTCATTTGCTTGTTTGACAGGTAAAAGTCCATGAAAAATTGCTTCACTAAGTATACAAAGTAGATGCTGTGCATACAGGTGTCTAGTCTTACCTCATTTGCAACTCTTGTCCCTTGTTAGGTGTCCTAAGTTAAAATGAAATACTGAATATTGAGTTGAAAGATACTACAACCATCAGAAACATACAATAGGATCTGAGACTAGCATACAAGGAAAAAATCCCATACTGGTTCAACTTTGACCACACTTGTAAGATAGCTGATCGGTTTAAAGACAAATAAAAGATTTATGATTAACATCTGTGGAACAGTCACTGACGACCTGGCTAATTTTTACAATTGCTGTGCATGAGTGAAACATGTCTGAACTAGTTTTGAGGCATTAGTGCCTTAAACATCTATAATTATGACACTCCCTAAACAGTTTTTTTAAACTACTGAATATTTGACTCATGCAGTGTGTAATGTATCTGTCTTCTCCTTTAAGGTCAGTGTACGTAACGTCTACATCTTCCCCGGGATCCCATCTTTATTGGAGAAAGCTTTCAATGGACTGGAGCACATCTTTGCAAGTTCAGGGACCACTTTCCACTCTCGTGAGGTAACACCATGAGTACACCTGTAGTTTATTGGTACACTAGGAACATTTAGTGGTATTTAGTGGTCGATTCTGGATTGAAACACTTCCTTTCTCATCCCTCCTGTTAGTGAGGTTCCAGAAGCGACAGTGACTTTTAAAGACAAAAAAAAATCCCTTTCAATTCAAATTCTTTTGGTCTCGACACCCACTTTCCTCTTATTATTGTTCATCTTCCATCCACTGAATTTTCAGTGGCCACCCACTTCTTACAAAAACATACAAGGACTAGTTTGTTCATTCTGTGCTACTTAAGAAACATAGTGGTGAAATATACCAGCCTCTGTGGACAGAGACCAATCCCTGATTGTTCATTGACATCAACAAAATGTGTTTTTTTTTCCATTTGTCAATTTGAACATATTATTTAATTTATACCAAGTACTTGGTGCTAAATTCCACTGAATACTACATACTGTACCTTAAAGTATCTATCTGTATTTTGTGTTTGCACTGTGTAAGGGCCTGTGTCCACTAACAGTGATTTTTGCATTGGCAGTACCCTCTACTCCAGTTTCAAGTTTTAGGCAGTGTCTGTTTTAATTTGCTCACATTTCAAATGGATTCTGTTCTGGCATTAGCATCAGCCTTAGAGTTTTGATTCTATATTAAAATAGAGAGCATGCCCTCCATTGTGAAATGTTAAGTTAAAACACCACCTTGTTGTGTGAAAAGGCACTGCTGTACTCTACTGATATAAAGAACTCTGCAGGAGCCACATTATTTAATCAATCATCTTTTAAAAATCAGAAAAAAATGAACCCTTGCACACAAATCAGCATCATAGTAACCAATGCTAATGAGAGACACCATGTTTGGGAAAAAAATGTGTAACCTGATTTTGTTAAGTTTGACCTGTGTCCCATTTGTTAAAATGGTGGAGGTTGGCTTTAAGACCTTTACTTTTGGTGGCCACTGGGGGAGCTCTGAGAGTTATTCACTTAGGATGTTATGTTCATGTGCTTTTTGAAATTATTTTTGGAATATTTTCCTTTTACAGATAGGACGGCTTGAGAAATACAGGAAATGTGGAGTGCAGTTAGTAAACACATCCAGCAAAGGGTCATGACCAGGAGTTGAACCAGTGACCCCTGCAATGGGGACTGTAGCCTCTGTATGTGCACTTAAAACGCCAGGCAAACTGCTGCCCTGCCAACTCTGTTTTATACAGTCTCAACTCTAAAACTGCTCATACTAAAAGACACAAGAATTGATTCCTCTTCTGCTATTGTTTTGACAAAGCTGAATTTGAGGTTCGGCTTCTTGATTTTTGATTGGTTGGTGAAGGAGAAGCACATGATGAAGCTGAACAGTCTTCACGATAGCACTGCATAAAAAAGAAGCTGTTGCTGTTTTAGTGCTCAAGGCACTGGGTGCTTGAAACACCAAATTGCATTAGTTTTGTGGGCTCTATCAAAAATGTAAACAAAATACTGTAAGTGGACACAGGCCCTAGTTAAGCTAAGATCTTTTCATCAGGTGTTTGTGGATGCAGACGAGGCAGAGATCGCTCCTGTGCTGACCAAACTGCAGTCTGTTTGGGGTCGAAAGGTTGCTCTTGGCTCCTACCCTGACTGGCTGAGTAACTATCACAGAGTCCGGCTGGTCCTCGACTCTAACAGCCAGGAGGAGGTGGACAAAGCCCGGACTCAGCTGCTAGAGGAGCTGCCTAAAGGAAGTGTGGTGCCCTTAGTCACTGACCCGGTGTCCATCGCCACAGCTGAGGTGTACACGCTGGCCAACAATGGTGAGGGGGATTCAGAGAGTTTGGAGAAATATTGTAAAACTATGTCAAGTTAATACAAAGTGAATATTGCAGAGAACTCTTTGACTTTACACAGGCACTGGGGCCGATAAAGGAAGGAATTATTAGAGTAATTAAAGCTGTAAAATCAAAGTTGGTTATAAAAAGAGATTAAAATCGGCATGAGACTGATAACTTACAAAATTTGACTCCATTCATTTTTAAACGTCTTCCCACTGTGGATTTCATTTCCCACAGGCACACCACTGGGCGAGAAAGTTACGACTGCTCTGAAAACGATTGAGGCTGCACTGGATCAGTATTCGACAGAGGAAGTCTGTGTCGGCTTCAACGGTGGCAAAGACTGCACAGCGCTGCTCCATCTGTACTATGCTGCGCTGAAACGGTACACTCGACAGAGAAGAGGAGAGGAGAGAGATCTGTTTCTGTAGGGGGCGGAATGATTTAACTAGGGCAAAACAAATGACCTGAGAGAGAAGACATGAGCAGGAGATTCAAATTAAAAACATAATGATAGCACTTTAGTGTAGTGGGGCATCACAGTGAGACAAAAGTGGAGGGAAGAAAATTAGTCCAGCACCAACTAGGGACGAATCTCAAAAGAGAGGGCTAATGTTTGGCTTTTTCTTGACCTGAATTGGAAAAGATAACAGAAGATGAGGATTTAGATAAACATTTTTCTCTTGTTTCTTCTTTCTCTCCTTGCCACTCTCAGGCGGTATCCAGAAGGTAAAGACAAAGTGAAGGCACTGTATATACGTATTGTCTCTCCATTCCCAGAAATGGAGAGATTCCTTCAGGACACAATAAAGAGGTGAGATGTTAAAACTTTGCTGATTTCCTGAAGTGATGCTGTCCTTTTCATGAGATTATAACAACTCACTGTTTTATGTTGATGATGATGATGATGCTTCCTGTAGGTATGATTTGGAGCTGTTCTCGGTGGAGGGCAGCATACGCCAGGCACTGAGCGAGGTGCGGGAGAGGAGACCGGAGCTTAAGGCCGTCATGATGGGGACCAGGAGGAGTGACCCGTACTCTCACACACTCACAGCCATGTGTCCCACTGACCCCGGCTGGCCAGACTACATGAGAGTCAACCCAATGCTAGTAAGAAAGACACATTAATGAGACACAGTGTTTGATTTTCCTTTTTATACAAAACACAAAGTAATACCATGTGAGACAATCTGGGACTCATCATGAAATTTTTGGATTACTCAGTTGCAGATTGAAATTTACCCAACATGCTGTGTATTTAACCTTATAGCACCTGCAGACATTATTTATAAAAACAAGAACCAAGCAGACCTCCAGCTTCCTCACAACTGAATTTTTCAGTCTTTATAGAGCTGCGGGTGAAACTGCTATTTGACTGCTAATACAAATTTGTTTTCGTTTCTCCAGCCAGGCAATTTCCTCTTGTTCCACTTAATGTTATTTGTCATCTCCGCTGAAGTTTCATAGCGCAGATCTACAGGGTTTGAACAAAATATTACAACACCTGCACAGTTTAATCCACTTCAACAACCCTGCAGGAATGCTGCATTTGTGAGGCTTCAAATGATGTTAGGAATATTATGCAACTGTGATCACAGAAGTATAGCAGGTACAATTTGACGGTGTTCTTCTATTCATCATCCTGGAGTTAATGTCTGTGTGAGTCAGCAGCTTTGTGACACATTATTAACAAATGTTTAAAATGAAAAGATTAACAATGCAGGTCCATTTTAAATATTAATGCAACTGTCTGCTGTCATACTGTGAAGGCTTTGAAAGCTTTGACAAATATGAGTCATCATCGGGTGACTTCATTGTATGACAGTTATGTAGCATGAGGGGAATTTTCCATAGATTTTACCAAACATGATCAGTCACAAACAAATAAAAAATGATGTCAACACTCACAGGACTGGACATATCACGACATCTGGTCCTTCCTGAGGATGTTATATGTGCCCTACTGTATCCTCTACGACAAAGGGTGAGAGACCATTCAACTTTTTAAACTAACTTTTCACCTCATATATTCTCACTAAAATTGCAAGACTCAAGGTTTTGAACGCCTCTGTCCACATGCAGGTACACCTCACTGGGCAGCATGGACAACACTTGCCGAAACGTGTCCCTCCAGGTGGTGGATGGGAGGGGGGTGACACGGTACAAACCGGCCTACCAGCTGGAGAACGAGGAAGAGGAGCGAAACTGCCGTGCCTGATTTAAAGTCACCTGTTGCTGATAGACCCAGATTCACTGCACACGCACAACATAACATGGACATTTTTATCACGCCTTTATGCGAATATTTACAGGATGAGATAAGGAAGTGTGTGTGTGTGTGTGTGTGTGTGTGTGTGTATGTGAGAAAGGGAGGGAGAGAAAGTGTTCTATTTGTTTCTATGTGTTAGTTTCAGTCTAAAGTAATTGCTCTGTGTGCTGTTGAATAAAACATCAGTCTGTCATCTTTTTTCATTGTCATGTTACTATTTCAAGAGGACTGTCACAGACAGGGGCTTTCAATTTTTTTTTGATTCAGCTTATTTATGAATCCATTTGTCTTGTTTCTAAATCCAACAAGAACAGTCTCCCCAAAAGACACAACCTCTATCAACATCTATTAGTAAATAATGTGAGAAAGTTTGCTGTCAGTGAGAGAAAACCAGGTTTTTGTACCTCTGTGTGCACAGCGCAGGAGATCGAGCAGCAGGCTCACACTGAGTCATCTGTATAACATGAATATCCATATTATGTGACTGCAGCGTGTTTAACTGAGCATCTCTTCGGCTGTAATACACAGAATATTCGCCACCGTGATGTAGTTCTCTCTGCGCACCTCACGGGCGCGTTGTTCTCACTTTTTTCCATTATGCAACCGTGATTACAGAAATTACCTCCTCCCTTTCCAGACATGATTGAATCCAGGCTCATCGACCCCCCACCCCTCTCTCCCCCCGCCTGGAGATTAGTGAACGACGCGCGGAGGGGATCGATACCGGCCGATCTAATAAAGCGGGTCGCTTACGAGGCCACCGCGGGGTTGCACACACTGTTACACCAGCAATTACTGCCTCAACCCCCCCCCCTCTCTGCTCCCTGACTTATTTGTCCAAGTTTCACGGTTTACTTGATTTATTTATAACAGTAATAACAGAAGCAATGAACAGAGGCTTCATAATCACAGCAGAAATGTAATGGTGTGTGCTATGAACAGCCGGGACATTGTCTGGAATTATGATATTTGTGTGGCAGAAAATTATACTGTTAATTTAAGACTTGTCTATGGCAGACCCCCAACTTACAGGGTAAGTATTGAACTAAAGATTTTAAATAAGTGTACAGATAACAATCATCATCTCATGTGCTATTTTTTTAGATGTTAAGCAAAATAATAAAAAGATTAAAATGATATTTTTTTTATAGATGATCAATTACAGGTCAGCCAGGGTTAGAAGAAAAAAAATTGTTTAATTGCCAAACGTACCACCAATCCTGCCTCATGCACCGGTAGGGGCGAGACATAATGAATAAGTGTGCAAATATAGACCCACATATGTACTGCATAGTCTTAATACCTGTGCATTTCATCACTCTGGAACCTCAGGGAAATGTAGAAGCCTAACTTAAGAAAAAAGGGGGAGGACCCTGTTGAATTAAGTCTGTATAAAGATCCTCTTAAAGTGTGTCTAATTTTCCCCAACTTTACACAAATTAATACAGAATGAATCTAATTTTCATGAAGAGAGAGCAGGGCATTTCCATCTGAGCAAAATAAGTTATCTTGCTAACAAAGTGACAAAAGCAATCAAATCTTTCTTTGATTTGGCCATTTATAAGGCTGAGGAGGAAATGCCAAATAAAGCAATAAATGGTTAAGGGTCTATCTTGGTACTGTTTATTTCTGAGATTGTGCTAAAATAATTTCCACAAAAATGGCTAGGGACAGGCAAGACCAAAACATGAGTATGATTTGCAGGTGACTGAGTACATCTCAAACAGTTAAGGCTCAAATCTTTGCACATTTTAGATATTCTGTCATTTGCAATGAGCCCTGTGAATGAGCTTACATTGTTCTTATCTCGTGAGTTTATTGCATATTTCTACTGTTCCTATTTGGGTATAGTAAAAACATGGGCATCATTGCTCATAATACACATAACTTGCACTGTGCTCCCAATACCATCTTGAAAGTAGATGCTTGCATTGACTCACATGGTACACGTGCAATTTGAGGTATTTAGTCTTTACCTGAGTGTTTAAAACACCTCTTACTCTACACATCAAGTGGTAAAGCTATGTTTATTGAACTATCTGAAGCACAGTAGGAGTGTCACCATTCTTTTTTTTCAGTTTAGAACAGAAAGAAAAGATGAAAATGTTGCTGAAAATTCTCAACCTTGCACATATTTGAATGCTACTAAACATGATGTATTTTGGATACAAGGGCCAGTTTGGTTTGAACTCAAATGTACCTCCCATAGATGTCATCATGATAGTCACAAAACATCCAACAGTCCAAGAATTTAGCTGCTGATGGAATAATCAATCTCCAGTATCTCTTTGATACTTGATTTGCCCCCTCTTGTGTACATGAAACTCTGCCCTGTCAGCTAAAGTCTCAGTGCAGGATGAAGATGATGGTGAGGGTCTTTAAAGACAGCCTTTGCCTCCTGAGTGGCCTTAATTGGATAAACATGACCAACATTATTGAGGTTAATGCAGTGTTTGACCATGTGTCCTGGCTGCTTTGGTCACAATGAGGTTGCTAAACTTATATATTGCCACAAAAGTTGAATGTACTTCATAAAAGATGAATAAAATAATCTAAAAAGAAGAAAAAAACCTCCATGCTTTTATGACTGGCATCAGTGCTAGCATCAAACATCAGTTTGTCACCACGGGTTGTGCCCAAGGTTTATACCGAGTCACTGTCTCTGTAGAACTTCTCTGATCCATGAAAGTAACTTGACTGAAAAATAATACATCCATACACGTTTGTTGTGAATCCAGTTTAAGGTGTCAGTGGCTAGAGACTATCCTGGCTGTCACTGGGTGAGACACTGAACATGTCGCCAATCAATCATAGATGTAGAATCAAAATGAAACACTCACACCTGACAGTACACAATTTAGTGTCATAAATCAATCTGACAAAGACACTCTTGGACTGTTGAGAGAATAAATGCATGCAAGGTGAGAACAAAGAATTTCTGACCACTGCACCGTGTAGATCCCAGCTGAAACACTTCCCTTCCATATTTTTAACAAGCTGGCTTCAGTGGAGCATCCATGGGGTGGACAGGGGTGTTGTTGCCTACTTGAAATCTGATTGGCCACCCTAAAATCCAAAACTTTCTGCATTTTAATGTGTTGTGTTTCCTTCTATTACTTTAAACTGTAACTTTGGATGTGTATCTTTCTCTGAATCCTTAAAGACTGTAGTTCACGTATCTTAAAGAAGATACTGTAATAAGAGTGAGGAAATGCTACCAAAAATAAGAGCTGTGAAAAATGTCCAAACCTTCACACATGTATTGTATAAAGCATTTGAGGTGATGTGACATCAGCATTATTTGAAACCAGCTCCTCCTTGACTGGCTGTAACAGCACAATGCAGACAGAGATTTGACTACTCCTTCCGTCACTACAGGCGTGCCTGGGATGCTAAATCGACGCTGACATTTGTATGATGGCTTTCTAAAGTGTGTTACCTTTGTCCCTCTGTTCCTTCTGTTCTGTTGTCTCCCACAGTTTCATTGTCATCCCTTTTCAGTTGTCACTCCGTCACTCTCACTTTCCTGTTTCATCCTTCATGTCTGTTGCAGCTCCACTACTGTATCCACCCACTATTGACTGTAGTCACCACTTCCTTCCCCACTGCCTTTATAAGTCAGGGTTTTTATTCATCCTTTCTTAAGATGGTTTGATTCAACTCAGAAGACAGAATCAGAAAAAAAAAATCTGGGTTGACATATCGAGAGGAAATAAGACTTGACTAAGGACTTAAAATACTTCTTTTGTGTGCCACGTTTTCTCCTAAATTGCTTATTTATGAGCCTTATTTTGTAAAATATCAACCAGATTTGCTTTTAAAACAAAACTGCAAACAAAACATTTCAGTGATAGTGCTATGGTAACTTTTGCATCACTTGAGACAAAAAGAGATGAGCAGAAATTAAGCTAAAGTTGCATATAATTGTTCCCCTAAAGACAGATTTTCTGGTAGAAGTATGATCACAGGAGCCACTTAAGGTGATGCCAGGAAAAGATGAGTTACTGCCTCTGTATTAAAGCCCATAATTCCTTGCTGCTCTGCTGATTCACTCCACTGTTTCTCCTACAACCTCCCAGGTGGGACTTAGAGGTTGTGTGAGTATGAGTGTGTGTCTGTATGAAATGGACTCAACACGACTTAAGATCACTCTTACTCTCTTTGTGTGACTTTGTAGAAAGAAAAAAAAACCCACACACATGACGAGCTTTGATATCAGACTGAACTATTCGTTTCAGACTGTGATGCTTTTCTTCTAAAGGAATATGTTCCTAATCCAATTCCTCAGTAGATCCTGCAGTGTAAAACGAGACTTGAAGCAGCATGAGACAGCAATTCAGGCCCAGTCCTGTGAGAGATACTTAACTCAGACGATGAATAGACACTGCGTTGTCAGAAAGCATCAGGAGAGAAGGGGGAGACCTTTGAGTTTATGCAAATCATCCCATATGCGTGTAAAGCCAATCGACCAGAGCACGAGAAATAGGATGTTCAGTATCAAAGTGTCACACATAAAAAGTGGATAAAAGTAAGAGAAAGAGAAAAGGGAGGAAAGGAGGGAGGATGAGGAAGAGAGGTTTCTTTACTGTCACACATGAAGTGTGACTGACTCTTTACTCGTCTGTGTCTGCCTCTGGTGTGTTCAAATGAAAAGCCAGCCTTATAATCCTGAGTTTGTCACAGCTCGCAGTCCAGTACACACAACCAGGACCCCCTGCTTGTCGTCCAACACATGGGATGCAATCAGAAATGAGTCTTTCACACAGATGGGTTTGCTTTAATATAAAGGGGGCCGGGGGTCTGTGAAGCTTCAAAATGAGGAAAAAAAAATCTGCTTAGCTTGACTCAACTGGAGCTCATTTGCACTCAACAGCCATATGTTAAACTTAGCACAGGCTGTTAGAGAGATGAGAGATGTTTGACTCCATAAAAGCTTGACCAATGGGAAATGATTCCCGTTTTGAAAGATTAGGACTGGATTTCAAGCATTCATGCCTCTAACAAGGCCAGTTTTAGGTATGAATCAATGCAAAGTATCCCAAATCAGGCATGGAGGCAATATTTCCCTTTCTCTAATTTGACATCTTACTCTTATTTTTCTGGATTTAAAGTTAGTCTAGCTGTATTTCACAGTGTTCTTGCATATATGTATATATATATATATATATATATATATATATATATATATATATATATATATATATATATATATATATATATATATATATATATTTGGGACTTGTATAAAATGTGAGGTTACAATCAGCAGTTACAGAGCCTCTATTTAAAGCAACTGTTGTCGCACCTGAAGAAAAAAACAAGAATTTACCACATGGAAATTAAAATAGCACATCCATTCATCAAAGCTACAAAAACATGATTCAATGATAATCCTCAGAGGCTCCTACAGCCTAACATCTCACACACAAACACACATTATGCAGTGTGTACGGATCCTGCTTGGAGACCATGTGTTTGTATGCCTATAGCAGGACTCTTATTGCAAATGAAGCAGTAAATTACAACACACACACAAACACACACACACACACACACACACACACACACACACACACACACACACACACACACACACACAAAAGCAGAAACAAAACTAAAAAAACAACAACAACAAAAAAAAAAAACCAAATAGTGTTTTAAGGAGGAACAGATTGCTCCAAAGCTGTGGCTGTTGTGATGTGACAGCTTCAGTAATGAATGTCTAGATGCAAATGTGTTATATCAAATAGACTCATCCGTTTAGAATTACTGCCTTGCTTGGTGACATTTTAAATCTTTGATTTGATGAATGATTCAAACTTTGTGATTTTCTTCACAATTACGGGCAGACATGAGAAGTCCCTCTCCAAAAACCCCAGTTCCACTGAAGTTGGGACATTGTGTAAAACTCAAATACAAAAAAGAATAAAATGATCTGCAAATCCTGTTTAACCCATACTCAATTGAATACTCGACAAAGACAAAATATTTATTATTCAAACTGGATTTTTTTGGTTTTTCCACATATTTAATCATTTTGAATTTGATGCCTGTAACAAATTCCATAATAAGTTGGGACAGGGCAACAAAAGACTGGAAAAAATTGAGGAACGCTCAAAAAACACCTGTTTGGAACAATCCACAGGTGAACAGGTTCATTGGAAAGAGGTGAGTGTCATGATTGGGTATAAAAGGAGCATCCTGGAAAGGCTTAGTCCTTCACAAGCAAGTATGGACTGAGGTTCACCACTTTGTGAACAACTGCATGAGCAAATAGTCCAACAGTTTAGGAACAATGTTTTTCAACCTATAAAAGCAGAGAATTTAGGGATTTCATCATCTACAGTCCATAATATTATCAAAAGATTCGGAGAATCTGGAGAAATATCTGAACATAAGCAGCAAGGCTGGAAACCAACATTGAATGCCTGTGACCTTTGACCCCTCAGGCAGTACTGCATTAAAAACAAACATCATTGTGTAAAGGATATTACCACGTTGGCTCAGGAACACTTCAGAAAACCATTGTCAGTTGACAGTTCATCATCTGAGATGGACTGACGCAAAGTGGAAAAGTGTGCTGTGGTCTGATGAGTACACATTTCAAATTGTTTTTGGTAATCATGGACATCATGTCCTTTGGACCAAAATGGAAAATGATAATCTGGATTGTTATCAGCGCAAAGTCTCAAAGCCAGCATCTGTGATAGTACGGGGGTATGGCAGTGCCCATGACATGGCTAACTTGCACATCTGTGAAGGTACCATTAATGCTGAAAGGTACATACAGGTTTTGGAGAAAAATATGCTGCCATCAAAGCCATGTCTTTTTCATGTTTCTTTTTCTTTTTTTTCTTTTTTTTTTTAGAGAATTAATATTTACTTCTTCAGAGCTTTGTGGTGTAAAGAGCTGAACAAGTGAAATTCTCTGTTTTTATTTTCTGTAACCTCAGCTGCACATCTGCTGCTGTTCTGTACAAAAGTGAGGAAAAGTGAGATTTAACTACTGACCAGCAGTGAGGGACACTGAGAATCTGACTCACTGGAGAGAAGAAGTGAAGTGAAACATCCCAGAATAAATAAAGAGGATCTTCTTGTTCTTAGAATATAAAGGCGTTTAAGTAGAGGGTCTGCTTGTTATAACCCACTTCACAGATTTAGCATCTTAAGTCAGATTTTCACTCTCCACATGAGGGGTCAAATATTCAATCTGGGAAATGCAGTGTGTATTGTATTGGATTATAAAGTGGTGAAAAAGTAGACGCAATACGTGCAAGAGATGTCAAGTGACTTTGTGCTGACTCTTTTATCTTGATATTGGTAATGTCTTTTGTTTTAAAGGACTCTGTGGTACTGCACATACAGGAAAGTGTAACTTTAAAGAGCAATGCTTTGTGTGTGTGTGTGTGTGTGTGTGTGTGTGTGTACAGAATTTAATGGAAAAAGACACTCTCCATGAAGAGTCTATGTCTCACTCCTGGTGTTTTGGTTTGCTTATGCAGTGTCACATGAGTAACACTGACGCAAACTGCCTTAAATGATCAGCTTTTATCTTAGAATAACAAATACCACCAATGCAACTGCCAACTGACTGTTATTCTGGTAGCTGTTTGTTCTCCCTGTTCATTAGTGGCATTTCTTTGGGCAGTTCCAAAAAGTCCAAAAACTTGCTCAGCAGGATGATTAGTCACTATAAATTTCCTATAAATGTGAGTGAGTGCATGGATGTTTGTTTTTACTGTTATCCCTGTGATGAAGAGATGACCTCTTGTGTACTCCACCCTTCTTCCAATGACAGCTAGGATAGGATCCAACCCCCCTGCAACCACAAACAGGATAACGATCATAGATGGAGCCGTTTGCAAGATGAAGCAATCCTGTCAAGCAAACAGTCTAGAAAAGATAATAATTATGGTACTTTGTTGACGGTTTTCTTGTACAGTCATCTGTGCTTATAATTGTCTTATGTGTTACTGACTTGATGTAGAGAGAGTAAATACACAAATAACACTGTTTTCCAAACAAACATGTGGCAGCAAAAAAAAAAAAGCAATTTCTGCGCAAAGAGTGTCTGCTCTTTCTTCATGCCACATGTTTCAGTCTTGCATCCCAGCTCTCTCTTCCACAAAAAGGAAAAGAAAATGTTAAACTCAATGTCAAGGATCTCTTTGTACTGTTGCTGTAATTTTCTGAAGCTTTCAGAGGGACACTATCTATTAAAACATGCTTAGTTCTCTCACCTCACCTCGCCTCACTTCACCTCACCATTGATCGAAGATGAGCCAACAATAATTCCTCTGGTCAAGATGTCGATCACATGCTGAGAAACTTTGAACAGGAGAAAAACTTGTGTCAAAGCATATATTATCCTACTTTTATCCTACTTACTTTACAATTACTCAGTATTCACCATGTCTTTTTAGGAAGATTATTTAGCATTATTTGCTTCAGTTAATAGCTTGAGAGATGTAATCCAAGCCTCAGCTGGGGTCTGATAAGAAATAGCTCAACTTGTGGCTGTGTTGAAATACAATAGTGTAATTACAGTCTCAGAGGAGCAATATGGATATGCAATAATGAGGATTTTTTTTATTCTAAGACAGATAGTTAAAAACTAAATTTGAAGTCCTTGGAATTGTTTTTGATTGCAGTCATCCCAGAAAGCCACAAGGAGGCTTTGAGGTGGGATTTTTACGATCCCCTAAATTTACAAGATATATGGCAACATCCGTCCGTAATTATGAAGTTTATTTTGGGGGGTGAGATCAGTTCCAGCTGTAGTGTATTGATGCAAAAGTCTTGTTCAAAACATCATCAATGCCAAAGGAATTTTAAAATATCAGTCCCAGCATGTCCTGTCTGGAATTTCAACATAAAACATATTAATAATCTTTCCATCACACTATTACAGAGAAGCTGGGCTTTTTCTGCGGTAAACAACCAGGACACAGACTGCCTTTACTGCCTCTGCTTTTACAGCAGGCTAAAAGTGTCCCCACTTTCCACTGATTTCTCTGTGCTTACTTCATCACTCACAATAGCAACTGAAGGAAAACACAGGCTTTGGATCTTCCTACATGAAGGTCAGAATCAAACGCAGTTCATAACATGCCTCCACAGTGACGAACATGTCATCAGAAAGGATCATAAACCATGAAATAGGAGCATTTGCCCCATTATCCAGAAAATTGCCTCCCTGGCTTCACAAGCGGCTCTACATCACAGGCTAACATAAATAGGAATGCATTTACAGCTTAATTTGGATGCACACTTCTGTAAGTAAAATATAAACAACTCCACTTGCTGTGTTTACTGAAAATAAACATAGTTACCACTGCAGGGTCGATGCATTGACAATAAAGCTTCACAGTCTATTTATAGTGCAGAGGGAGTCTGTTGGGTATCTGAGTTATTAAGGCCATAGATAAAAACTCAGCTCAATATTCCAGCTGGTTACTCATATTACACCGGCCCCTTACACCACAAGGTCATTTCAAGTCCCTCAAGCCTCCTTATCTCTGCGCTCCCGTGTATTACGCTGCATGTGTGTGTCGTCTGTGAGACCTGCCGTTACAGAAAAATATTGATCCCGTGAAAAGTTAAATGATGTTCGACTGGAATTTGAATGCAATCATATTTATTTTGTTGTATCGCCGTGGAAAAAAAGAGAGGCTCAGATTGCAGTTGGCTCTTCACAGAAGAAGCGACATTTTTCACAAAAATGTGAAAGCAAAACGCAAACACACACATATAAAGAAATCAATAATAACTAGTTGAACATTATTGTAAAACTCTACATCACTAATATTCGACAGATATCCAAACATCTGTGATAACACCCACTGAGAAAACACAAATGAAAAAACAAAACGAACAACAGCAACAGAAAAAAGTAAATAACAACCTAATGACTGGTGTGTTTTACAGCGACAAATATAAGCAAAAAAATATATTAAGTAAGTGCCAACAATGTAGTTTTTTTAAAGACAGTAAATCTGTGCAATTAATCTTTAGACTTTTACTAAAATAATTTGGGAAACAATAACATTAAAATGATTTAAAGGAAAAGTCCACACTTTCTCTAATTTTTATTTTGAAAAAAGTAGCTTATTTTGACTTATTCTTTAGTTTCACTAAGATAATTTCTACAGAAAATAACCTGTGATAATTTAATTTAATTTTATCATTGAATCATTTAAATTTAAAACTACATTGTAGCTGAGCATGTAGGAAATATTAGAAAAAAATACACAAATCAAAAATAAAAATCAACACAAAACTTGACTTTTTGACAGATTTCTTTTGACTTAAACATCAGGGATCATTTCTAACTACAATATTTAATCACACAGTTAACATATATAATTTTGAAGAATATATTAACTAAGTAAAGCAAAAAGAAAAGGTAGGAAAAAAACAAAACAAATTACGCAACAAGGCAACAAACAAATTGAAAAAAAAAAAAAAAAAGCAAAAGCTTGTGTGCGTATCAACACAAATCCACTGGAGCAAGACGTTTACCCATCAGCCCCTCTGCTCTGTGCTTCGGTCTGAAGCACAGAGAGAGATCAGAGGGGGAGGCAGAACAACAGGGATTCCAATCAGAGAGGGCAAACGCAGCCAAAGGTCCTGTTATTAGCACACAACACCAGAATCCAGTGTCCACTTTCCAACCCAGTTCAACTCCAGTTAAACCAGTTCAGTCCCAGTAGGGGGCGCAGCAGCCCTGCTTGACCTGTCGAGAAAATACCACGTTTCTCCAGAAACATCAAAATGGTTTAAGTAATATAAGTTAAACCCATTAGTCTTAATGAGAGCCTAATTGGGCTGTTAAAGTGTTTCAGAAACTTAAGTGTAACCTTCAAAAATAAAAAAACAATTATAATTAAAAAAAAAAAAAAGGCAGAGCCGCACGGTACAGCAGTGTGTGCTCACTTGGTCACTTTTGAACAAGGAGAACATCTCAAAACATAAAAAAGAAAACAAAACAAATACACACACACACGTTACATGTAAGAAAAAGATTAAAAACTTTGTCCGGATAGGCTCTTTGTTTTGTTCTTCTGGCTTGGATCAGACTTGGATCTGAGTCTTATGACTTGCTCTAGCACGTGTTTAATGTTCTGCTCCTCTACTTACACAACATTTGGGGGAGGAAAATAACAAGAAATGAATCACTGTGATTCAACATGTCAGTCCCTGAGTCACTGTGGTACCATTCTGGTGAAAACACACGATTCTTTCTGGAATTTCACTGCTGATTAAATACAGTGTAATAATGATGATAATGATGATGATGATGAAGAAGAAGATGTCTGTCTTTAGCTAATAGCTTAGCACAGATCACACAGTGTCAGTCACTGTCTGAGCGTAGATTGCATCGTGTACTCCGAGTCGTGTCTCCTGGTCCGTCAGAGGATGGGAGTTGAGGTCAGTGGTGATGAGGATGGTCCAGGAGGTCAGGTGATCAGCAGGAGGAAGATGAGGAGGAGGAGAGAAGGTGAGCTCAGTGAGCTGGCTTTACTCGAAGGTGCAGTTTCTAAAAGAGAGAAAAGAACACTTAGGGAATTAAATTCTGTTATCAGAACAGAAATTCTTTAGACGCTCTTGTGAGTTTGGATCTGAACCATCTGTTATTTTTTCATCTTTAACTCCAGAACACCTGAAGCTGCAGCAAACAGTCTTTTTCTTGGTGACAGGTGACTGTCTACCTGTGGGCCTGGTTCTATTTAAACTCTCTGCCTGTTGAAGGGAAGTCGGCAAAAGTTTACTCAGGGTTTTGGTTGGATTTCTAGTTTTTCACCTTGAGCAGGGATCGAGATTGTAAATCTTCGATGAAACTGAAACCATTATCAGGCCTCCTCAACAGTCCAAGTCCTTGCTGAAGCTTTCCCATTAGTTGGTGGAAAAACATGATGACAATACTTTTTTTTTTTTTTTTTTAATCAAACAAGTGTAGCTTTAGTGGATATTTTACTTCCCTTTGCCTGATAAAACTTTAACTCACCTACCTTGAATACATGATCATAAAACTTTATGTCCCTTTGTTTATTTGGCTTTCATCCTGCAGATCTAAACCCTGGATTACTACTTTTAAAGCTCAGGGCACGTTATAAAGTTTGGGTTTGTTTACTACTGCTGTTTTAAGTTGAGGAGGAGGATGATGTTCCCACCACAGCAGCAGAAATGGCGTTTTTTTGTTTCTGTGTTTTAGTTTTATAGATGCAAGATGGTGATGTGCTTGTCCATGGAGGTTGTGTTTCCCATTTATCCAACAGCATCAAGTGCATTTTCTAATCTTTTTATCTCGTAAAATGTTGACAAACTTTTCACCTCTACACACTCTGCTGATCATCAGAGTTATTCTTTGTGCAGTTTTAAAGCTGTTGACTTGTGAAATATTTTAATAAACAATCAATCTTTGTTTGTGCTTTGACTTTGGATAAAAAGTTACATCTCAGGAGTTGATAGCAGAACAGATCGGCTCAAATGTTTCCATAATTATCTTTGGGTTTGAAAAATGTGGAAATAGGTTGGTTGTGATTCTGAGCTGTATAAAACCACATCAGTTGACTTAACAATAATAACATGAATAAACAACTGTGAAAGTCCCAGGACTTTGACTTTTGAGAATGCCTCTTTACTCATTAACCCTTTAATGGAATCTGGAGATGAAGACAGATAAGAGACCAGGCGTGGCTGATCCTGCACTCATGAATCACAAATCTTGTAAAAACAAAAAGAAAAAAAAAATCCAAATATTTCATAGTTTAGAAATTTTCCTCCTAGAAGATGTAACATTTAGGGAACATCCTACTCATGTACAGAATCATTTGAGTCACTGATTAATCACAAGTTTCTTTCAACTCATCTTTCTTGTTCCTTAAAGTTTCTTTTGAGAATCTTTTTTTTTTGTCTAAAACAGACCAGGAACAGGTCTTTGTCTAAGATTTGGAATCCTTACAGTGTTTGTGTATACTTCCCATGGGCAGGGATGTGTAGTTTCCTTTGTCCAAATATGAAAACATGACAAATGCATACACATGATCTTTGTTCACATGAAACAAACAGCTCAGGTGTTCCTCTTGATACGTGAGAAAAATAAAAACCAATTAAGGATTTTTTTTTTCATCTTTTCTGCTTCTTGCATCCAGGGCCACATCTCATTAAAATAACCCACTTTTCAACCCAAACTTGGAGCGCAGACAAGAAAAAAAAAAAAAAAACCCTGAGAGGTTTCATATGCTCTTTAATAAACGTAAAGCAAAATGTCTTCTCAGAATAAGTTGAAAACGTTTGATCTCACCTTGTATTTGTTTTGAGCCCTCTGATGCTGCAACAGAAGAGAGAGAAGAGAGAAGACTTAGATAAAGTCGAGGCAAAGAAACAAGTTGCTGATTAGTCATTTTTGCATGCTTAACTTTCTCATAAAGCTGCTGCTCTGTGGAACAAAAGAAGCCAGAAACAGACAAATGACCAGGAGGAGGTATTTACCATTACTCAAAGCCAAACGCCATGAAAAATGAGTACTGACTGGCTGTGCAACCCTAAATATGTCCCCTATGCAAATTCTCTTAAAGGTCGGATAAAAAAAGAGCTTGAGTAGCGCGGCAACAGGAAAAGATAGTGTTATGGAAATTAGGAGGAGTAAGAATGATCCAGATTATATGGCGGGGGAACAGGAAATGAAAAAGACAATGGAAAAGGAAAAAACAGGAGAAAATTCAAAACGACAGAGCGAAACCAAGAAGTGGACAGAGGATGAAAGGGGAGACAGTGGAGTGTGGAGTGAGAAAGTTGGGTGGAAAGAAAAAGAAGGTTGGAAAGATTGAAACAAGGTCAGACAGAGAGAAACGGGGAGGGAGAGAGAAAGAGCTGGGATAAGGGGGTGTTTGTGTCTGGGCGTCACTCCCTCAGCAGGGGGCGGACTAAAAGGAAATAATGGAGGGATGGCAGGATAGAGGGATACGGGAGGGGTGGGAGAGGGGGGTGAAAGGACAAAAAAAAAAAAAAATCCAGGTAGCGAGACTAAAGAGCGGAAACGGTTACAGACCACGCGGAAAAAGGCAACAGGGATGACGCCGTGCAATTGTACCTGTTATTAAATCAACTTGTGGCCTTGAACCTACCCTGCCCTGACACCACAACCCCACAGACTCCCTCTCACCCACACAAGCCTGCGTAACCACCTAAGACAAGTGTGTATTGATGTCTCCTGGAAAACTACCACCTATCCACGTCCCGCAGCGATTGACTGAGATTACGGGAGAGGAAATGGGACACTCTGAGCTCATCTGTTGCAGAGTCACACAGCGAAGGGAGAAAGGATTTATTAAATGAAGGCTTAGCGTGGAAACACAGTGTTTGCCTGTAATATCCGTCTTGTACCTACAGGTCCTGTGCAGCAGCATGTGGCTCTGACAGACAGACCAAATTACTCCCAGGATGTGTACAACTAACGACCATTGAGGGGTTAACGAAGCATTAAATAGCACGCTGGGCCCAGGCTTCTCTTGGAACTGCTGTGCGGGCTTTTGTGTGTCTGTGTGGACGTAACTGAGATTGTTTGAGGGAAAAATCAAAGCAAACAGAAAAATAAGAGTACTTTTGTTCTTAATAGTTCCACAAACAAACTCGAAACAGAAATAAAAGTCATGCTGTGTCCGTTTGTAGTCGAGTTGTCTAAATAAAAATGTCGCACTTAAGGTATCAGCGTATTTCAGGACAATTTCATTGTTATTAATCAACATTTTAAAGTGTTCAAATAACAAAAAAACGTCATAAGAGGGATTTAAAATGCTTTTTATTAAGCCCCTTGTGTTTATAAACGAGACTTAATTTTTTTTTAAATCCTGGTTTAATAATTTTCTCTGTTTGCCGAATCTTGGATGCTGCCAGTGGATTTATGCAACAGTTTTTCTAATCAAAATTAAAAAAATAATTGATTTCACTTTAGCAGACGACGAACACTTTTCCCTACAGTATCTAAAAGTGTTTCTGTGATGCAATGCCACAATCGAAATCTAAAATGCGCTCTTGCTGAATGCCTTCCGTGGACCCGGCTGTGTGTGAGCCGTGTGTTTTGATCAGTCTTTAATCACATCATTTGTACAAAACCAACAACCAGTGAGGTCACCCGTTTGTGTCAGCATCATGATTTTGGTCATTGTATGCTCCGCCACAAAATGGCGTCCATGGTGGTGTGAATGTAAAAAAAAAAAAAGAACCCGCAGTGCCGCCTCTGCACTGCACTCAGGCACATGCAGCATGTGTGACTGTACATGCACGGCCATGGTTAAATGTGTGAGTGTGACTGTGTACAAACCAGTATGTGTGTGCATGCCTGTGTGTGTGTGTGTGTGTCTTCAGAACGCCCCACTGCAGAGACTGACACTGTTCCACCATCCCACCTCTCTACTTATGCCGCCATTTTATATGAGCAGGAGCTAAGGCTAACCAAACCAGAGTGGAAAATAAAGAAAAAGTCAAACCAAAACGCAAAATAAAAGAAAGCAGTAAGCGAAAATTGCAGTTTGACAAAGTTAAAATTCAAAGCGTCGAGTTTGGAAAATGAGACGAGTTGGTTAAAGCAAGCACTGTGAGAGTATGTACGCCTGCTTTTGAGTTTTGTCCTCGTCTGTCCTGAGTTCAGAGGGTACGAAGGTATTTGGAAGAGGGTGGTGGGGGTAAAGGGGAGCAGTGAAGGAAAAAAAAAAAGAAAGAGAAAAGAAAATAAAGAGAAAGAAACTGGGGAAAATGGAGAAGCTCTGCAAACTGAAATGAATGCAATGGACTGCTCACAGCAGGAGAACGACGGAAAGGAGGGAAGAGAGACGGAGAGAGAAAGGGAATCAATTAGAGAGAGAGAGGGAAGTCGGTCTGTAATGGTTTCTCACAGTAGGACGGCTGCAAAAGAGAAAAGACGGCAGCAGAGCGACAAGGAGAACAAGAGAGATAAACACAACAGGAGGAGGTTTTAAGGACAAGTTGCAGCAAAAAAAAAAAAAAAAGGGGGGGGGGGGTAAGTACAGAGTAAAAGGCGAAGCGAGATGGTGAAAGATGCACAGAGGACTGCAGGCAGGCAGGGCGCCGGAGATTTCTCATGACAACCGTCTGTTGATGCCAATTCAGAGCCGTGTTTTCTGATGCAACACCTTTCTGCAAAGCTCTCGATCTGGCATGAGTCTCAACAGCAGTGCGTTCAAGCGCACATCAAATCATACCGTCAAAAAGAAACCTAGAGAGCCAAAAAATATTTTTTGCCAGGACAGGGAAACATGCGAAATCAGAGAAAAAGAAAGTCATGCACACGCACGAGCTTCCTGTGCCATTGAATTTGTCCTGCCTTGGGTTAAATGAAGGCGATAAACACACATTTTCACACACCAGAGAGGAGACAGAGGGACTGGTGAGTGGAGGCTCACCTTGGAGCAATGACAGCGTACCTGACGGACCCTCTTACTGTCACCACTCTGTCCTTCAGACCAGTGTGACAAAGGCGTGTGTGTCTTTTCTGGTAATTAATTTCTAGGGCTAGAACAGAGCATCCCCTCCTGGAACTACCCTTTAATCACATGCCCCTCTTCTGGCGGGGGGTGATGGACGAGAGATGCAAGGTTTGAATCTGAGAGGAGCTGTAGGACAAGAGAGGCTGCATGACCGAGGGCCACACACACACACACATACACACACACTGCTGCCCTGCTGCCATGCTACCTGTCAGATAAAAGGCAACCTGAGCAGGAAGGAACCAGAGAGTGTGTAAGGTGTTACCACAGGGAGCAACACAACAGCAGCTGTGGTAAACCGCCACTAATGGACAGCCAAAGAGAGAGAGAGCAAGAGAGAGGAAGACCCTCCAACTATCCTTTATCTCTTCTCTCATCTCATCCATCTCATTCCCTTTGCTTCTCTCTCATGTATCCTCATCCCGGTGCGCTCACGGCGCAGCATGGGCACAGCGGGGACATGACAGAGAAACAGAAGCGAGGGGAATAAACTGAACTGTAAAAATGGAGATGCAAAAAAAAGGAGATCGTGAAGGTGGAGGAGTTGGGTGAAAGAGGGGAGGTGAGAGAATTGTCAGGGATGGCGCCTAGATTAGTTTTGCTTCAGTAGCGAAAGATCATAAAAAATGAGGAAGGGAGGAGAGAGCTGAGAAGACAGAGAGAAGGGGAGGATTAGTGCCACTTCAAGAATGACAGGACTAAGAAAGAAAGAAAGAAAACTGGAGGAGGGGGAGTGAAAGACAAGGGCAGGGAGATCCTCAAATTTAGTCGGGATTAGTTTTGGTTTAAGAACAGGATGAGAAGAGGAGAAAAAAACAGGGAAAGGGAGACAGTAGTTTGAGGGACATGTGTCTTAGTGAGCAGAAGTGTTCCTAATGTGGAGTAATGAGCTTTAACAGTAAAGTCAAGTGAGTGTGCGTGTGTCTACAGTCTGGAGTAATCCAGGTGATTTCAGATAGTCTGACAAATATCTGGCTCTGGTGGACTGTTTGGGGAATTCTGTCAGAAGGTCAAGACGACATTATCATTTCCTCGCTGAGAAACTATCTGCAGTATTTCTAATTAATGACAGCAGGATAATTAACATATAAAAAAAAGTCATCAGCCCTCACTGTGGTAATAACGCAGCAAATTAGTCCCCGTCTTGCACCAGGACAGTAATGGCATTTAGGAATTCATTCGAGATCGATGAGGCTCTTTTTCTGTTTCTGGTTTTTCATATTTTCTCTCCACTTTGCATTATAAATCTAACCCAGGTGGTGATGATGAGATATGTGTAAAAAAAACATTTTGCAATTGGATGAATGGTCCACACACACATCCCCACAACAAGCTCTTGTGTGTGTGCTTGTCCAGCCCGGGATGGCATGACAAGCCCTCCTGCAGATAGCACTGGGATGGGAACTGGGACACACATCTCAGACACGCACATGGACTCACTCACTCACTCACACACTGACACACTTATACAAATGCAACCTCCAAAAAGGCCCATAGACTCATATCTAAATGCACAAAAACACAAAGTGCAGAAAAACTGAAAAAAAAAAACTGCTATGGACTTAGAAATGACCATACACACACACACACACACACACACACACACACACACACACACACACACACACACACACACACACACACACACACACACACACACACACACACACACACACACATACACACACACCAACAACTGTACAGGGATTCCCACAGTGACTGGGCGACATTCCCAACCGGAATGGGCAGCTCACTGGACTGGAAGACTAACATTACTCCAGGCGCACTCTGGATTAGATCAACGCTGGGAATTTCACAGTGGGACAGAGAGATGGAGAGTGGGAGAATAAGGGAGACAGGCAGGTCAAAAAAGTGGGGGAATGGAGGGGTGTGTGTACAGTAAAAGGAGCTCGTGCTTCAACATATTGTCAGACCAGCTGAGCCATGTTTCTCTGATGTGAGGCTCAGGATGAGAAGCTCATTGGCTGGTTGATTCTTGTCAGTACAGAACTAAAGTTTCACTTCCAGATTAAACGGCAACTAAAAGGCAATACAAGCTAGGGCTGCACGATATATTGTTTTAATATCGTTATTGCATTGTGCGCATGGGCAATAGTCACATCGCAAGTTATATGATATTAAGAAAAAAAAATACACCAGATGTGTCTCTGGTTCGGCTCCACTCCGTCATGGTACAGGTTCAGATACGTCTCCAAGTCAATGTGTCAATTTGGTCTTTTTCTGTCCAGCTGTGTCCCTGTTCTGGCAGGTCACAGCAGCTACTCAACAGCCTTATTTTTACCAGATGCCAGAACTGTGACAGTCAATTCATCTTAGAGCAGATCGAGTAGGACAGGAAGTTGTGCACAGATTCAGACGACACAGACAAACGCCAACCAGGCTGTAAATGGTTTTTTAAATGCCGTAAAAGTCTTTTTTTTTTTTTTGGCTCGGTGCGTATGGCTGATTCCGGTCTTTCTGCAGCCAGCCTCTCCTGGAATCTCGATGAACAGCAACTTTTAGCACTTTGCATTAGCTTCATTTTTCTAAATCAGATGCTGCCCCTTGGGTTTTACGGCCCAACATGATTGAAGAGACACTCATCAATGTAGCGGGAAGTGTGGGAGCTCCTCGGTCCTGCAAATCCAGCTGTATGGTGTCTTGCAAGACGCCAAATTTCCTCCAAAATTTCCTGTCAAATTTGAAATAATTGTTTTATTTATCTATTTATTCATTTTGACTTTCAGTGTGAAAACCAGTTTTTGATATCTGTCTTTTATACGGTTCACAGAAGTACGGCAGCAGCGAAGCATTGTAACAGATTTCAGGCTTCCCACCCGAGCACGTTGTCAAAAGGCTGAGTAGAAGAGAGGAGTTCATACAGTTTTGTAATGGAAAAAGTTGTATTTTTCTCAGCTATAGCTAATTCAAATATACAAAAATGAATATGCATCCAGTTCCACAAAAAAAGTTTCAAGATTAAAGCATCAGATGTTCAAAAAGGGAGCGTGAAACAGAGGGAACAGTAGTGAGGATGAGTCGCAGTCTAAACATCATGCTACACTGCTTTGATAGTAAAGATGAAGAGGAGAGAGAGGAGTCTCTGGGTGTGAAAAAAAGGGAAGCATGAAAAGAAGAACAGATGAAAAGAGGAGTGTACTCACTAGGCTCGCAGCACACTGTGACACGTAACTTCATACATGGCAGAGGAGGGCCTTCATCCGTGGGTAGAGCTGGTAAGAACAACAAGGAACACTGAGAGAGGTTTTAAAAATACTGCAAAATGCTAACATGTCAAATGAAACAGACATTTGAATAAAATCTCTCATCTATTCTACTTTTTTAAATCCTTCTTGGTACTTTTGAAGAGTATTTATGACCGTAACACCACTGTTTCTATCACCTCCATGCCTCATGTGATTCCTGATGTGGGGAATGACATCATATTCCTCTGTCACATAGACAGACATAGATCACACTTATCTGCGCAACAACATAAAAACAATATAAGACAAAATGAAGAGTGCAGCCATAAAAGTCTGCAACCGCTCTGATATCAATACTGATCACAGCACACATGGGAGAACAGGCAAACATCAGCTGAATTACCTGTCAGTGCAGTATTGCTTCCATAAAACAAATCTGCCTGGAAACTGCAGTTTAAAAGCTTTATATTAGAATTATTCACAAACAGCTGCTTACTCAACAGGGACTCTCCACACGAGCTGAGTGCGCCATCACAGACAGTCTGTCTCACTTTTTATCTCTAATTCCAGCTGATAAGATACAGCAGAGAGTAACAGAGGGGAGATGTGATAAAGTGCTATCTATGGCAGCTGAGAAGGCTCATTTCAGAAGTATAAAACATTAAAAAAGCACAGAAAACATCTTCACATGTCAGATTTAGAGATACATTTTAGGGAAAAGTGAACAGAAAGAAACGCAGAAGCAATTTGACCAAAACGCAGGAACATTTCTGAAGGTAGAAACTGAAAAGGATGTCATCTGATGTCCTGAGATTAGCTCATGATGTTTAGTTTTGTTTGACATGATAAATCTTACACAGGGTCACCTCACAAGCTTTATTTCTTCAGCTTCATGTCTTCAGAATGTAACATTTATTTTCTGTTGAAAAGACCACAATGGCAATACAGCAAAACAAACAGACATTTTCTTTCACTGAAAGGCATATGCTTCAAATTCTGAACCAAAAGCCCATGAAACAGAAATGATGAAAAGTTGGAAACAAAACCAAAACAAAGGCAAAATATAACAGTTGCACTCACAACACTCATGCACTAGCCCTTCATGTTTTCCTGTTTTGTGACTTTTTGGCTGTTTTTGCTCCTGCAGCTTGTTTCAGCTGTTAGAATTTTTTTTAAGTTGTGCTTTAATAAACTGCAGCCTTTGACTTGTATTTATTTATTTGGCTGCTGTGCTCCAGTTTCAGGTAAGAAAACATAAAAACTATCTGAAGGTGGTTGCTAAAAAAGGCTTTATTGGGTCTCTTTGGGATGGCCACACACTCAACTATTTTGAGCCAGATTTAAGGCCTGATTTGTCTCCCTTAGTGATCTGTAAGGGTGATCTGATTCCAGGGTCATCATAATTGATTATTTGTCCAAATAATCCTCAAGTGTGTGGTTTCAATACATATATTTTTCTGCTCCTGACAGCGTCAGAGGCTCCCTGATTTCAAATCAGAAATACTAAACATCGTTATTATTTACAGCTCCAGAGGCCTGTACGGTGAAGCTGGATTTTCTCTTATTTAGCTAACTTCAGGCTTAGCCCTGAGTTTTCTGTCCCACGATGCTGTTTCGCTTCTTAGCGGGATAAACCGCCAACTTATGCTGAATGGAAAACCTGCTCCAGAACAGGTCAAGTCCTACATAAGAGATCATCAGCTCTTTTGGAAAATGGCCTGCTCGTTCTTAGACGATCCTGTTGGTGTTGGTGCACGGATCGTGAGAGGAGCGCTTAGGAGAGAAAGAGTTTCTAGGGGTAGATGCAATGATGTCACTGACAACCTCCTGTACGAAAGATACTGATTTTCATTGGATGGCCTGCGCTACATGTGTCAACTGATGGAGCCATATGTTACAAATGTAAAGCATCGCAGTCAGGCGAATCTGAAATAATGAGGCTAACAATAATGATGCAGAAACAAGAATTTATGGAATGCACAACTAGGCTACTCGTGTCATCACTGTGAGGAATTTATGTTCCAACACAAAACACACGCTTACAGGGACGCTGAGCCTCAAAAGAACTCAGCGGAAAATATAAAACAAAGGAAGGGCGCTGAGGAAGCGCTCTGCTCCCAACCTCTGTGCCGTGATTTAATGAAACTGACTGATCAGAGTTTATATTTTTTACATTGTCAGATGAATTAATATTGTATAATCTCACGCATTAACAGTCTGCAATTTTCTGTCAGTGTTCCTTTCTGGCTTTTATTGTGGTAACAGTGTTGCTTTTTGCTCTGGATGATGTGGTGTTATTTATCAAGATTCTTTTCCACATTTTTCGTTGCTTTATGACAGAACAAACACCAGGAGGGCCAACTAATGACAATGATCACCCTCTGTGTTTATGTTATGCAGTCAAGCTTTAAATCACTCATCACTGCTTGCTCTGTTTTTGTGTAGGGTGGTCTTCCTTGTTGTACGAAGACTACAACATTGGAACGTTTTATTTATAAGTGCATCTTAGGTCTGCTTCCCTCTTATTTCCTTAACTACATTCTGCAGAAAAATACAGGAACTCATAATCGTCGTTCACAGAATCTTATATTACTGTCCGTTCCGAGGGTAAGGACTAACCTTGGGAGCTTTCTTGTTTGCTGCCCACTTTCACTGGAATGACCTACAAAAAGATTTGAAACTTGGAGAACTTTGCTCATTAAGTGGATCTTAAATGATTTGGAAGCAGATGTGTCTGCAGGCGTTTTGTCTAATATATGTAGTGATGTTTCAAATGCTGTAGGTTGTTGTTATGTATACTTGTTGTTTTTAGTGTGTTATTTCTTATTTGTGTCTGTTGTGACAATGTAAATGTGCTGCAGCCTGTCTTGGCCAAGACACTCTTGGAAGAGGTTTTTAATCTAAATAAGTCTCTTCCTGGATATGGATTGCTATGATAAAAATTGGTCTGAACTGTCTTTATGTGTGTAGTTTATAATTTTAAAACCAGTGAAGACGTTACAGTTGTCTGGTGTGGGACTGCCATTGTTTTTATTTCATTGTTATTTCAGTGTCTCCCTGTTAGGATCAGCTGACTCGTACAGGAAGTGAAGGTGTTAACTGTTTGTGTGGATCCACACATGGAGCAGCAGTGAGTAGAGACTCATGGACACTGTACTGTCAGTGTCATAGTCTGTGAGAGCCGCAGAGAGGAGCTGAGCCAACTAATGCCATTAGTGTTTCTAATACTATTGTACTGTTCTAATACCATTATTCCGTCTCCAGTGCTGCGGAGCCATTCAGTACACACACCCCAGAGCCAGACATTTGGACCAACTTTAGGCCTTATCTTTGATGTGGACAAAACACACACAATCGCTCTGCCCCCAGTGTGGTTCGACCAAGAGGGGGGCACCCATTGTCGCTTTTCTCTGAACTGGCCTGAGCAGCCACAATAGCCCAGTGTGTGTTTGTGTGAGTACATATACACATGTGTGTTAGCGTGTGTGTAAAAACCACTCTCTCATGCCCTCACAATGCTCCATTGTCCCTCGGACCCGCAACAGTAATTTATGTAAAGATTCTTTCTTTCTCTTCATCTCATCCATCTCTTTTGTTGCTCTCTCTTTTCTTTCACTGGATTCCTCTCGTCCCCCCACCTCCCTCTTCCTGTGTCCATCTTTTGCTTTCTCTCTCTCTCCCCCTCTGTTGCTCCTCCACGCTCCTCTACCTCCGTCTGCTCCTCTGCCTGCCTCTTTTTGCCTTCATGTATTGATCTCCATTTTTTCCTCCTTCACTTTGCAGGTCCTCTCCCTCTCTCTCTCTCTCTTTCTCTCTCTCTCTCTCTCTCACCCCCTCTCTCTGGTTGTTGTCACCCCTCCATGGCATGCGCTCACTTGACTCTTTCATTCTCTGTCTTGTTTCATGTCCTCCACCCCCCTTCTCTACTTGGCATGAGTGACATCAGGAGATGTAAAAAGTGAGAGGAAAAATAATCAACTGATTTTACAGCCACTGAGCCATCTTCTGACTTTCTCCCTCCAGTAGTTTAAGATAAATGAGTGAGAAGAGAGGAGCACAGGGGAGTGTAATGGTAATGTAACAGCCTACAGGTTTCAGAAAAAAATCAAATTAATGTCATTCAGCTGGAATTTATGGCAAATGTTAATACTTTAAGCCGCAGTCTGCCAACACTCAAAGGATCATAAACACACACTGGCTGAAGCTGCTCTCAACCTTTTCCATCTTTGGATTTCACTTTCTTTATTATGTCAAACACAAATACAGGGACACACTTATATGTTTTCTCTTCTTTTCACCTGTTTACGATTACTTTAAACAAACAAACGAAAAAAATACTTAACACGGCTAGCTACTGCAAGATTTTGGTAATGAACCAGTAATTATAATCAATAAAAGTCCAGATAATTAAAGATTATAATCATTCTTACTGTTTAACTCCTAGGGTGAGGGTTACCTAAGGACAGGATGTTACACAATTTCTGCTCCTTTCAAAGTTCAGACTTTGATTTTCACTTACTGAGCCATGAATATTTAACAGGAGTTCAGCTTCTCAAGGGCTTAAAGTCATTTTGCAAGCAAAAATTCAAACTATCACCTAGTTAAAGCTTTTTAATTCTAAAGATATGCCATGATGTTTGTGTTATTTTGTTGTTGACAGAACATCTTAGAGTGATAGTTGATCATTGGCTGAACAGAACGATCCTTAATGATCAGTTTGAAACTGTTATCTTCTGATCACCCTTAGGAAACTGTTGCAGACATTTTTATTTTGTTGTTATTAGCAGTTATCCACTTTTTTTTTATTAACCAGAAAATTTAGGGGTGTCCCAATCCGAAATTAATATCGGATATCGGTCTGATATAAGCAAAATAACTAATATCAGACTATATCGGCCTGCATGTAAAACCTCCGATATAAGCACTCCGATTCAGGCAGTCTATTCCAGACTCTGCTCCAGCACTTCTATCAAGCAGCACCTGAATCCAGCACGTAGAGCTCACCTGATCACAACAACAATGTGAGATGAGGTGCTAACAAAGGATCAAAGAGTATGAGTGATGTTGTCTGTGTGGCAATATTTTTTGTTGAAGTACCATCTGTGCTGATATTGTATCAATATCGGTATCATCCGTCCACGCTCCTCTTCCCTCATGCACTTATTATTATGATATATTATCATTAAATAAGTGGTTAATTTGGTCTCAAAATAATGTTGACAATAGTATTGCTTATCAGCAATTATTTTTGGGACAATACATCGTTTGGCAAAATTTGTTATCGTCACAGGCCTAATCCTTATGTCTGATTTTGCACATGTGTAGCCCTAATGCAGCGCATTTGCAAAAAGAATTTTAGTAGCGCTAGATACACACACACACACACACACACACACTTTACTTACAGCTGTAGTAGTAGTGTCGCCCCGGTAGAAACTCAAACCCCAACGAGAAGGGTGTAAACCTCTGGATCTTCTCAGAGAATCGTACTGGTCCAAACGGGGCGTAGGGGGTGTTACACTCCCACCTCTTGATGGATCTCCTGGTCTCCACACAGCCCTGGAAGGAGGCCTCTGCCACCAGGTAAAGCGCCAACGTTTCTGGCTGCCCTTCCCCTACAGCCCCCTTGTTTGGGTAGTGCGGGCAGTAAATGTCCAGGTAGTCATTCAGATTCACCTGGACGGACAGTTCTCCTGCTGTTAACCTGTGGGGAAGAACGATGGTGGCATTAATATTTGTCTTAATGATTATTCAGATTGAAACATGACTGAAGGCAAAGAGTGGGGGGTGATTAATCCCAGACGGAGAAGGAGAGAAGACAGATGACAGGTTTCTCATAATTCCTTTGTGCCTGGAGGAATGTGGATGGTTACAGCAGATGGATGGTTCATCAATATTCTACAAAACAATTACACAGGGTGATAAAGCAAAGATTTTCAGGGTTTAAAATATGTTTTAACAGAAAAACAATGATAAAACTGACATTTTCAAGACAGTGCAACAATTCCTCATATGCTAATGAAGAGTGCTGAGGGGAGGTTCAGTGTTAAATAAACTCCCTCTGCTTGCTGCTCTCTCTGCAGGCGTGTACTGACTTATACAGACGTGCATGTGCATCCACAACCCGGTCTTCAGTCAAGGTTGACTAGCTTTAGGCATAACAACAACTCTGGACAAGACAGCATCATTAGAACAGAAGAGCTGCATTATGCATGCTCCTTCAGACTGCGGATCCTGACTTCCTGTCAGCAGCTGTATAAAGAGTTACCCGTGTACGAGATAATATGGAGGAAGAGAGGACGTGAGGCAAAGTATGATCGTGCAACTTTGTGTGAATTGTAACGACACCGAAAGACAAAGTGGAATGAGGAGTGAAATGTGTGACAAATGGAGGGAAGGAGAGAGAATGACAGTGACAAGACGAGGCCGAAGTGGAAGACAGAAGAAGACGGATGATAAGTGAGGTGACTGAGATGAGTCTGAGTCAACAGGTGGGACAGAAAAATATGAAGCAAGCCAAAAGGAGGAAAAGTTGAGTGAACAGGTGAAAAAAACTAAAGTGGTGCAAAAAGAAAAGAAAGTAAAGAGTTTTAATTAGTGACCCCAGAGAGTCTAAGTGCAGACACGTTGAGGAGAGGAACATCGGAGTGGAAGAAAGAGCGGAGACAGAATTTAATTGGACTCCTCTTCACGTGGAGAGCAGGAGAGGAAAAAAGAATGAAGGGCAGAATGTGGCTCGGGCCGAAGGTTCAGGTCCATCAGTGGGAGTCTTTATAGAAGGGTGACAGAGCGGAGGAGAGAGAGGAAGAAGGGAATGCTGGGAGCCAGTGAAGGGGAACATGGGAGGGAAGAGGAGTGTGGAACGGGGAGAGGAGGGAGGTGCTTGGCGGTGTGAGTACTCTGAAGTTAAGTGGCTGGACAGAAGATAGAGAAATAATAAAGCAGAGGAAGAGGAGGAGATAGAAGTGACGAAATGAAACAGTGAGACATGACAGGAAGCAGCAGACTGAGGTGGTCCAAAGATGGATGGAGCGAGCAATGAGAGGAGAAATGACAAGGAACCGTCCAGGAGGAAAACTGAACTAGACATCCACGCTTTCTGTTAACTCTGAGTCTGAATGTTGGCGCAACGGTGCACGTTTGACTGAGATAATGGAGCAGAAAGCCAGGAGAGAGAGAGAGAGAAAGAGAGTGTGTGTTTGTGTGTGAAAATCAGGTGAGACCCTGGAGGCAGGTTTCACCAAAGCTGCTTCCTGCTCAATAGCTAGCGTGCAGAATTGGCAATCTATCAACAGGACAGGACGCCATCGATCTGGTTTGCTCGCTCAGGACACACACACACACACACACACACACACACACACATTCTCCTGATCAATATCCTTTCTGTAGATGTCTCTGTAAGAGTGTGTGTTTCTGAGTGTGTGAGAACAGGTTGGATAGCTCTATTACCTGCGTGTGCTAATTACAGACGAACAAAAGCACTCGATTGTCTGGGTAAGGGAACACAAAAGCACATAAGCCTGAGTAAGTGCACACACTCACACACACGTGCGTGCAAACACACACACACACACACACACACACACACACACACACACACACAGCAGCTGGTCTCTTGGCACTACCTGTGGTGCTCTTTCCGATGCTTTTCTCGAGCACAAAAATGTTTACTTAGGTGCACCAGCTGTGGAAATGTGTGTGTGTGTGTGTGTGTGTGAGTGTGTAAAAATAGATGTGTCCTGTGTCAACATGCGGCACCCCTCAACCTGCATTCCACCTCACCTTCCTCCATCTTTCTCCACTTCTGGATGACACACACTCATCCCAAACCTGGAGGGTGCACCACCTCCTCCTCCTCCTCCTCCTATTTCTGACTCTGCTCTATCCGACATAACCCCTCCCCCTCGGCCCCGTGCCATACGCACACAGCAATTATAGAGACGATGTGCTTCACTGATGTCAAACTGTCATCTTTCCTTTTCTCTTCTTTTACAATATTCTCCTGCCTCTCTCTATCCCTCTCTCTCTCTCTCTCTCTCTCTCTCCCTCTCTCGCTCTCTGGCCCTGGTAGACCTGAGTATGCCCTAATTACACTCAGCATCCTCCCCTCCTGCTCCTTCCAGCCACCATGCACCCAGAGTGGTGACAGCACAGAGGCATCATGGGAGAACTGGAGAGCTGTAGGTGTAAAAGAAGAAGAGCGCTGCAGCAGCCTATCAGTGCAGAGAATCATATAGACGCCGAGGAGAGGATTGGCCTGATGCTGTGAGGGAGCATAGTGGAGAGGGCACACGCACGTATGTATGCAAAAACACACTTACATACACACACGTGTGCATTTGGACATGAAAGTAGCTCAGTAGAATCAAACATGCTGTAACCCTCATGCCAGAGGGGCGATCGGCGACACCCTTCTGAGAATGGTGCAAGCTCTGGGTTGATAAAGAAAAATCTGGCTGAGGAGCCGAATCAAAAATAACACGCTGCGCTCTTCAATGGACGACTTGAAAAGGCTAACATTTATCCTTTTATGATTACAGGAAATCCCATTCAAAATTCAAAAATTGAACATAACTGATGTCCTCCCAATGTGTTCAAGAGTGTGCACACGGAAGCATGTACACACACACTTACATTTTTGTGAGCGAGTGTGTGTATGTGTGGACTTATAATGAAATGCAGGGGCTTGACTGTGCCAGAGACCTTTGATCCTTTAATATGAGAGAATAATTAAAGGAGCAACAATCCCACAACACAGCTTCAGGAATACAGAACAGATACTCGATCACGCACAGCAGCTGCACACTGCGCATACTGAATACACAAGGGCTCCAAACGCAACTATTGCATAGAGACGCAGGTTGATAAAAATATTCTACAACAACGAAAAATGCAAATATCCTGCTTACGCTTTACTACAGCTCCCCTGTGAGTTCAGGAAATGTATAGTGTGTATATGTGTGGCTTTAATAAACATTTGTGCCTGTGATGGTATGCTAACTAGCCCTCAGTCAAAGTCTGCAAAAATTCTCCGTGCAGTGATGATGGGAGGCTGAAAAGCTCAGCGGAAGGCCTCAGTTCTCCTGAAGCCAATCACAGCAGGGCAAGCCTAACTTTGGTCACTATGCTGACTGGGCACAGCTTGCTGTGGTCTCTGGGCCTTGGCTGGGCATAGCTTGACACAGTTTAAGCCTCAGTAGTAGCTGTTGTAGTAACACTGGAGATAAAAAAGGAGGATGACTTCCTAGAATGGTATTTTTTATTTTTGATGTACTTGATGGGTGAGGTTCACCACATGATGACAGATAAATAGATGACAAGTGAGTCATTATTGTTAAAGAACACCAGGGGATAAACTTTGGAACAAGCTTACCAACAAACATCCAAACTTTTAAAAGTTAAACAAAACTTCTTTGTCTATCAGTTGTGTCAACAATGACAGAGGAACTTACCAAAACTGTGTCTTATATATTAAGCATAGAGAGCTTCCTGCTGAGTTCAGGGACGTAGGAGGCCCTGGCTTTCATCTGTATCAGGGGTCATCAACTACATTTAATTTAAATAAATTTAAATGAATAAATAAATGAATAATGTATCCTCAGTATTTTATTATTATTTGATTCATTAATTTTCATTCCAAGTTTGTTATTTTTTAGTATATGTCTAAATTAACAGACTCATATTATCTGTACTGCTGTTAGCCACTAGAGGGCAAAAGTAATATTTCAGGTTTCATATTTGTAAGTCTGTCAAGCTGTCCATTACCGTCAAATGCAGTGTCGTAGGTTGTGGAGAGCACCTGCAGGAGAAAGGCCTTCTGAATATACTTAAAGCTTAGAAAATGGCACTTTAAGGGCACAGTCACACTGGCCATCCAAACCGTGTCGTACTTAAGCACGATTGTGCCCCCCTCCCCACAGAGCTGTTCCTCAGCTGGCCAGTACTTTAGGCACACACATGACCCACCTATGTCGCCATCAAGCATCTTTTTACATGAAGTGTGGTCAGCAGAGTCAGCAAAGTGAGACATGGAAAACATGATTACGACTTTAGTGAGTTTTGGCTCATGTTAAGTTGTTTTGGTCCGACACAGCCCTCTAACACCCCCACCATTGTTTACAATGATTATCGAGATAAGTAGTCATGGCGGTCATGTCTGCATGCTCATGCTTGTGCATGAAGTGTACTACGCGGAAGCTCACCTCTCGGAAGCGTGCCAAAGAGGGGAAACGGTCACACCAGCCAAATTAACTGGACTTAAGAGATGAAGCAAGCCTGAGCACGGTATGTTTGGCCAGTGTGACCACACCTTTGCGGAGCCTTAAGTGGAAAGTTGATGAAGATAAGCGCAGCCGTGGCACAAACTTCTTTTCAGAGGATATTTTTTCCATTTGATTTAAAAAGAGTATTTTTCAGTAATATTTTGGTGGCCAGATGGAGAGTTCTGGCAGGCCAAATCTGGCTTGCGGGTCGCCAGCTGAGATTCATTTATCTCTATCATCTCAGTTTTCAGTGGTAGATTTGGCTCTAAAAATGTTTGATCAAGCTTTACATCATAATAACCAAATTTTCAAGAAAAGAGGTGACACTGCTGAAAACTCTGCTCTGTATTGTGTTTTTTTTTGCAGCAAAAAAAATGTACTGCCAGCACAAAAAATGCCTTTGATGGACACAAGCCCTAAATCTGAGCCCAAAACTCATAAAAGCTTTCTCTGCCAGGATGGAAACAGCTCTATAACCAAACAGATCTTAGAACAAACTAATTTAATTTATTCTTTATTCAGATTTGAGTTACTTATTGGAATCTGAATCTGTTTGATAAGGCGGTATTTGTAGTTCATATCTGAAAATGAAAATAAAAAACATTTCTAAAGGACATTTTTTGAGCCTCAAAGAAACGTTTGGCTTGCAAGTTTAAGGAAATAGACTTCAGAAGGTGGAAACACTGAAGGTGAGTAATTTTCATAGATTGACACGAGCTGCAGTGATGAAACTTTGACGCGGGAATAACACTGCAAGGAATCCAAGCCCTTTGGAAGTTTTGGTTGTAAGTTACCTCACCAGTAATAGTAGCCTGCCATTCGATGCTGCTCATCATGTTCCCAACTTTGACCCCAAAAATGCTCTGTTGAGACAAACTAATGATTTCTGTGAGGCCACTTTTCTTGGAAAACTGCAGTCTAACCAAACATTTTTAATCTGTCTAACTTTGGAAGGTTCTGATGATTATGTTCAACAACCAACAGGAAAAAAAGTCCAACTTGAAAGTCAAGTGTAATGAAAAATAGAAGTTTTGTTGCAGGTGAAAAAAGCTGGATTTGGAAACCTTTCATGGGAAAACAATGCTCCACTGTGAGGAATGATTGAGGGAGTGTATGAGAGAAGTTTGTGGACAAAAACAGCTTAAAGACAGTCCAGGAGTGGAGAGGGGAACATTTCCACAAGGTCTCCAAAGCTTTGGTGATCCCCTGCTCACAGGCTATCCAATCTTCAGAATATGGAATAAAAGGAATCTTACAACTGTTGGGCTTCACCCATCTGTCAAAGAGAAAAAAGCAAAAGGGGAGACTTTAGCTCCTTGATACTCCATCTTTTCCAAAGATTTTACATGGTTCAAGGCTTTTTGTTCCCCATTTCCTCTCTCCTACTTAATCTCTCCATGTGAGGATGCAAAACGAAGCAGAATCAGGACAGCCCTTCCCACGACATCCCTCTGTTTCTGTTCATCCCCCCCACACACACACACACACATAAACACCCACACAAAGCCATGCTGAGCCCTGAGCCCAAACTCTAATGTTGTGTCTAACCTGGTGCTTACTCCCCTCAAAGTGCACAAACAAGGACTTCACCCCCCACCTCTGACCATCTGGGGCCCCCCTACCTCCCCATCCCGCCTGCCCAGCTGGCTGAAAAATCCCCTTACCACCCCAAATCCAACCTTGCATCCCTCTGGACCCTGCAGACGCCACCTCTTTGGATTGTCAGTGTCATCGCACTAAGGCTGATTAACTGTTTCTCACCAAGAGGAAAGAGAGGCTTGAATCCACTCTTTCCTGTTTGGTATGCCAATGCAAGAGTGTGTGTGTGCGCTTCCGTCAAGGTCAGCAGGAAGTGCACCTCTTCTGTACACCAGATCACTGGTTGTCTTTTCAATGACTCCTAATCTCCATATGCGAATGGAATGTGAACTTTCATCCTTCTTTCTCCTCCCTTTTTTGTCTCAGCCCACTTTGCTCTACTGTTCCTCTTCACGTGTAAGTTCTGAGTGTGCACAATGAATTAAAATGCATTGCCATCTGAGTAGTAGAACGATTTCCATGGGAACCCTTTGCTATGTCAGAGAATCTAGATATAACTTTTTATTGTCGTTTCATTTTGTGAGTTCTCTAGATATAGTGATTGGTTGCACCTCTTTTGCCCTGACGGGTTTGTTTGAATGACCAGAAGGCACCGTACGATCAAATTGTGTCCATCAGCAGACCAACTCATTCGTCCATATCATTTTACAGACAGATAAAACACAGATATACACACACGAGAACACACACCTACTGCTTCTTGCCCTGAAAGGCCTCTCCGCCTCAGGTAAAGACAGACCCTATTTTCTGCCTGTTATGGCAAAGGTCCTCCTCTCTCCATTCTGTTGGACTCAGCAGCACAACACGATGTATAGCTTTGGCCATCAAGAGCTGAGGAAAATTGCACAATTCAGGCCCACAGGACCCATCAGTATGGAAACCAATCCATCTGAAGCGTTTTGATACGGCTGCAGGTCTGCAGAAACCATCATCTCCCATTGTGGCAGAGCTCTGTCATGCATAGGCAGCACTCTCCATGTGAGGTCTGGTCTGATCCTAAAATAAGCTTTCCAGTGACTTTTCCATGGGAGGTATGAAATTACCACAATATAAATGGACAAGAGTTGCAGCCTTGCAGTCTATGGCTCGTTTATATTTTCGCTGTTGGACCAAAAATATTCCAGGCAAAAATGTTGCCTCAGTATGACCACCAGCATGGCAGCAGCTAAACGTGTTACCTGACATGACCCTCACCTCATATGCATCGAGGTGGCTACACTTCAAAGAAGAGAGCAAAGGAAAAAAAAGAGAGAAACATGAAGGAGTTTGAGCTCTCGAGCAGAGAAAAGTGACGAAAAAAAATGTTCGGGAAAAGAGATGTGCCTGAGCAAGAACGCAGCGCGTACGGCGAGGGGTGTGCGAGGGGCTAAATAAGGTCAGACGTGCCGTTGCCAGGACAACAACCAATCCGAAGCTGGGACTGGAGCCAAGCCAACACCCCACCCATCCATCCTTCGCTCCATCCATCTTTTTTTTTCCTGCATCCCACTGTCGGACAGCCTAAACCTCAGAGTAATGAGTGCTCTGCATGTTTCTGCAGTCTAAATGGAGCTGCAGTGTAAATACAGGGCTGATCTGTACAGGTGCCAGGCTCATATACATAGACCTGAACAGAGTGATGCTACCTCAACACACGCTGGGGAGGAAGAGAGTGGACATGCACAAAGAAGCTATGACTGAAACTATCTATGAAATCTATCAGTGTATGGTTACAAAGTGGCAGCTGAGCTGATCTGCTGTGTCAACATTATTTTTCTCATGTTTATGTACCAACTTTGTCATTTGGGCCCTTAAGCTCTGCACGCAGCGTCAGAGCAGATAAGTCTGGCTAAACAGAGGGTGTGGACAAACTGATGTCAGATTTGAAGTAAACATCACTTAAAGTGGTCATGTTGGGTTCAAGCCAATGGAACAGATGATGTATGGTTGAGGTGGAGCTGGGCAATCATTTAACTACTGGTTCTACCAAAGTACAAAAAACAGTGTCCTAATACAAGCTAAAAAAAACTGTCCTCATGGTTTAAATGTAGCAGTGGTCATATTTGAAAAAAAAATGCAGTAAGTACAGAAAAATAGTCTTTTATTGATAATTTATACACAAGCAAAAATACTAGAAATGCCGTTGGTACACAATGAACTTGTTTAAACTGCAACTCTTTTGATCCATTGTATTCTATCAAAAAAGGAATTAATGATTAATTTTATGATTAATTACTTTGGATTTTCAGGAAATGGGAAATTTTGTCGCCTTTTTAAAAAAAAATTACCAAACCATTGTCTTAAAAGCAGTTTAATTCATAGACTGTTGTAACTTTTTCTACCAATACCAAATTTCAGAGGAGATTCTCTATTTTGTGTCATCATAAATCTGGGTTATTATTTCTTTAAATCACAGGAACATTTTTTTTAATTTTTATTTATTTTTTTACAATATTGGACATAAACATTCAATAACTTTGAAGCCTTTACTTAATTTAAAAAATGGTACTTAAATGCTGTTTGCCAGACTTCTTTTAAAGAAAAACACAGTAATAAAAATAATTTAATCTTTTTTTTCTTATGCATAGTTAATAATTTTAAGCATCAAGAACTGTTTTTATGTATCATATTTTAAAACTAAGATGACTTTTGTTGTCTTATAATAACTACTCTAATCTGTTCTAAGACCCCACCTGTGTAAGTGGGTTAAAGGAGCACAGGTAAGCAACACCTCTCAAACACACACCCTGCACTCATTTGCTGAGATATGCTCCTCAGTGTGGTGAAAAGGGCGCTCACAAAGCAAATACGCGCAACCGATAAATCAGCCTTGGCTTCGAGAATCCATCACGTAGTAAGTGGGTCACACTTTTGATGCTGTAGACACTCTTTCTTATTCTCACACTCTGTTCCTCTCTCTCTCTTTCTCTCTCTCTCTGATTTGAAGGTCAATGCTGGATAGGCAACATGAACCAGGTATCCCAGGTGCGCTTCCCCTCCTGCGCCTGAGTATTTGGTGGTTGTTGGCAGAGAAATGGCCAGTCAGAGATACGCACACTCCTGCAGACACACTCTCTTAAGACATGTCAAAGAAACCTGCTCTAATACAGGCAACAGGCCTGAATTATTTAAACAGAGTGAAGGAGAGGAAAGGAGAAGATGGAGGGAGAAAGACCAGGGAGCCACAAGAGGTATGGAGTAAATAGAGTCCACTGGCCCCCTTTCAGTCCCTCTGACTCCAAGTGAACTTATTTAAAAAACTTCTACACTTGGTTTTCACTCCCATCTGCTTTCTTTCACCCCATCTTCCCCGCTCTCATTTCCTCCCCCTGTCAGTGTGCCTACACCTTCTTGTCCTCTCTTCCAGCACCACCATTTCACCCACTTCTTCTTCCCTCCCCTCCTTCCCCTCGCTCTGTCTTCCTCTCTGTTTATCTAAGCACTTTCACGGTCACTGCTTTGGAATCCCAGGAGTCTAAACTGGCCTCTCTCTTTCTGTCTCTCTCTCTCTCTCTCACACACACACACACACCTCGCTCTCTCTTACAGGCGATCCATGCCTCTCTCTCCCCCATCTCCATCTTTCTCCGTCACAACCGTTAAGATTCATATCGGCTGGTGCATCAGGGGGTATGGAAGGACCCCTTTATTCCCCCTCAAGGCAGCCAGCTTTGTCCTGCTCTAGTCACGCACAGCCACCCGGCCACCCCGCCCTCACACACACACTCACACACACACATATTCACACAAGAAGTATCACACTCACCTCAAAAGGACTACAAATTAAATTTTTTGACATTTTTCTTTTTTAACTCTTCCATTTGGCTCCAAGCCTGCTGAATATATGTTAGTTTAAGTTAGAAACATCTCCAATTTATGGCTTTTCTGTAGAGCGTGTGAAATCAAATTCATGTTTTCAGCTTTGGGGCAGATATAAGTAGAAGCCACTCTCCACCTCAAGGCCAGATGCCCTGGAGTTTCTCAGAAAAGACCAGTTGAGTTTCACAACACCAGTGAAGTGTTCAGTCACAATAAGAGGGAAAAAGAGGAGGAGGGGTTTGGGAGCAAAGAGGAAGGAAGTGGCGAGGGTCAGGAGTAGCGGTGCAGACGGCGGTCTCACACAGGGGATAACAACAGCCTGACACTGGATCGGGATTAACTGATTAATTTAGGATTAAAGATGACTGGCCGCCACTTTAAGTAATGAACAACTGTGACCTAAAATTACAAGATTAACACACACAAGGTACAGTGTTCATTCTTATAGCTGCACAAATACCAGAGTACATCACACAGCCACTTGTTTTGGTTGTCCTTTCATTTAGAACAACACAGCTCCTCTGCTCTCAGAGAGAAATCCATCAGGGAACCTCCATTAAAGTTGAAAAATGCAGCGAGTAAGGGTTTTTCTGACTTTCATGACTAGGCGTTTGTCACAGGGTGTATTTTAAGGAGAGCACGCAGATTAATTCCACAATCATAAACACGGAGTGTCTGCTGCACTGTTTTGGGAAGCGCGCTGCGTACAAGAACTCCATTTCCAGCTGAATAAGAGAGCAATGAGATTCATGAGTTCTGCTGCTACAAGGCCACAGCTATGGAGATTTGGGACGAGGCTAACCCCCCCTACACCTTTCATTGAGCACAAAAAACACCAGCACTTGTCTGTATGCTCTCTGACTGAGAATTACACCCATCTGATCAGTCCTGATGAATATGATAAAACAGTTTTGGGCAGAGAACAGGCAACCTGCTAAAAAACCAAAAACAAAAACAAAAAAAAACAGTCACAAAAATATACATTTTGGCACTTTTAAATTGAAAACCAAAGACTTTTGAAATCAGTCTAACCTCAGGGCAGCATAGGGTTATTGTTAGTAGAGTATTTATCTCACTGTTTTATCCCTGAGTAGTATTTGCTGCAAGTTATGAAACAGTAGCATTAGTGTACAGTACAGTTTGGACAGACACCAAATTAGACAATCAGAATATCAGGAGACACAGATCAAGCTGCACATTACGACACAGCTGAAAAATCAGGTGATACTGGTTATTACAAAAAAAAAGAAAAAAGACAGAAACAACACACCCCAAACTATCATCTCATCATTTTACAGTAAGACTCAAAAATCTGAGGATGAGAACGTTGGAAGAATAGACAACAAATTCCATTCATATTTCAGCTGTTTTTACACAGGTAAGGATATTTTACAACATGCACATGGTTATAGAGAGTGTTCAGTCAACAAAAACCACTCACACAAACAAACTGTGCACAATGGTTTCATTCTATGCCTCAAAAATCTGAGTGCACGCATGTTTGCTGCGTAAAAAGCAACCAAATTCCTTTTATTTTTGCCCTTTTTTTACACAGGTAATGGTATTCAAATTGGTATCATTGATGAGCATAGACCGTATCCATAGTAAACACTAAAACTGACACACATGCAAGAAGAAACCATATGTTAGTGTTCTAACGTAAGCCTAAAAATCATAGTAAAGATATTTTTCAAATTTGAGGCGGATGTTTGCTTGTTTTGGCTCGGGTAAGTATTCCCTGGTTTTATGACATTACTAACACAGATGTAATGAACTCGCAATACAATATCCCAGGATAGTGTCACAATGCAAAATTCCTCCATTACCAATAAGTTGTAATCACGACTTCTGTCATTCTGAAGATGAAACTGTGCTCCTAACAAGAGCAAGGGCAAGATTATTGCCATTAGAGCCAACATGTGGGGTCAAAAAAAGGTAAGGCGTTCAGTCAAATCTGAGAGGAAATATGTTAAGGAAGCAAAATAAGTTTTAAATCATAAATTTGATTTTTGTGGTGCGAGTGATGCAAATCTGAACTTACACCAGTCAGAACCACAATCAACTGCTGTAGTGAAATTTTGTCCCACCCCTCATGAAAAACCATACCTAAAGTTTGCTTAGTCATCACAAAAAAATAACACAAATTTCAGTAAGCATTAGATACCAAACTGCATTCATATTTTTACCGTCTGTCACTGTGTGATATGCATAACCTCACGAGTGTGCAGGGGAACACACCAGAAAGAAGAGTCTGTCAGTTATAAATGTGGTGTGATTCCAACTGGAGCTCTCTCCTGAGTCCAAGCAGCCGTGTGTGTGTGTGTGTGTGTATGTGTGTGTGTGTGTGTGTGTGTGTGTGTGTGTATGTGTGTGTGTGTGTCTATACCACACCTGTACAGCATCAGTGTGTGTGTGTGCGTGTGTGTGTGTGTAGTGGGAGGGGCAAACAGGAAGAGATGGAGGGGAAGAGAGGGGTGGGTTGAGGGGTACTCCTCACGCCTGCTTGTGACAGTGATAGTAATACCTGCTGACACCCTTTCTTCCCTCTCTCTCTCTCTCACCTCATCCCTCCATCCCTGGGGGGCTTCCTGGGCTGTTTTGGGAGTTGAAATCTGTTGACTCCTTCCCCACCACCATCCTCTCCTTAACGCATTCTCCATCCCTCACTCCCTCCACTGCAGGTCTAATGTTTTTACAATCTCTGGGGGGCTGACGGGGGGAAAGCAAGCTCAGAGGGAGTGTGTGTGTATTCATATGTGGTGTTCGCGCATATGTGTGCATGTGTGTGTGTGGTATGCCAGCCCAAAATGAAACAGCGAAGACGAATGTGAGCGTTCCACATCACTGGGGGGCTGGAAAGTAGGCTGTGTTGCCATACTTCTGTGAGGCAATGCCAAAATAATATTAGTTTTTGTTCCATTGTGGTAAAGTCTACAAATAAATAATTAAAAATAAAATAATTCAAAAATAAGATGCAAAAACCAATGCAACATCTGTCATATGATCTATCTTGTCTGGAAATCAAAAAATCCAAAATAAAATTGTTTTTTTTTAAAGATACTGATGACAAAAACAGGTTCCTCTGAACATGTTGGACGGTTAATTTGATACTCAACAGAAAACACTGACAAGAAACACAAACATACACACACCACTTTCAAAATGTCTATTTCTGTTAAACATAAATAAAGGGATGAGTAAGTGTATTTTCTTGCAGGTTTATTTGTTCAAAGCTTTTGTATCTGTATGGCCCCTGGATTGATTTGGAACACAGGAGGTGCTGTCAAGAAATATTTCTAATTTCATGAAGGCTCATGAGCAAGCTAGCAAGGTTAAAGTTCACAACCTCCGCTTGGAAACTATGTTGCAGCGTCTTTTTATTTTTCTGCTTTTTGCTACTCAGGGAATGTTTCATTTCCTCCTGTAAGTGCAGCCCTGTAATCTAATTTGTATGATTTAATTTGAAAGTAGAGTACTTTTTATCCATCAGTATCCCTTTCCATGGCAGAATGCCTGCAGAAGTAGGCCGATGTTATTCACATTTATTTTCTCAAACAAACATCGGCTGGAAGCACCTCCCATGAGGTGTTTTCAAACAAGAATAAGAACATTGGGAATTCTAGTTAGAAACTGTTGCATATTGTTTTCGCCAATGCTAATAGTCAGGCAAACTTAAAGCTCCTGTGAGTTTTTCCACTGGGTATGAAACAAACTGTGATAATACTAATGGCTGCACATGATGGACAAAAGCAAACAAGAGCATCATCAGCATAAAGACTGACTGTTTAAACAAAGCTATTTCTTAAGTCTAAAACTCCTGGCTTGGGGTAGGTGTCTGGCAAAGTGATTAAAAGCATGCTACAGAAATAGCCTTTTTTTAAAAATTTCCCAGGCAAAAATTCTCGAAGAGTCATTCAGAGGGCCTGACAAATATTGATTTTTTGAGGCCGACGCTGATTCCGATATTTGGCAGAAAAAAAAAATCTGATAACCGATTAATTAGCCGAGTTATTTTAAAAATATACCATGAATAAAATAACTTCTTTTTGAGTTTCTTATTGATGACAAGAAACAAAAATATGACTTACAGGCAGAATATTTTACCGTTTTACAATACTTTGTCCTTTTATATTTAATTTAACAATAGAAATTTCAAGTATAAAAACACAGAAAAGCATCAAAAAAGGGCTATAATCAGTAGTAACTACCAATAATTGGCCAATTAAATCAGAACTACTGCCAATTATAATTATTTTAAAAATGGGCTTCAATTGGCTGATTTAATCAGCCTGCTGATACATCAGTCGGGTCCTAGTCATACATCTGTGAGTTTTAATAACTCAGGATAAGAAGGGATGTAAGATTCTGCTTTGTTTACAGGTGGCACCAACATTTAAGAAAACAAAAGCTTCACACAGGAGCTTTAATGTAGCATATGTCACTTAAATGGACTCTTTTGTTGACTCTCTTGAGGGTGACTTCTGATCACAAGATATGCACCTGCTGTTAAATTTGTTATGTTTCTGAAGAGCATTAAAGCAGCAAAACATCACACACTCCTCACAAGTTCAAATAAATTAGAAGTTTAAAACAGACATTCAAATTTCTATTCAAGCACTTGGTAGAGATTGTCTGAGCCTAGGAATATTTGCATCAAGCTCTTTTGCAGCAACAGTCTGTAAGTATTTTTGCAAACTTGGGGTAAGATGGCAAACATGTCTCAGTTGCCTCCTGACAGCCCGAGTCTTGTATGGTACAATAATCCAGGTTTCTGCTCCAGCCTTCAGCTCCGGCTGGGTCAATACTAATTCAATTTCTGTCTCAGGGAATTCCCAGGTTGCCTCTTGGCAGGATTTCTGAGCTGAGTGGAAGAGCATTGTGTGAGGTTATATGTACTTGAGTGTGTCTGCCTGTTTTTTCGTGTGTGCACAGGTGTGTATGTGTGTGTGTGTGTGTGTGTTTGTGTGAAACTCTGCTGGAAGATTGTGTTGTTTTGATCGAGCTTAAACTGAAAGCCTTTCCCACAATTTGGAGTTTACATATTCTCACGCCACAATTTAATTGTTGTTTTGTATGTCAAAGGAATACACAGTTGGCTTGACACTTCCAACAATGCCAGCTCATTGTCTGCTGTGAATGGATGAATGAAAGGGCTCCCGCTTGGAGCCCTTAACCACCATAGCAGCCCTCTTCACACACATACCACACAGCGGCCATTTTGTGCCAGAGCCAGGCCGGGCTGTGCCAAGTGAGCGGCAGATGACATGACATTGAACCCCATTCCCTTCCACAGCTGTTCCACCTCACTCAGAGACATTCATACAATACAACATATTACAGCTTAATGCAGCTTAATATTGATGTATGTGTGTACACAGACAAACAGGGCAGCGGCGGTGGCGAGAGAGAAATTGGGAAAGAGATGGGTCCATATGCAGTCTAGTGATAATGCGAGAAGCCGATGATAATATCTGGGTGTTAAATTGGTATCGATTGACTAAATATCCTGACCAGGAGGAGAGAGCGGCTGTCCTTTCATGCTTGTACACGGTGTCTGCTCCGAGCTGCACTATGACTATCTGATCCATTTTAATACAGACATCCTGACTGCTGCTAGGCCTCGAACCAAAACCCATTTCCAGCTCAGTGTGCACACATCTCCCTGTGTTTGTGCTTCTCTGCTTTTAATTCGATGATAGAGGAATTTGTTATGCTGCTTTTATGTTGTCTTTTAAAACAAAGGATAACCGAAATAAAAAAGGAGGCAGGGTTCCCTTTAACTGCACACCCCTGCTTTAAAAATCAACAACATCCAAAGGCAACAACATGCCTTTCTCCCTCCAACACTTCAGTCACACCTAAAATCAACTCAGGAGTGGGAACAAAACAATGACCTATTTAGGCAGGAGGCCAGCACAGTGGTTGGTAAATGTTCTCACAGCCACTTCCACTGCTGGCCGGAATTTAGGTTTTTTTTTTTCCAGTCAAAGCCACTTTCACTACAACCCGATGTGAGCGGAAGAAAAGTCACAAAAAAACAAAGGAAAAAAAAATAAAATAAACCATCATGAATCATGTGTGAGGTCACAAATGAATCGAATCTTGGAGTGTTGTGTACCCTGCTACATTTCTGGGTTTTGTTTTTCCCAGAAGTGAAATTTATCACCCTCCCATCTTTTCTCAAGGAAACAAAGAGTTCCTTTTTACGCAAAGCAGCAGGTCACTTCCACACGTACACCTCACGGAGACATTGTGCCCCAAAATCAACTTCAACCAGCAACAAAGTTCCCAAATGTCAATTCACAAGCGCAAAAATCAGCAAAATCACTGCCCGGCATTGTTTTCTGACAGTGACAAAGCAGCTCAAGTGTACACACAGTTAACTCATCCACAGTTTGCCCTCCAGATAATACACTCAATAGCACAAACAGACAAAGCACATTTACAAAGAAAGATAAGGTACACAATCAGCAAACAAACACATCTCAGGATCTACACACAGGAACACAGCGCCGCAGCGAGTGAGACAATAGGCGTTGACACAGAAAAGGGAGAGAGACACTGACACAGTGATGACAGATGAGGAGAGAGGGAGAGCGAGAGGGAGGAGGGGGGGAGAGAGAAAGAGAGAGAGAGAGAAAGAGAGAGAGAGAGAGAGAGAGAGAGAGAGAGAGAGAGAGAGAGAGAGAGAGACTGCTTTGTTAGCAGGACAGGGAATAAAGTGGTAATTACCTCACTGTGGGTTTGTTGATTATAGTTCAGCCAGGTTCTCCATGTTAATCATTTACCAGGGGAAGACAGAGATTAGTACAGAGACAGACACACAGAGGAGAGATAGCAGACAGTGCGAGACAAATATTCACTTGCATGCACACACACACACACACACACACACAACAGAGGAAGACGAGCCACGGACACGCCGGCTTCTGGTGGAGAAATAATAAAAAGATATAAAAACAGAAATCAATCTAGAAGTGCAACCATCATCATCATGACAAGGCACCACTACAAACGCTGTCTGCTTTCACTGTACTGTACATTGCGCGTGTGTGTATGGGTGTGTGTGTGTGTGCGTGTGTGTGAAGGTGTGGCATGCAGAACGTGATTTACCTTGGTATTTAAACTACATCATTCATGAGTGCACACGAAGGGAAATGATGCATAAACAGAGTGGAGATTACACAGAAGACTTATGAGGGCTACTTTCAATAAAGATACAGAAAACCAATACAAATATTCATCTCCTCACGCACCGTTTAAACATGCCCCACTGGCTCGGAGCTCGGCTTAAGCCTTTGCCAGAACGTTGGGTGAGACAGAGAGAAGAGAAAGAGGAGAGACAGTTCAGCAGGGTTTGGACTGGGCTGGGGTTTGCTTTACATGTGTGTCCAAACTTGCTGAAAGCGTACAAGCGTAAGCAAGAGAGAAAAAAACAGGTAAGAAAAATCAGTTTTTAATACTCCTATTGTGCATTATCGCTCCGTGTAAATTCTTAAATCTGTTATTAACACCCGGCTAATCCACTGTTCTGCGAGAAAGAGAAAAACAAGAGGAGTCAGGAAGCAGGAGTCTCAAGTTTGATCCAGATCCAGAGGAACTGTTGCAACAAGTCTGCCTCCTGCCATGTCGGATAAGAGAGGAGAGCAGTATTAGAGGTGTGAGCCAAGAACAAGGGTAAGTCAGGGGACAGGGAAATGGAGGAGCTTATTTAAGGTGCAGCTTTGGGTGACATTTATTCTTGTTAGAGGAGTGTGAGCAGCCCTTATATAGACTGTAAAAGCCCCCTTCAAGTCATCTCTTGCAGGGAAAAAAGAGAAGTAATTCAATCCGTAAAGTTTTGGAGCTCTAAGTAAACTTTTTGACACCTCCTGAGTGAATTTATGAGGATGAATGAAGCACAAGGAGCAGACACTGTTGGATCAGCAAATATGGCAAGTCAACTTAGTTGGTCCAACAGGTTTTAAAGCACACGGTGGTACAAAAGAGGGGGCTTAATACACCTATAAACCAGCCTGAGCGAGCTACTCAAGGGAGCGCTGAGGTCTACTGTCAGCACACACACAAAACACATACTCAAGTTCAGAGCCCTCTGGTTATAATATTTTACTAACCTTTAACTGCTCCAGGAAGTAAAAAATAATTTCTCTTCTAATAAGGAGCTATCGCTCTGAGAGAAACGTTGTAATAAAACCGAGAACGATCATAAACTCACTGTTCATAAAATCATAAAAGAGGGCAATCGAACCACTTGAGCCTCGCAAGGAGAAAGCGACCTGCGTATTTGATTCAACCATGTTCGACGCTGACCCTGCAGTCAGTCCATCACTTTCATTCCAAAGCTTCATTTTTCAATCTGGAGGGTGCTAAATGTGTGCCAGTTAAAGTGTTTCACTGAGCCTTTGTTACAGCCATATAAGCCAGGATAGAACAGAGCAACAAGGCCCTTCAGTCTCCACTTCACTGCCCCCGCTTCATTAAAACCATAAATCTAGATGTCGAAGGAAAGGTGGCAAGAGAATGTCTTCAGTCTTTGGATTAAGAGGAAACGGTTTTCTCACCAGCTACAGTCGTGTTACAATGATTAAAACCTTTCACTGAACAAGTGTAGATAAAGCTAGCTCTTCTGTCTCTTAAGCTGCTCCACACAACACGCTGGCTACTTTAACAGTGTTAAAGAGTAAGGTACTACATATCCAGCTTTACAAGGTAACATCAGAAATGAGCAGAGCTGGTTCAAAATGAGACGCTCTGTCAACATGGTTCAGCTAGTTTAAGAAATTAAAACTTCAATGAAATTATTTTTTGGAAACAGCATTGAAAGAATAGCCTGTATCAAGTGATGTTAGCAAACAATGAGCTAACAGTTGCATATTACAAGCTCAGCTTGCCAGAGCAACATTAGCATGAATTTTATGTTGTTTCTGACGACCTCGGAATCAAAATCCAAAGTTCACTCCCTTATACTTGTCCTGTTTGGTTTCCGTAAACTCCCAAAGATTAATCAAGCTTTCTAAGTCTGCTAAATGCAACACAATAATAATAATAATAATAATAATAATAATAATAATAATAATAATAATAATAATAATAATAATAATAATAATGGGTAAACTTGCTAGCTGTCTGATCAAAAGTGCTAGCTGAAAGATGCTAATTGCGCTACACTGCCAAAGGGGACGGAAGTCTGATACTTCTTTAGGTCAACTTCACATAAAAGCTGTATGAGCTTTTACACATAATTTGTTTTTATTAATGTTGCTACAAGAAAAAGCCAAAAATACAAACAATAATCCAATCAATCCAAAAGCTTCTTACTTTGTTAAACGTTTTAAATATTGTAACAAAAGTTACACGCGCTTTATTTTCCAGTAATTTTAAGTGCCTTCTGTACCACTTGTGATGAGCAGATTCTTGGACACTCCACTGCAGCACCAAGCCAACAGAAGCCTTCTTCTCTCCTCCCCGAGTCTCTCTTCCTCCACCAGGCTACATTTACAGGCCTCAGGACAACCTGGCTGGCTGGCCAGGAGCTAATACAAAATATGGTATGGGAAAATGACTGAAGCTCAACTAATCACACCGCCAATATCCATCGCCGGGCAGGAGGGAGCCGTGAGAGATAAAGGGGGTGAGGGGGTGGACGAGCATGGAGGAAAAAAATGAAAAAGAGAGGAGGATGTAACAAGAGAGGTAATGAAGACTAAGGAGAGGAGAGAGGAGAAGGAAAGAAAGTCCTAGCAGTAAACCCAGGGGATTGTGCACCGGGTGCAACATCATGGCTCTGTTGATAGCTTTGTGATTGGGTGGTGTTGCTGATGAGAGTGATTCTCTGCCACAGTGGGTTACCACTGCACCGTGATGCTGATGGCATTGTGATTGTGTGGTGTTGCAGCCGACTGTGTGGCTCTGCCACAGGCTGTGACCATTCATCCCTGAATCTCTGGGGGACAAGAAGGTGCTTCCTAATCCTCACGGCGTTCCTCCACAACACATTTCTGTTGGATCCCAATTACAGGACTGGGTTTTACCCGCATGGGCACACTGAGCATAACCTTGGCTGACTTGAGTACAGGATGAGTCCTGCAGACCTGACAAAGGAGTCTCCGGGGAAATTATTACTCCCAGGAGTCATATTTTTGCCACAATTTGTGCATCCAGAAATGTAAAACACAACTGAATCTGTGATTTAGGAAGAGGTCTCTGTGGCCAGCGGCTATTGAGACAGAAGTTCATCCATCTTAAGGACCGTTCAGGGAATTAGGGCCTCAAGGAGAGCGAGAGTCTCTAAATAACTGGTGGATGTGTTATTTTGGGCAGTACTGGCCCTGCAGGTCCTGAACCTCAGCCCTTCAATTAAGCAGACTGAAACACCTGGATCAGCAGGTGAGCCTGACTCTGCCTTGCTAATGGCCCCTATCAACCTATTACACACACACACAAACATACTCGCCATCCCATTACCTAACTACACATTATCTTATATCCATCTGTACTTAAGCCTTTAATATGCACCTGTGTGCTCAGAATGTGATGGAGGACACTACTCAGAGAAGAAACCCTCACTTCTGACGTTATATGTATCCCTGGACAGGTGAAAGCCAGGGTTAGTCACGGTGATAAAGATAACTGCCTTCACTAGAGGGTGACATCTGGCCACACTATCTTAAACGAATCACTGTATCTCCACAGCTCAGTTCAGCTCACCATGTCAACATTAGGAAACCTGTCTGATAGCTCTAGGGTTGGTTCAGGTTTGAGATAATCATACCTGCCCTGCACCCCTCTTCAATTAAGAGCACGAGGACGTGATCTGCAGCATAGCAGAGATTCTTTGAGGAGACCAAAGCCTGACTCATTTAGGAGGAATTATTGTGGTAGTTGTGCAATAGGAAGGCAGTGCAAGTTCAGACCGGCAAAGTCTGTTCTATGCAAAGTAAGTTCACATGAAGTGAATTTTAACCTTCTCAAATGAAACCCCATTTAAAAATAAAGTAGCCTGAGATAAAATAGTTTTAGAGATGAAAGGAGCATCATTACGTGCACAGTGCTTCCTCACCTTGTGTTTGTAGAATTCCAGTACACGATGTGTCTCTTTGCCACAGCAGCAGATATGATGTTACAGAGGAAGATCGTTGCTTTCCAAGCAGGCAGATTCCCCGGGGTCCACATCCTGACCGCCGCGTGGGCCACGGAGAGGCTGTGCGCGCGGCAGAGAGACTAACGTGCAGATCAGGTGAGGAGACCCGACAGGGAAGAGGAGCGCGTCAACAACTTTTCTACTCTGCAGATTCACCCAGTCATGAAGAGAGTCCAAGTTGTGCGTTATCTGCTGCAAAAGTCTCGCATGATGTCAAAAAGGTAAAGTCGCTAAAGAGGGTTAAATCACAGACTGCAGGGAGGAAGGTGTGGACCTCCAGGGTAGAAGATTCTTGGTTGTTTGTCCACAGACCGCATAATGACTTTGGGTTTATAAACTTAAAAATACAAACAAAAAGAGACTAAATTTGATTGCAGAGGTCACGGGTTCGAGTGTAGCCTTCAGTTATGGGTCAAGCTATCACTTGAAACTGCCAGCTGGTTTGGCAGCAACAGGCTGCGGGGTACTGGAAGGGCGGATCCGCTGAGCAGCGGGCGGTGCCCGGTAAACTTTGAGCCAATCAGCTGACAAGGGTGTGGTGATGTGTGCTGCAAAGTTAAATCCTTGTGAGGTGCGCCGACTGGTGTGGGGAGACCGTCTGTCACTGTTCCAGTTTCAGTAGAGCCTGGACCATCTGTCCTCTTTTCCCCTCTAATAGCCTGACTGATGGTGAGCTGAGTAGTTAATTCAGATAAACCAGGGCTCAAACAGATCATGAGTTAATTGTTTCACGGTTTTGCTCCAAGGCACTAGGGCAGTAAGGCGCCTTTAAGCAGACTTGTTTTAGCAAACCGGCATTTCTTGTAGTCTTCCATTTCTATCTTTCACGTTGTAGTTACTGAATAGCATCAGAGAATACAAATGAAGGGCCACAGAGGGTTAAATGATGCGTTCAGGTACCTATCATGCAACATTGTCAAAGAGGTGGAAGTCACTCAACCTTTATGACACACTGTGTTCATAAAGTCCACATTCAGTATAGTAACACTTATCTAACCTGTGTGTGTGTGTGTGTGTGTGTGTGTGTGTGTGTGTGTGTGTGTGTGTGTATGTGTGTGTGTGTGTGTGTGTGTGTGTGTGTGTGTGTGTGTGTGTTGATCAGTATTAATTCTTTGCTTGTTGTCAGCCGCCCCGGGGGAGGATGTAGCGACAGTAATAACTGTGCCTCCATGGGCAAAAGCCACTGGTGGTCCTTTCTAATTATCTGATTCCCTAAGTGTTTATATGTGTGTGTGTGTGTGTGTGTGTGTGTGTGTGTGTGTGTGTGTGTGTGTGTGTGTGTGTGTGTAAGGTCATTCTCTCTCCTATTGCTCCAGCTCTATCACTCATGCTCATGCAGACAAAGCCTGCCTGTGCTGCACATTTGGCTATACTTCCTTCCTTTCTCATGCTTTCCCCTGCCTTTAATCGAGTGTGTGCGTGTTGCATGGTCTACATCTGTGTGTGGCACTACCAAGACTCATTAGCTCACTTCCTGGAGGTCCTGATCATTAATTTCCCATGATGCCTCAGTGCTCCTGTGTGGCTAATTTGTCCCCAGTGAGCTAGCTTTCCCTCTGCAGACATCGAGCAGAGCGCAGAGGAGCAGCTCACTCTGTGGGGTTCTCCCCTGTCTCTCCCTCATTGTGATTGATCAGTAACACCAGACAGTCCCTAACAAATTTTGTAAGTGCCGGCGGTTAATAATACTTTGGGAAAATTAATTCCACTCTCTCTTCTTTTCTCTAAAAAGGTCATAAACTTTCAATTTGAAATTGTCTGCAGAATATGCAGAATATAACAGTTCCAGGTTTTCTGAAGCTAACTCTCCTGTCTCAGTCTAAAAACTGTCCACTTTCCCCTCTTGACTTAGATTAGTCTGCACAGAAGAGTGCTTTTATTTAGCTCATGGGAGCACCAGTTAAAATGCTCACTAAAATAACACAGCTCGATGCATTTTGCACATACTCTTTGGAAATGTATTTTTCAGCACACAAACTTCTCCTCAATCCTCTAATCCTCCAAATCTTCCTCCCCTTCTCGTATGTATTTGTTTCACCTCCTGTGTGTCTGCTATCCATCATTATCAGCAGTCTTTCCTGAATCTTATCCTCTTTTTTTTACTTCCCCTCTAACCATCCATCCTAATCTTTCCTCACATTGATCTTTTCATTACAGCTCAAATATATTTTCCCCGTCTCTTTGCACAGTTTATTTCAGCAAACATTCTCTGTTACTCCACAAAGTCTTGACTTTATTCCCTGTTCTTTTATTTTCAGTTGAAGAAAATACTCAAAAACTCTTAACTATGACTCGATTATCAATGCAAGCAAATAAAAGCACAAAATTCAAACAAGTACACGCTGTTTCACCTGTGTAAAGACAATTCTGACGTGTTAAAACTGCTACGATAAGCAGAAAAATGTGGATCAGTGCAAAGATCTCAAACCTCACTCTGTGTTTAGAGGCTGATTGGGGGAAAAAAGGATTTCAGAGCTTTTAAGCAACTCAAATGGAGCTAAAAATGATTCATGGAAATGTCAACCCAAAGTCCAAGCCATATTGATTCTCTCCAGTTTTCTGTCCAATATTGAGACAGAAATTATTTCTGCCTTTTTGCTCTTGGTTTGAAAGGTGACATTTTCAATGGTTAACTTGCTTATTTGGATCTGCATGTGTGAAGAAATAAAGGATAAGAGTCAAGTACTCAGCTGTTTTATTTTTTCGTCATAAGTTTGGTTTAAGTGTCAATGCTTGACGTAGACTCCAGAATATCTCTCCTGGTCCCTGATAGATTCTTCATCTCTGTGGGGCACTGTGGACAAAGACCATCCATCCAAAACATATTTCTGTTTTGCTTGCTCTGATGAAAGTTTAGGAGTTGGATGCTGAAGTCCCCTTAAGATGTCAGATGAGATCTGGATTGCAAAAGCTAAAGCATAGCAGTCAATAATACCCTTTATGAATTCTGTAATCTTGGTAATGCTCTGTTAACATTTGAGAAAACAAAAACACTTGATAAAGTCCTAAAATGTTCAAGCCGGGCAGCAAGTGCGAATATAAACCGCTGAGATTTTCACCCAGACTTCTTGTGGGACTTTCAGCCAGCTCCTTTGTGAATTTCAGCAAAAAAGTCTGAATGTGAAAATGCAGCTGAAGATATTCTGGCACATTCTACAAAAGCAAGTAGGAAAGGTGATGAAATTCATATTGTGTGACTAGTGCAAGCTTGGAGGAGACAATTTACATAACAGGATGAATGAAAACATCAAAGATTGAAGGAGAAGAATCAAGAATGGCAAAAGTGTTTTTACATCCGTCAGTTTACTCAAAGCATTGGTCTTTGTTGTTTTGTACGCCACTTTGTTGTAAACGTCTTGCCCAATAATAAACTCTACACTCACTGACTGACAGACCAGAGGCACATTCCTGAGAAGTGTGCTTCCCATAACCACAGTCACATCATCAAGTTTGTGGTATTTCTGAAATAGACTTCACAAAGCCAAACTAAACACTTCCTGTGGGCTTACAGACATTCTTATTTTGAATTTTGTGACACTTTGGATGTGGTTGTTGATCATTTGCTGTTAATCATTCAACAGTCTTTGGATTTTTGTTTGTTTAGTTAAATATTCACATGGATGTCTGTCCAACTTTTGCTTGTTTGGTGAAAACTTAAAAACACTGTACTGTAAGACAAACTCATAATAAAGATGTCATTTTTTCCTCAGGCAACATGTGATATTATAAAGTTTGTCCCATTTCTCTTATTAATATGAATTCAAGCCCACACAGAGTCATGCCCTGCACAGCCGTTGCCACTGAAGTTTGTGACAGTGGACCAGCTTCAAGGTGGAAGTTGGATTGGGCCACTGTGGCTTTTGCTGCATGTTTTTGGTTTCGTGTTTTGTTTGCATCGTAAGACTCAACCCTGTCCCCTCCCTGAAAACTTCACCCTGTCAGAGGCATGTATGATGAGGCAGCTCTGGAACATGTTGAGGGCAGTGCATGTTCAGTTTTTCATGTTCTGGGTTCTTGTAGTCGTATTACATGAAGTTATACTTGTAATTTGTTATTTCTTAAATGTATTTTAAAATTTGGATCTCCCTAAGTGTTTTTTCTTTTTCAGTTTTCCCGTTGTTCCCACCTCTCTCTCTCTCTCTCTCTCTCTCTCTCTCTCTCTCTCTCTCTCTCTCTCTCTCTCTCTCTCTCCCTCTTATTTAGTATAGGAGTGTCAGTAGCCTCTAAATCCTGTTATCTCCACATATACAGGCTGACACCAGTCACTCACTAGAGCTGTAATCACAACCATACACAGAAATATACACTCATAGCACACATACTCACACGCAGCATGACACACTTCTTTCCCTATACCACTCTGCTTTTTCCTGTAGTGCAAAACACACACACCACCACCAAACAGGGACCGGCCCTTTTCTCTGTTGTCTGATGTTTTTTGGGGGTCTCAGTGTTTTGATCGGCCTGCATGTTGCAGCACATCTCATCCTGTCTATCACTCATCGTTTGAGGGCTCCTGCCTCTTGTAAGATATGTCGTCTTCACCTGTCACTCTCCTCTCTCCTCACTCTCTCCTTCACTCATACTCTTACCTCTTTCCGTTTCTTTTAGGGCCCTCAAACTTGGAGAGTTGTTTGTTTTATTTCACATAAAAATCAGTCAGGATTATGATGCTGTTCTGTCTCCGATAACTCCATAAACAAATGCACTCACCCGCCACAAACACACAGGTTTAAAAAAAAGCACCTCTTTAACAACTTTTTCTTTCTTTCCTCAACTTTATTTTCTTCCTTTTGGAGCTGCTTATTTCCCTTTTTGTTCTCTGTGCCGCCTACCACACTTATTAGCGACAGTGCCAATTTTAAGGGGTCATCACTTTACTTGTGTGTTTTCTTCAGTCTCACCTTTTCCTTTAGAAAAAGCACGTCGTGTTCGGACTTTTTTTCCTCTTCCCTCTGCTCTTTTCCAACTGCTTTCTCTCTCTCTTTCTCGCTGCGTCTCAGTTCCGTAATTACAGCTCTGGACTCAAGCAGTGATGGTAAATGCTTTTTCTATTCCCCTCTCCATCACTCCCCCTGAATCTCTGTCTTTTTCCTTTTCTCACCAAGCAAATTACATCTTGGTTACTATAGAGACGTGTTTATTGAATGCTTTTTACCATACCCCCCCCACTCCCCTCCTCTCCACCTGTCTTTCTCTGTGTTTCTTGCTCCCTGTGTATTGATGGTCATCCATGTCTTCTCTGTGCTTCATTTATCTTTTTTTTCTTTTTTTAAATTTCTAGAGTCGCCTTTTGTAAAGAAAAGATGAGGATTGACCATGTCTCATAGATTTTCTTTGCAGTATTTCAGGCCATTGTTGCTGTGACATTAAAGCAGAAAAGGCATCATGCTCTCTTTTAAGGCGTGCGCTATCCATTACTATTGACTGTACAAGTGGCCCCTGATGAGTACACCCCTCTGACTTTCCTCTCATTACAGATAGTGTATACTCTGCTTAACTCCCTCTTTGTTTGCTTGCACCTTTTTTTTCTATTCATCTCTTTCACCAAACTTCTGAGACTTGCGTTCTTGTGTTCCCCCTTTTACCTCTATTATTATATTTATTAGGTGAGGGGATCAAACAATAGAAAAATAGAAAATGTATTGATAAAAAGAGTAGAGAAAACTGCATTGGCTTTAACAGCTGATCTTTGATGTGACGATGAAATCATGCCTGAAAATGACCTTTGTGGTCACAAGTGGCAAGAATATACGACACATTCTGAAAAAGAGAAATTTGAAGTCAAAGCCGTTTCATACAAACTTGGCTACAGTTTGAAAGTAAGCTTTTTTGTCATATTGGTTGAAATAACAAATGTGCCACTTTGATGAAACTTGAGGGAGAAATTAAGAGCTACCAAAAAATGCTTGTTTGCAAAAATAAAAAAGATGAAAAGGTTTCTTGTTATCAGAAGTTTTTTGGGTTACAGAGCTGAGAAAACATGCACTTGTGAGGTAAAAACAGACAGTTTGTCAGATTGCTATGTTCAGTGTCGAGAAAATTGCGCAGCACTGTAAAATAAACCGCTTATTATTGGGGAAAATTGTGGTGAAAAGCTGAAAATAGTTGTCTAAGCTCATGAAAATGTGAAGATGACTGGTTTTCATGGGACTGTGATGTTTAAGATAATACACAGAGCTCCGGTCTCATGTGCTGAACAAGTACTACAAGAGTGCATAGCAGAGAAAAAAAATAATTCTGCATGTAATATGAAACTTTGAGCTCATATAGAGCTGGTTAATGTTTTTACTGTTGGAGAGAGTTTGTACAGTTTATATTCAGAAGATGCTGGTTTCATAGCTGACATTCTGATCTGTGTCATATTGGGAAAAGAAGAGGTGTATGTATAGTATAGTCAAGGCCAGCTCTTTATGCCCCTGCAGTTTCTTGCTTTCAGTGTAAATGTTAAAGTTGTTTAGTTTCTGTGCTGGTGTCAGAGGAGGTAACGAATGGGTAACAGGGACAGAAGAGCAATATGTGTTTGCATGTGAAGTTCCTGCTGATTGTTTACATGTTGTGGCTCTCTTGTACCTTTACCGCTGGAAGAGGTACTGGAAAAGGTAACGGCTAGCATTCTCCTTAATCCCATTTTGCTTGTGTTGTATGGGGCCATTTCATTAATCATTTTTGTTATGTTGTAAACTTCTACAGTCTGGGGCATCAGTATGGTAAGCCATTAAGAGGAGAGGCCTGAATTTTCCTCTCTATCCACTGTTCTGTCCACTCTAAGGGCATCAAAAGCCAGAAAAAAATGAATACAATGAGCAGAACCTGAATATAATGCTGACCCCAGCTTGACCTCTGCATCACCATGCCTCTATCCAGTTTACCATCAGGCTTTATGAACTCAACGTCACTTCCATCACACAACAGAGGCAGACACGGACAGGAGAGGATAGTTGCTGTAAAAGAAAAAAAAGGTGAAGGCAGGTAAAGGTTGGTTAGCCGTGAATTTGGTAAAAGGACATCACATAAGGTAAACTATTTCAGACCTGCACCATCATCCTGCTCTGCTTCAGTTCGTGTCCTCTTTGGGCCCTTCTGGAGTCAGGCTTATATCTCTGCTGTCTTCATTTTACTTAGAGGCTTCACAGAAGCAGCAAAGTGAGAATTGTATAAAGCCCACAAAAAAGCATGTGGAGGACAGGAGATGGTACTGACAGCTGGCCATAAGTCCTGAAATGCTGTAAAATTTCAGAATTTGAAGGTGTCAGTGTTCAGTCCCTCCAGGACTAAAATCGCTGATTAGACTGCAGCTTTTCTAAAAAGTTGCAGTGCATGTTGCCAAGTTTTAAGGTGTTATTTTCTCGCAGTAAAACTGCAGCAGTTATCAAAAACAGCAATAGTAGATGCAATTTTATGTAAATAAAGATGTATACCACCACAATGTTGCAAAATAGTTTCATGCAGAACATTATTGCCTTCCACAGTCCTTAACTGTAGAATTCAGAGTCTACAGCTTCATAAACAAAGAAGCCAGTTTGACAGGGGACTGACTGCTATGATTAAAGAAACTTGAGGGGGTTGCTGAAACTATTATAATTGGTCAAATTTGCAAATAAGTTGCAGTGATTGGACAAAATTGCAAAGAGCTCACTGAGATTTGCCTTAATTGTTGTGATCGCAATATTGCAAGCTCCTGGAAGGACTGAGCATTCCATGTTTTGGATTCAGTGTCTTACATCTTGAGCATCAGTGGAACATGAGGATTCCCGGTTATGGCTCAGATGAGTTCCAGCCATTTAAGAAGGCCTGCATCACAGAGGCTCACAAACAGAGAACTGCACTGATCCACAAGACAACCTAAAAGTCTCAAGACTTTACACTAAAAAGTTGTTCTCACATTGTGTATCGTCTGTTCATTTTGTTTGTTTTTTCCCCTGGAACTGCTTGAACTGACAGAGGACCATAGTTGTGACACTCTTACAAACTCACTTGTCAAACAATCCCAGCTTGTGTCTTTTTGTATAACTGCTTCTTCCATCCTGTTTCCATATTCCTCTTCTTCCTCTCCTGTCTCTTACTTCCTGTCTGTCCTCTCATGTTATTCTCCTGTGATAAGTCGAGTCATATGTGAGAAAAAGGGGACACATGCAGCTCTGTATATTCATCTGTCCTCCTGTCCCTTCCGCTCACCGCACTGCTCTCTGCCGCAGTTTCTTTGCTCTTTCTCTCTCTGCGCCGGCACCCATCCTCACCCTCCATCACTCCCACATTTCATCCTGTCCTCTCCCTCTCTGTCCCCCTACTGTACTGCCTCTCCCTCTGTTCCCCCTCGCAGATGGGCCGTGTGAACCCTCTGTAGTAAAATTAACTTTGAGATGAACGAGGCTACGGCTGTTTGCGCATGCAGTCTGATATTCTGCCAAAAGCGCAGTGAAGGTTATGTCTTGATCTATTTACTGCCAAGACTCTTCTGCGACTCGCGGCATCTCGATTTATGCTCTGGTTGCTAAAAAGACACAATACTTTCTGTTGCCAAAAAAAAAAAGATTTCCAGGCAGCGGGGCAGTCTCATGTTTGAAGTGACTTTGTCGTAACAACACATCAAGGTCTGAACCCAACAAAGGACATAAATCCCTCCACCTGCTCAGTAATATGGCTCCAAATGAGATAAAGGAATAATTGATTCTTCACTTTTTTTTCCCCACACCATCATGCTTTGACTGGAGCGACCACCAAACACTGTTACAGTGTTTTCTCACATTATTTTCAGATCAAACTATAGAATAACTGCCGTTACATGCTTACACTGAAACTGAGAGAATCAACCCTAGCAGATAAGTGTTTCTTAAATTGAAGACAAGTTTCCTCTTGTTTAAATCTCTATTTATTCACTCATTCCTTGCTTGTAGCCTTCTTTATTAATTGTACACACACAAGTGCTTTCCATTTTGTGTCTTTGTGTCTGTAATCTTTCACTGTCGCTGTGTGTTTTTATGAGCAGCATTCTGAAGGGGATTTGGCAGACATGCTTGTATGGTAGGAACTAAAAGCAAGTTAATTGTTCCCTTAGGAAGCGTTCAAACAGGCCGGACCACTCAGAGTTATGGGCAAAGGATAAAAATGCAGATTTTTTCTTTTTCCCTGTCAATGACTTCTTTTTTTTTTCGTTTCCCATCAACGATTTTCTCTGTGAGTTATTACTGCGGAACCAGGCCCTACAGTGTGTGTGTGTGTTTGTGTGTGTGTGTGTGTGTGTGTGTGTGTGTGTGTGTGTGTGTGAGAGAGATCTGTCATTAAAGCCCCTCTTCTCAGCTGTTCTTACATCACATGGTTTGACAGGTTAACAATAAATACCCCCAAACATTTAATTAAATGGGAGATGCACACGTGTTTTCCAGTAATCCCACTTCATGCTCTGTAATTAACTCTACATTCACTTTCACATTAAGAGCAGACAAGCTATTAAAGCTCAGACAATATTTTCTTACAAAGCCGTAAGACTACACAATAACCCTGATCAGACACATTTAGATCCAAACAGACTGAGAGCGAAATGAACAAGAGTATCGAGGTTCTTTTTACAGGTTTGGTAGCTCCCACTCGTCGATTTGTTGTCTCCTGGTTTGTGATTTGAATTATTAATTGCTACTTACTGTCTGATTGCTTTGAGGATGTGGATTCTCAGACTGTGTTCTGTGGCGTTTTTTTCCCCTCCTCTGAAGATGGGGGAAAGTGATATCTCCTAATGATCGCCCTCTCGTTCTCTCTCTCGCTGTCTTTCAGTAAATGAGGGAAAGTGATATGGCCCTCTAATGACTAGTGTGAATAATTGCCGTCTAAATAAAGGCTCTGTTTGGTGCGAGAAATCTCCTGCCCTGTCTCTCAGTATTTCTTTCTTTGACTCCAGTGGACCCTCTTCTTATAACAACAATCACACAACTTTCTCTTTTTGTTGATTTCACACCTTTTATTTGAAATTTTCTTATTTTCCTCAATGGTGTATTCTATAGTCAGTCTGTCCAGTGCATGTTTGTGAGGTAATCTAACATACAGCCTTTTCAGGATGTATTTCAAAGGTCAAACTTTTCTTCTGGGAACCAAAGTTAAAGGTATAAAAGCAATTATAAATAGATGACTAACCTTATTCCTGGTGGTCTGGACTTTTTTAGATCATAGAGAGGCTCCAGTATCAAACTCAGTTTGTTTCATCTCTTGATTAAAACCGCCCTTGATAGGTTCAGGTATTGTGTAACTATTAAAGCCATGACTGTGAATGTGTTTCTGAGATACTTTTCTTGAAGTCCCTGTGAGGAGTTTCTAAGTGATCTTGGAAAAGTCTCACTCCTTGATATACGCCTGGTCATAATCCTCAATTTAAGATAATTATGTATTTCTAAATGCTATTTCTTAGTATCCATGGTCAAGTCGTCCAGTACCAGATTGATATACGGCACGAAGAAATCGCTATGACAGCATCACGCCAGCCAACAAAATTTAGCAGTTAGAAGACAGATCTGTGTTTTTCTCTGCGGTAAAGAATTTCTGTGATTTATTTTGTAGTGATGGTGGACACTGGAGCTGGACTGTCAAAAAGAAAAAGGACAGAAGAGCCGAAGAAAGCTTAACAGGAGAGTGATAGAGCACGGGCTGAAACACAGATTAAGCTGTTTGTGATAATGTCCATTCCATCCCACATGCAGCAGTTATACTGCAGTGATCTGTTCAAGGTTGAGTCTATCAATAAAATGAGGAGCCAGGTGACGTTAGCTCAGGTTGTAGCTGATAGATGAGCATTGGCAGGACATAACAGAGGATGCAGTGTTGTTGCACAGCTGTGAGCTAAATATAACCTGGTACTAAACTATGGTACAAACTAAGTCTACGAAATCTGCTTGTTGTCATGTTTCAATCAGTAGCACTACATTACTAAACACATTACCTCGTCACTTTGGATCTGGTAAAAAGTTGTCTTGAACAAAGAAAAGTTGTGTTTTGAAGAACTTCTGATGACTGCATAGATTTCATATATTCAGACCAGAGGTTTCCACTTTATGTTTGGTTGCAAAGAAAAAGAATGAATTGACTTCTATATTTTAAATCAGCTTCCTGAAAACAGCACAAAGTTTTGTCCCCCAGGGAGTCGCACAAGACTTTGCAGAGCCTCTTTGTTGATTTCGCGCTTCTGTCTCTGCTTTCTTCCCTTCACTGTGTATCACTTGGTCATGTTTCCCTCTTTCATCATGTTCTCTAGTTAAAGTCTTACTTTTTAGTCTTCTCCTTCCCTCTCCCTCAAACCAGATGGTCCATTTTTCATGTGCTTGTCAGTTTTCACATCCCCAGTCCATTACAGCTGTTTGGAGTGAGCGCGCACATGTATTTTTCTCAGAACAGATCAGAGAGGAGCTCAAATTGACATCCATTTTGGGCTGCACGTTTAGCTTTTATATCCTCAGACCGAGTGAACGGTGAGAGGAACCGGAAGACATGAAAGAGTGGGAGAGTGCTGTGGAGATAAAAAGAAAAAGCAGCAGAAAAACTCGGCTGTCTGTCCGCGCGTTTATTTTGTGCTTACTAAAGTTCTTCTTCTCGCGCGTTCTCTCTCTCTGTGTCCAAGTGAGGAGGAGCTGAGTTATTAAAACGCCAACCTTTCCAACAAGAGGCAATAAATCAAACTAAATATCTAGGGGAGAGAGGGAGAGAGAGGACAGGGTTGGAAAAGGAGAGAGAGAGAGAGAGAGAGAGAGAGAGAGAGAGAGAGAGAGAGAGAGAGAGAGAGAGAGAGAGAGAGAGAGAGAGAGAGAGAAAGAGAACATGGAAATGAAAAATAGGGAATGGATAAGTTGAGAAGGGGGATTTGATGAGCAGAAGGCTTGGGAAAGAGGGAGAGCAGACGCAATGAGAGAGCCGAATTATAAATTGATGTCGAGGATGAGCGAAGAAGAACATAGCGAGGAAAATAATGAGAGTCTAAAACCGGCCAAACCAAAGACTGCCCTCCTTCATCCACTTTGATTGCAGACAGACAGGCTGGCCAGTCAGGGTTAATTCACTATCACTGCAAATCAGTCAGCTGGCCACTGATGTCTAAGTAAACATAAATGTTGTTTTTTTTCACTCTGATGGAAACATAATGTCAAATGAAATATGACTAATTATCTAGAGAGAAGTATCCTGGAACAGATGGCTATCGAGTAATCAAGTCTGATTCTACTTACAGTTTCTGACTGTTTAAAAAAGGGTCCATTTGACACTGTTGCTCGTGCCAGGATGAGCCCTGATCGCTTTGATCGCTTGTGGTGGGTTGATGTTGGGTCTTTTGTTTGATATTATGAAGGTTTTGTCCTTTAAGTATCCTACAAAGCTTGTGCTCTGATCAGGGCCTTTATACACATATAAACATGTATTGGTTGTTTAAGTTTTTTTTTTTTTTTTTAATAAATGAATAGATCTGGATAAAAGAGATGGTTTCAGACCTTGCAGAATGATGAAGGTTGAATTCGGTAGCCAGAGAAAAACAACAAAACATGAACTCTGCATCATCTGGAAGAGAGAAGGGAAAGATAAAATAACAGAGATGGTTAAAGTAATAAAAGCTTTTAACAAGAAAAATGGTAAGTATAAAAATATACGTATAAGTGAAAGAAAATCAACACAGGCACAGGTTTGGCTTGTTAAGTCGGGTTTTCAAATACTGGGCAGCCTTAATTCTCTTTCAGCCTGAGGGATCCTTTCCCACATGTTCTCCTCTCTCTCTCAGTTTCCTGCTCAGTTCACTCTACTGTCCTTTCCAAATCAAGAAAATATACAACAATAGAGTAAAATTATTCAATTAATAAGAACATAAAGCAACATTTAAGATCAGTTTAAGGATTTTATAACACTTTATTTTTGAAGTTATTGAATTTAAAAGTTTTGCCTATTTTGGGACATGGGTAGCTTGACTGACAGTTGTGCCCCCTGTAGCGGTCTGCAAAGGGGCTAAAGGCCCGCCTCTATTACTCATCCTAACTTGAGTGAAGCAAGGTTGAGTCAGCTTTTTAAATATGGCACCCGCTGATGATGAGCTTCGAAACTTTGTATCAGAAACAGCCTTTGGTTAAATCTCTATCAAATTACACTGAGATTTGGTTCTATCATTTTATTGCCAAAGCCATTTTCTTCTGATGTTGTGAAGCAGGGATCAAACAGATATGGAGCGACAATTCAACTAGACTATGACCTGAACTGAGACACAGGAAACATCATCTTAAACAAAATAAAGTTTCAAAAGCAGAGAATGAAAAGTGAAAAAAAAAAAACATTAAAAACATATTCATAATCTAATGGAATCAGCAAATTATGTCAGATAACCTTTCTTTTGCAAAAACTTTCTCATATAATTTCCACTATAATTTGTGTACCCACTGAACCCTTTTGTCATACCATGAGTACCCCCTACCTCATGTGTGTTGATGATTCTTCAAAAGTAGAATGTAAGACAACTGATTATTAAATGAAATATATTTTATTTTATCTCCTTAATTTGAATATTTAGTTCACTGGAATCTTCTCCTTTTGACTGAAATTAAACATAAAAACGAATAATATTTTGCCTTGAAAATAATTGGATAAACATAAAATCAAAATAATCAACCGGCCTTTGTTTTATATATAACGCTTGTAACATTTACCACAAAAAATGGAGCTCTGTTGAATGTAAATCCCCTTTGAAAACAGGCATTTAAACTTTGAAGAGCAGGAACAAAACACTTAAAAAAATAATATTCAGACTCACTTTTGTAGTTTTGTTTTCTTTTCATGTGTCATCTAAGCTTTAATGAGGCACTTGAGCTTGCTTGTCTCATATGCTTTGCCAGTTCCGAGGACGGTGTGGAAACAGCTGTTACCAGGCTGTTCCCAACATCCAGTTTGTTCCTCTGCTTGTTTTGGTGTGTGTCAAATATGAGAAGGTCACCTCACACATAAGAGTAGAACTGAAAGGCAAAAGTTCAATCGGTGAATGTTTTCCCAGTTCAGGATATTCCTTCTCCACATCACACTACAACTCAGTCAATGTCTCCTCAGCATTTGCTCTTTTCAGCCCACAGTCAGATGATAAATCCATCAGTTGCTTCTGCTGCCTTACAGGAAGGTTGTTGCTGCTCTCGCTCACAATGAATGGGTTCCTTACCCAATCCAGTCTTTCTGACTTTCTTCAGTGTCCTGAAAATACTGGCTGAAACCAGTGCAGGGTTTGGACAGATGTGCTGTCCAAACTAGTGGTGGGAAGGTATGCATTGAGTGGTGGGAAACAGCTCATTTCTCCCTCATGAATTGATAGGTTGAGCATGTTAAAGTTTGGTAAACACATTAGTGAGATATGCCAGGTGCTCGACCCACTTGGCATCTTTAAACACAACAGCAAGAGGATGCAGGTGCTCTATCAAAAACCATAACTTCACTGCGAGTTTCATGAAGTTTCTGTAGTGATTCCCACGAGACAGCCAGCGGACGTCTGTGTGAAGCAGGAGCTGTTCATGCTCTGTGCCGCTCTCATGGAAAAGACTTTCAAACAGTCTATGATTCGATAGCCAGGAATGGATGAAATTTATAATCTTCACAGCATCATCCATGACAGCACTTAAATCAGGGCTCATTCTTTTATTAGCCAGTGCTTCGAGATGAATAATACAATATATCTATTTAAAGTTGGGTGTCAGTACACCGTCAGTACAGATGTGGCTGCAGGTTTTCTACCTCAGATCATGTCCTGTGAAGAAGCTGTCTATAACCTGGAAACTTCTTCCCCAGTTGTCTTCCCTGGCAGCCTTATACTAAATAAAATATGCTCATTTATGTCTGACACACAACAAAGGGCAGGAGCTGAGCATCTCTACTCACATCTGTCATTTCATCCAGCTGTAAAGCCAATTGACCAGCTTGTTTTATTTTGTTCAGTAGTATTAATCAACATATCACAGATCTGACAGGACACAGTGTTGCTCAACAGGGGAACTCTTTGGAGTGTGTCAGCTACTTTCTTGTCAATCATAATTTCAGCCACAACAGTTGCAGCAGGGAGAATCTTCAAAAATTGACCTATGGTTAAGCCACACCCCCCTCCACTCGCTTGGACAATGAACATTCAGAGACAGGCGCTATAGCAGGTGTCATGGTAGGAGACATTTCGCAGGATGCTATTGATGTCTTTTGGAGACAGAAAGATTATATATAATCTAGGAGTCACCAAAAGGGTCAAAGCTACATATTGGAGGGTTACATTAGGCCCTATTTACACAACAACGGTTTTAGGATGAAACGCAAAAGTATTGCTGAGTTTTGGCCTCTTGTTTACATTGAAACAACATTTTAGCCAACCTAAAATAGAAACTTTTTGAAACAGCCTCCAGAGTGGAAATTTTTTGAAATGCAGCAGCCACCGTTGTCGTGTAAAACAGCAAGCTGGAGTTTTCATTGGAAACGCTGACGTCAGGCTCTGCTTTGCATATTTCACTTTCACTGTGGGACTTTTGGTTGCCATGCATGAAGCGTGACCTTAACCACTAGGCCATCTACGCTCCTAAACTAACATTTTTTAGACACATCTTTGTTTCTGAGCACTATAATCAAAGCAATAAATCAGAAGAATAACTTTGAGAGAAATGTACTGCCCAACTGTGACATGCACACCAGTTTTCCCTCTTTTTTAACTTTTCAAATTATTACATTTATTCTACATTACTAAATTTATTTCAGCAGGTTTGACTCTTCTACTAAATAGCGATAAAGCAGATATGAATTGGCCATACAGAGGAAGCCTGGGATGCTCGGGACAGGAGAAGCAGTTTGAGCATGACATGAGAGCTCCGGGGGTTAAGTGGAAACATGATTCAGGGCTCTTTAGAGGCTGTTTTTTCCCCTGCCTCTCTCTCTCTCTCTCTCTCTCTCTCTCTCTCTCTCTCTCTCTCTCTCTCTCTCTCTCTCTCTCTCTCTCTCTCTCTCTCTCTCTACATTTGTCTGCAACACTTAGTTTGAAAAGAGGGACATCAGTAATACACTACAGGACACACATGCTTACTTTATACTCATTTCTGTTAGTATGCTGTATGTGACCTAGAATTTGTAGCTTCGGTGTGTGTGTGTGTGTGTGCGTTCGTGCATGCATGTGTGTGTGTGTGTGTGTGTGTGTGTGTGTGTGTGTGTGTGTGTGTGTGTGTGTGTGTGTGTGTGTGGCTTCTGGGATACTTCAAGGGTAACAGAGGGGCTCAGGGAGCATGAAAAAGAGATGGAGTAACTATCTCGTGCTGTCTTACAACATCTCTTCCCGCAGTGAGACATGGGATGGGCTTGATTTCACTACAAGCATTTCAAAAAGAAAAAAAAAACAATTATAAGAAATAAAGTATGGGAATAAATATGTATTCTCTTTTTAGGGGGAGATTTGAGTAAGAGGGTAATATTTTGAAATTATTTGATGTTTTATCCCCCTTTGATGAAAATCAAAGTGTAAAAGAGAAATATTCTGCATTTGACTGTTGGGAAAAAGATGATTGAAGGTATTACTATTTAAAAATCATGAGAAAAAAAAACAATATTTTTGTGTAATTTTAGCTTTTTTTAATTTCAGCTGGGTTTATAATTCATTCCATTCAGTTCAGGATTAGAATGTGAATTTAGACTCTTCTTGAACCAAAGGTGTGAAAACCTAGCCTAACCCACCATAACATTTTGTAATGTTCATTTTTTTAAACTGTATCACTAGTTGTGAACACCCACTTCTTAAATTTTGAGTAGTTTAAGTCAGAGGAAACTTTTACCGCTTTTTCTATCATGACTTCACTTTCCACTCTGTTTGTGTGCTCAGACTCCGGGGTCTGAGTGAGAGTTGACCCTTAGAAATGGACTAGAAAGGCAGTGGTGTCATCTTATTCTGCTGCAAGCCTGAAAAACAACTGTGAGTGCATGAAAACAAGATGATGAATAATGGAGAAGCAAACAGATCATTTGGGGAAAACATTGGCCTGAGACTATTGTTTGCTGTTACATGGAATTTTTAGAGTGCATTTTTTGTATTCTGAAAAGTAAAACTGCATATTTTATATTGTTTTAAATTGTGTTATAATTTTAATTTAGAAGTATAGCTTTGGATATAACCTCTTCACTGACTGTGTATGTCTCCAGGCTTTTCTCTTCAGCATCTCATTTTTGCCTCTTCATGCTTGAGTATCTTAAAGGGGCTGTGAGGAGTATCTGTCTGAAGTGGATTGCAGTGGCACCTTCGGCTGGAATCGTGCGCACACTAGTGTGATGATGTGGTTCTTAACAAGACGTGTGTATGTTTTGGAAATTAATGGAGATCAGATGGTCTTTTGAGCACTACTTTTCTTTGTTCAAAACAACTTTTTTTTTACCAGATACAATGCAACAAAGTAACATACAGTATTTATCAACAGTTACACAGCTCTGTTGTTTGAAACATGACAACAAGCAAACTTTGTCAATTGCTACTGTAGTTAAATAGTGCTGTCTTTAGTGCTGCTGGCAGGAGATGTATCCGTATGCTAACATGTAGTGTTTGGGAATCCTTATGTCCTGCTCATCCTCCAAGCAAAGCTAACTTCAATTTATTGATAGTCACTCCATTTTAATCAGATCACTGCAGTATACCTGCTGCATGTGGGTTGGAATGAACATAATCACAAACAGCTTAGCCCATGTTTTTAGCTTTTAGCTCGTAGTTTAGCTTTTTAGCCTTTAGCCTGTGCTACCACTCTCCCGTTTAGTTTTTCTCTGCTTTGACCTTCTTTTTCTGTCTGACAGTTCAGCTCCAGTGTCTGCCGTTACTATAAATTAATCCCAGATTTTTACGATCAGTCATATAGACTTTTCAAGGTGACTTAGGAAGTCCCACACAGCAGACTCACAGTCCCTTTAAAGGGACATGACAAAGCAACATACATTAAAAATATTTTAACATTAATGAATGGACCTACTTCAGCTCTGTACTTTAAGTGCTTCTTCATACACACAAGCATGTCATCCACAGGAGGTGTCTAGCACGATGCGCTGCTGCTAATTGAATCACGTATTACATTTCCTGGAGGATTACTTTAGCCTGGGAGGCTGGTGACTGCACGGCCGGTAAGACAGTGGGTGTTTATGCGTTCACGTGTTTATTGGGACCGAGAAGCTTGGGATCAATTATTCATCTTTTGTGCTGCTCAATCAGATACTGAGGAATCCATCTCTCCACCTGCAGGGATTACAGAGGTGTGGAGATGGGACACAGTGCGGTGGGTTCACAGTGAATCAGCATGCTGCTGTTGTGCTGGCCGGGAGGAATCTCAATGTGTTTACTGGTGGAAGACTGACTGATGCTCAAACTGGTCTTACTGGTGGCAGTGAAGTCACAGGTGATTGGTGATAGCTGAAAGAATTTCAACCTCTGTGACCTCTGAGAAGGCACATAAATAATGAAACTTACCCTGATAAGCATCTGAGCCTTCAATTAAATATTAAACAATGATGCAAATTTTGTTATAAAAGGCCCAAAGATTCACGATCGGCCCCTGAAAACACGTTTTAGTCTTTTTACAGAATCCTCATTAACTCCTGATATTCTCCAGAAACGGATGCTAGACATTCAAAAGTTTGCAGTGAAAGCCACAATGAATTGTCTACAACATGACGGTGAGAGAAGCTCCTCTGACAGTCTGATTACAGTATTTTAATTTCTTCATCTGAGGTGTCCTTGTCTTCAAATTGAATCTCCTGCTTTTGTCTTGGATGTTTTATTCATCCTGTTACAATCTGGTGTTCACATCACACTGCAAAAACTGAAATCCATGTTTCAAGATATTAAAAGAACAATTTCAGTCTTGCCAAAATGACGAACAGAAGGAAATCTTTCATTGTCGTGCTGCTAACAACACTGAAATTCTCTGTACCTTTTACATCAAGAAGAAATTGTGTATCTGTCAGCGCTATATCTCTTAAACATCTCAAGAGTTTTGGTTGTGTCTTTTTAATGTATAAATTGCTGGCACTGCATTACCATTCCACAGGTGTTCTCAGGTCGCCTCAACATGATGGTCAGGTAGACAGCAGCTTGTTAGCGGCTCCAGCTCTGAGCACACTGGAGAAATTGGGAGTCCACTGCTCGTTGTGTCTGACCCTGCAGAAAGCACCCCACACAGTGTTCAGGCTGGTGTCAAAGGTCAGGGAGCAAAAAGTATGAAATAAATATTCAGACATGGAGCCCCAGAGGAAAGAAATGAATGCTGAAAAACATTTTACAATATTTATGCTTGCTTTAGCTGTTTTGACTGATATTTGACCAGACAAAGGGAGCACCTAAGTCACCTAGAAAAAGACCGTCTGAATCTCCTCTTTAATTCTAACTCTCAGACAACAGATCACGTCTTAAGAGATGTAATGGACTCTTCATGTTGTCAAAAGAAGCACATTTTATAAAGTAGTTTTGAAATGTGTAGCAGTTTAAAACCTGAGCTCATGTACTGTTTCATTAACTTCAAAAGAATGTGTAAAACTGGGAAACTTTAAAAAATGTATATTTATGTTTAGATGTATATCATGACTTCTTCCCAATGAAAGAAAGATGTTCCTTTCATAAAACTTATATCTTGAATTTTGCTTTACCTTTGGCAAACTTTCTGGAAAACTATTTTTTGGCCAAAATAGTCACATTTCCGTTTTCTAACTGTGAAACAAATGACCTTGACTGTCTGGAAAATGTGAAAAAAGCCTTTTTTTTGTTGTCCTCCTCCTGTTTTTTGTAAACCATTGTGACAATAGCCTCTTGGCAAATATCTGCGATGTTCCGGTTTTAATTAGGCTTTATTAGCTTTGGAGCCAGCTTTAGTGGACACACAATAGTTTTTAGCACTGGCTTCATTTTTAACACCTGAGGTGTGTTGCTTAATGGGAACACCATCATATAAATGTTGACTTGGCTCCCTGGTTTGGATTCCGACCATGAACAGCAACACGTTCTTTTTGGTATGTTTGTGTCTTTTGTTTCCTGACACACCTCTCCCTTTTCTCTCAAATTTTTATATCATCCCTCCATTTACAGCTCTTAACAAAGGCACAATTCTAAACCAAAACTGTGATAACAGTGCCTAAAAATCATTCTCAAAGCTTGCACAGTTAATACCTTGGATGAAAAACTATGTTTTGCTTGTACAACAGAACTTTTAAAAACAACTGCCTGAAATTTTTGATCCTGAATCCAATTTCAACAGCTTCTTCTGAGAAATGCTGGAAAAGGTTTGGGTGGCATTGCACAGAAAGAGACAACACACACTCTAGATAATTCAGTGTCAAAGTTTCATTCCACGACTTAATTTTTAAACATTTTTCATAAACTGTTAGGACTGGACTTGTTCAGCTTTGGCTCATTTAAGGACATTTTAACAATCATTTGCATTGTGACTAGACAGTGCATATGGTATGATTTTGCCTCCTGCTGCGTGGATGTATATGAATGCCAGGAAACGAGGGCTGGCATTGGACCACCCTCAGCCAAACTTATCCCTCATTATTCCCTCCATCCCTGCGCTCTCATCGGGGGAGAGGGATGCAGACGACAATAGTGACAGGCTCCTGTGTTAGATCAGAGAACAAGTGATGAGCCAGAGGAGGACAGTAAAGAGGACAGCAGAAGCACTCAAGGCTTGTGTGCAGAAAAAAAAAGGAAGAGGAGAGAAAAGAGGATAAAAAGAGGTTTAAATGGTTTACTGGGCTGTGTATACTGTAAGAAGGAGGAGCAGCAGTGACTGGCTTGGAGAGACAATAAAAATAGTGCTGACATGGTACAGTTCATGTGTGTGTTTGTCAGCATGTTATGGAAGAAAAAAGGAGGGATAGAGATAAAACTCTTCTTGGAGTAGTGATAAAAGAAGAAGGAAAAGAAGGTGCAATAAAGAATAGAAATCAGAGTAAGAAAGGAGGAAAATACAGGAAGCTTTATTATGATTCCACATGTTAAATTGCATCTGTTTAGCTAACTGCTGATGTGATCAATAGGAAAAAGTGAGAAGGCAAAGGGGAGAATGGAGGGAGGGAAAAGTGGCAGAGGAGGACAGGAGGCAGCAGGGGAAGTGGGGAGAACCATGAGGGTAAAATATGGTCGCGATGCAGGAGCACTGGCAGCGGCGAACAGAGGTATGAGAAGAGGGAGAGAAAGAGGGATGCAGGGTTGCGATGATGGATGCGCTGCTCTCGTTTCGTGCCCCCTAACGAAGACTCTAATTAGTGTTTGTGTAATTCCACACTGTCTCCTCCGCCTGCTCATCTTAATTAACTACATTCATCTTCCCCTCCCCTTCATCCATCCCTTTCTCTCACCCTCCCTCTCTCCCTCTGCCCTCCTAAAATAACACACTGACTGTCTGAACCCCACCTGGACCAGACCTGCTTTTACTTACAATGCTCTCTTACTCTCTCTCTTCTCAACATCCGCTTTTAATCCCGCTTTACCTCCATCCTTTTACCATGTGCATTCTCCCTCTGTCTGCTCCCCCCTCTTTTTGACTCACCTTGAAAAAAAAAACAACTCTCTCCTTTTTGTCTCCCTTGCAGCTGAACATGAAAGCGCTTGGCCTGCGTGAAAGCCCGCCCACCCCCGTGTGTCTCCAGAGTCGTGTTTTGTGACGGCCCATTTAGTCATTCCAGTCATTAATTTCATCAACAGGCTCAAGAAGTAGCAGGAATACATGGCTACTCCTAGTTAGTCATACATTAAAGCCAAGTGACACCCACCACTGAAACAAAAGCTATAAATTCAGCAGAAACTTCTAGAAAAATTGAGGACAATGAGAGGTGGAAGAAAACACATGAAAACAGAGCCATGAAAATGATTTTTCAGAATATGACGCTACTTCAGCTTTAAGAGGGACAATTGGGTTTAGGGGACAGTTACACAAGTGTTTGAGTGGCAGTCAGAGGAGGAGGAGAGACGATAGGGTCTATGTGAAGTACATTTACCGATGGAGATGACAGGCCTGTTGATGACTGGTCTGTATTGTGTTATTGTAGCAAGCAGCGGATAGATCGGAGTACCTGCCATCATTTAGCCCTGCAGTCTGAAATGGCTTTTCCTGCTTTCAGCCTTGCAGCAGTCAGTCAATGTGACAAAGGACTGCTGGGAGTCAGAGCCTCTGTTTCACAGCAACCCATCCCTGCACAAACACACAAGTACAATCGCTCAAACACACACAAACATGCGTACACAGTCGTAAATATTCCACACACATGGGCGCCCATGCACACACACCCAATCAGATGAGCAGCGGAGAAGGGCCCTTAGCGCTCACTGTTGCACAAATGAGGTGCCATTCAAAGCCAGTATAGGGAAAAAAAACAGAAATATATATTTGTGTCTTTAGTTCTGTGTGTGTGTGTGTGTGTGTGTGTGTGTGTGTGTTTGTGTTAGCATGTTTGTGTACATAGTGATGCTTTGGACATAAGCTCCAGTTTGCTGAGAGTGTCAGAAATGCTTTTTCATCCTCTTTGGTACCCACACTAAAGCCCACTTAGACCCGTAACACACCATCACAACCCACAATGCATTTCACCATTTAAATTGGCTGCCTTTGCCAGCACAGATATCCACCAAATGGAGAGGAAATATACACACTACGACACACAAGTACACGCTCAACCTCTACCCACACAAATGGTGCATTGATGGCAATTACAAGCCAATCGGTGCCGCCTCCCACTAAGGGGTCGAAGGTTAATCTAGCAGGGTTTCACCTGACAGCACTTCCTTCACAGGGAAGAGAGGGTGCAGGCAAACTGAGATAGAGAGAGGAAAGAGGAAGCCAGGAGCAGTAGGGTGACAGAGATAGTGGCACAGACAGAAATGAGGGAATTGAGATAGAATGACAAAGAGGAAGCTACAGGCGTTAGAGAAAGCGTGAAAGCAAGAAAGAAACAGAATGAGCTGCAGAGATACAGCCAGAGAGGACACTGACTGGCAACAAAGCAGGATGGTCAAAACAGGCAAAATAACAATCTCTCCACTGTCCTTTAGACTTCCTGCACAGATGTGGTGTCACCATCAGATGCTCCGTGAAGCTGTTCTCAAGGGGGGAAATTGCCTTCAGGCATTGATCTCAGATCAGCTTATCCACTGGAATACCTAACCTTTAACAACAAAAAGAAAATGCAAATCTGACCTTAGATGACAGTCCAAGTTAAACCCCTTCCCCTGCTCCTAATCTCAGAGCCCACTGGGCCTCAGCGTCACCTGTGCCACTGCTGCTGATGAAATGTAGATGTTACAAAAAGCGTGTGGCAGCTGGCTTCTTCTACCTGCACCTGTTTCTTTTCTTTGTGTGTGTGTGTGTGTCTGTCTGCGTGTCCAATAGAGAGGGGGCGTTTTGTGTGTGTGTGTGTGTTTGTCTGTGTGTGCATACCTGCTGTCTTCAGTGCTTCTGTCCTGTCTGCAGAGGTACACTCATGGGGGCTAATACAGAGCCGAGACTTGTGATGTATGAGGCTTCAGGAACATTCATCTGAACAGCCCCAAAGCCCAATCAGCAGTACACAAGTACAGAATTACACACGACATGTACACATTGTCCTAACAGGCCAGAAACTTTTTCTTTCTTGCCAGCTCTGTAATTTGAAAAATTGGATGACAAAGTAGGAGAAGAACTTGAATGTGGAGAGAGAATAACAAAGATGCTCGCAGAAAGTGTGTACTGGATGATGTAATTGAAGAACTAACTTGCAGTCATGTTTTGTGATGTAAATTGTATTGGTTTAAGACAGACTTATTAAGTCTAAACAGAGGAAATTTTGGTCTGGTAAGCTCCCTTAGTATAGTAATAACAAAATAGTACTTTTGCTTCAGAGCATCAAAGGAAAGTAGATCAGTTTCATTCTGCATCATTGTACACTCCCTTTGAAAGCTGATTTAGACTATGAATAGCTGGCAAATTCCCACAGAGGAAATATCATAACATGCCCAGCAGGTTTAACGTGCCTATAAATAAAGTGAAAAAAAAAAAAAGTATGCGAGCAAGAAAACCAAGCGAGGAAAACCTCAATGGCAGAGAAGAGGCATGTATTGAATCATCTTTGACCTACAAGAAGAACTTGTTGCAACATAAACGAGTCGGCTGGGCTCACAATGTCAGAGCAGATTCTGAGTAAGGAGCCATTCCTCATCTAACTGATGTGCACACTGGACAAAATTCAATGATCACTAGTTCTAGTATTATGTTCTTTAATTTTATTTGAAACAATGACATTCAAAAAATGATTGTTATAAGATCTAACATGAAAGAGTTCAGTTACATACATTGCTCTGCGCTTGGGTGTAAAAGTTGACACCTCTTCATTTTAATATGACTGTTTTCTTGTTAAGGTCCAAAGAGTTACAGTTTTACAAAACATACAACACAAACAGGGATGATCGAAGACACAGCTGCTCAGAATTATTGACCAGTTGTGTATCACTTTGTTTTGCTTCAATGTACAAAGTTAAATTAACAAACTAAGATTTTTTAAAGCTGAATTTGCAACTTGGAGCCTTTTTTGGCTTATGGGTGTTTCGTATCAATTTTTCATCATCAGTGTGTTTACCAAGCTGCATTTGGTGTGATCTGTTACAGTTTCCCTTTTGCTTTTAAGTGGAAAACAAAAACGCAACAACTTTTCTTGATTGACATAAACCTGTGTTATAAATGTAGTTAAAGGGATGAATTAATAGTGCTAAAGATGAAATTATATCAGACACTCTGTAGAAGGTAAATAATCATTTCAGCATCTTAACTACACATACAGTGCATTAATTTAGTTATTTATTACTTTTAGAGAAGACTGTCATTCGATTTATTTTGCTACAAAAATTGCATTTTGCTCTATCAATAAAACTTTAATTTTAATTCTAATTAAAAATAAATAAATATTAGTAATTAGTAAATAAAGCATCTTCAGTGTCAAGTACAGCCCAAGTTGTGTCTCTCCCCTTTTCCTTCAGTTATTTCTCTCTTCAGCCTTGGTTTTATCAAATCTTCCTTCACCATTGCACTCTGTCTAATTTGTGTCAAGTTCTTTGTCAAGGAAACGCAGAGGAAATGAATACAGGTCTTTGTGTGTGAGTGTCAGATAGAGATAGTTGTAATGAAAAGAGATCTACAACTGTGGGCTAGTCTGTGTATGCAATGCTTCAGTGATATTTTTTGCTGCTATGGTTAGAATGATGAAACTCTCAGACTTAGTTAGAGTGTAATTAAAATAAATTCATTTATCCAGGAAGAGCCATCAAGCATCATTTGACACTTAATAAAAAATGGTGAAGGCCGTAGTGTTGACTCATAAGTCATCAGATTATAGATTGTTTTACAAGTTAACACCCCCATGTTTTTATAACTTAAAAAAATACTTATGTCATGTTCTCAAATTTTTCTTGAAAGATATTCCCTGCACTGAAAATAATTTCAGAAATGGGACACTCAGCAGATTTTTTCCCCTCTTTTTTCTTCTTCTTCTTCTTCTTTTTTTTTCTGGATCGGTGCTGGTCTTCTCTGGTTGAAATTTAGGATCGTCCTCCCTGACTTCTGATGTGGAAGTTAAATAAATAAAATCATTTCTCCATGGTAATTTTCGTCAAACCTGCCAAATGCAGCCTAAATATTTGACATGGAAGGAGAGAAGATCAGTGAGAAGTGAGATCAAAGAAGGGAGGGGGGGAGGAAGGGTGTGTGTGTGTGTGTGTGTGTGTGTGTGTGTGTGTGTGTGTGTGTGTGTGTGTGTGTGTGTGTGTGTGTGTGTGTGTGTGTGCAGAAGTGAGTGTGAGTGTGTGTTAGGAAAGTGATGAAACGTATTCTACTGTGTGATATTTTCAACACCACCAAATTCCGCTCCATCTCCTCCCCACATGGGAGTAATCTAAACTCAAAGCAGCATGTGGTGAGTGTGAGTGTGTGTGCGTGCGTGCGTGTGTGTGAGATGCTCTCCAGCCACTAGCAACTATTCTTCATATTCCTGTCACTTACTCTCTTACTCTTCTTTTCTCTCATCTTCCTCTGTCTCCAAAACAACACACACAAAAAACTGATTGTATTTGTCTTTATCAGTCCCTTCATTTTGCTCGCCCCTCCTTGTGTTCGTTCTCCTTCGTTCAATATTTCATGCCGTTGAGAGCATATCTATTCTGAGCTCCCTCTCTCTCTCCTCCCCGCTCTCCTTCTCGCCCTCTTCCCTCTCTTCCTCTTTAAAAAACCCCCCTCTCTCTCTCCACACATCACTCTTGCTGTCCTCTCCCTCCGTCTACACCTCTATAAATCTCTCTCTCTCTCCCCCTCGCTCTCTATATCTCATTGCACTCCTAATGTTCTGTGCCCCATCTAACTCTTTCCCCCAACTCTGACTTACACCTTCTCTTCCACCCTTTCATTTCCTCTTCCCTCCTCGTTTTTCTCCTTCCTCTGCTCTCCTTCGCGTGACTCTTTCAAGTATCAGCTCCTCTCCTCCTTCCCTCACCCCTCACTTTTTCTCTCTCTCGGTTCCCCCTTGGGTTTCTCTCCAACAAAAACACAGAGAAAGCCCTGTGCTCTCTTTTTGCACCTCACTTCTTTTTTTTTTTTTTTTATCCCCATCCCTCTTGTCATTCTCCTTCTTTCCATCCAATCTTTGGAGCAGCACCTCTCTACCTCATCCTCCTCCTTCTTTTTTCTTCTTCTTTTTCCCTCTGATGCTCTCTTGTACTCAACTCCTTCTCCACCCTCCCTCCCTCCCTCTCCTGGTCTCCTCCTCGCTCTTAGCCCCCGTACCAGTGTTGTTTTAAGGCACAGCAGTGAAAGGTAAACAGTGAGATTGAAAATTCGTGTCAGTCAGTCGGGTGAGAGAGGGACATGGAGGGAGGGAGAGCAAGCGAAGGTGGTGAGGGGAGCAAGAGGAGGCGGGGGGAGTGTCAGTACAATTTACTAACACAACAGTGAACAGCGAAGCAGGCCAAGACAGAGCGAGCAAGTGAGAGGGAGGCGGAGTGAGAAAGAGACTCACAGTCCAAGAATGTCATTGAAATGCAGCACACATACAAGTGTATAAAAAAGTGTTTACTGTATAGTCACATGATGTTCAAACATGCAAGAGTCCCACTAGATTTATATGTGCATTGTTCACTTCCTGCAGTCCCATAGAGAGATGTGAGTCCTATAGGAGTCTAATATCCAATTATCAGTGCTATGAGAAAGCTCCGATTAGATTTCGAGGTTGCAGAAAGGAGCACTTGACAGATGTGTTGTTGGCCGGCTCTGGGTTGAAAATGTCATAAGAGCCTTGGTGTCACTGCATGCAGTCAGCCCTGAGGTCGTTTCTCATAATAACCCCAATACAAAAGTAATCCAATAGCAGCGCAACCCACGCCTGGAAAATCCAACCTGGATGATTAGAATTGACAGCGGCGTTTGCTGAAACAGAACGTGTCAGCGTCTGTTTCAAAGGAACAAAAATGGAAAAGCGTGAAGTGGCATTTTTGTTATTCAAAATAAGTCCTTGCTTCCGTTGGTGTCCAGTATCCAAAGTTTGTCCCTGATTTAAAGTTTCCTTTAAAATGTAGCCACACGGTAGATTTACAACCAACCCCCTGGAATCTCCAGACAGTCAATCTCTGGGGGCTGGGACTTGAAAGGTCAGTTCATCTTAACAGTAAAAACATATTTTTCTTTCAATGCAAGATAAGACTCATGGAATTAGTCATGCAGTTATTTTTTGATTCAATTTTGATTATTACTGAGATTTTTTTGAGACTAATATTTTTTTGAACCTACAGTAAGAAACTTTGCTTTGTGTTGATATAAGTGACTCCTGTCGTCACAGCCACACCTCTTATTCGTGGGCTGATGCTGTACAGTACATGTGAGTATTTTATTTCCCTTTATCTGACCTATATTTAAATGGACAATCATAAGCCAAATGAAAATATTTGCATGATAAAATATAAATATATATATATATATATATATATATATATATATATATATATATATATATATATATATATATATATATATATATATATATATATATATATATATATATATATTTATATATATATATATATATATATATATATTTATATATATATATATTTTAAGTATTGTTTCAGCATTGTGCTGTTACTCACTTTGGCTAACATCTATCCTTTAGCAGTAATTTCAGGCATAAAATAACTATATAGGAATCATCAATCTAAATCCTGATGGCATAGTTTGCTTTTGTGGCTCATAAAGAGAAATCAGTAATAATTTCAGTTGTTTGGTTCTGGTCCAACTTTTGTAAATTTCAGCTGTTGATCCTTTTAGAGTTCCTTGTGTGTTCTCACATGGAAACTGTCTGTCTGTCTGTCTGTCTGTCTGTCTGTCTGTCTGTCTGTCTGTCTGTTTATCTATCTATCTATCTATCTATCTATCTATCTATCTATCTATCTATCTATCTATCTATCTATCTATCTATCTATCTATCTATCTATCTATCTATCTATCTATCTATCTATCTATCTATCATCTTCTTTGTTGAATATAGAAAGTAATTTCTCCTAGAACCATTGGTAGATATATTAAAGGTATATTGAGAAGTTTTTATGATTTGAAACAGTGTCACTCTTCTACTTGCACCTCTTCACCACAGATGTATTAAGTAAGACTATCAGCAACAAGAATGATAGAGTCTTTAGATTGGATTTTGGCACTTGTGTTTCTGTTGAATTTTCTATTACAGTTGTTCCTCAATCGCTTTGGTGCATTTCTCACATCACATTTGCACAACAGTTAGTAAATTACTCCAAACATTTAGTACAAACTGCAAAACTTAGTTGATAACCTGCAAGAGCATGTCACTTGCTCAGAATGAATAGTTCAGTCCTCAAAAGCAAGTGTTCATGTCAATAAAAGTTTCACTGTCATCAAGATGAAAAGTCCTGACACCACTGTTTATGAACAAGATAGTGGATGGATTTGTCATGTTGCCACTATGACAGTTTACTCTGTGTTTTCAAATGCAAAAAATTCAGATCTTGGTGAAAATGCTCAAAATGTTGTATTTCCCCTCAACGTTATGGCATCTTTCAGAACCCTCTTCTCTGTGAGGTTGTCTTGCAATCCTGTGTGGTGCAGAGTAAAATTACAGCAATGTACAGTAAACATGAGATATACTGCAATAACCCATATTAATGCAATATATCTCATGTTGTACAGTAACAGTGGTTCCCACTTGTAAAATGCTGCAGTACAGTTCTATACTGTAAATATGACAAATCTTTACTATAACACAGTATACAGTATACAGTAGTAAATCTCTGCCACAGTAAAGCTGTTAGTCTTAATGTAAAATGTAAAAAGTTATTTTCCCACTGTAAGCTTCGTGTATAACACAATGACAGTAGCACAGAGCAGATTGTTTCGTGCTGAATTACTGTCCAATATATACACACCTGTTCTCCAGATGAAATATCTGAATAATTGAATTTACAGTGTTTCTCCAAACATTTGGCTGCACCTTTCAACCAGCCTCAGCCATTGTGAGGCCGTAATGAAATGGTCCACAGTTGTATCCCTTATTCCATCAGGAATGTGCCTATATACTTGGCCTCTTCTTCTTCTTCTCCTGTTTTGTCTCCTACCTCCCTGCATCCTCACCCCTCTTCCACCATGCTGACCTTCCATTTCTGTGTCACAGTATTGAAATGGTACACACCATGTCTTGCTTGGTTCAAGACGGTTGGTGGCTTATCATTGGGTGCAACTAATGCTTCACACACCAATCTTCATCAGGGAAAGATAAGGTTCACCTGAGAGAAAATATTCATTTTAGGAGACATTTTCAGGAGTACCTGAAATTCTTGAGTACCCAAAGACGCACATTTTGAGGGGTTTCTATCAAACATCACTCCAATGACTATTATCATCAAATAAGGTTAGGTTAGCAAAACCAGTAGCCAAAATGAAATGACAGACAAAGGTTTTTGTAACTTAACAGATAGTTTAACCTCCTTACTCAACTTCCTCCAAGCTCAATGCTCCTTTTTTATTCCTTTTCCAATCAAAAGAACAGCTCGTGTCACAGACTTCAGGAAAGCCGGACACAGATACTATCATTTTGTCCTCTACGTTCCTGATGAATGAATCTCCACCGGTCTGTTCAGTCACATGTCACCATATGATCTCCATGCTTATTAGCCATTGTGGCACAGATGAAGCGTGTGGAGCATGGAACATGACACACATCACATTTGTGCATATAACTTGCCACAGTTGCAGAATATGAGCCATTCAATTTGCATCATTCAGGTTGCTTGACAAATGCTCAAATCTTCTCTCATCTTCACACTGACTTCACATGTATAAAAGATTTTATTCATATTTGGTTGGAAGAAACATTCAGAATAGATCTTCATTATATTAATTTTCTTTCATACAATATGAACACTTTGGCAAGAGCCATTTTATGTCAGTAGTTGATGGTGCTCATGGGAGTTACAGACTTCATACCTGAAAGACCATACTGATTTTGAACTAAGGGGTCACCAGAATCAAGACAGCATGACAATTCCTCACTCATCCTTCAAAACTAAGCCCACTGAAAGGTGTCAGTTAGTTTAGCTTGGCAATTTAAGGCTCTTGACAGTCACCAGTTAGCTTTGTTAAGCACTGAGAAAGAGCAGACAATCTTTATTTTAGCTTAGCAATTAAAGACTATGGACAAACAAAAGCTTAAGTCAGCATTATAAGACTACTGACAGACAATTTGGATTGGTTGGCGTTATAAAACTACTGATGGACAACAGTAAGCCTAGTTTAGCAATATGAGACCATCATCTGGCAACAGTTGGCTTAGTTTAGCGATAAGAGCATCAAAAAACAACAATGTGCTTAGTTTAACAATATAAGATTATCAACAGACAACAGTTAGCTTAGCAATAGATGACTACTGACAGACAACAGTTAGCTTAGCAATAGAGGGCTACTGACAACAGAGCTGGGTACTGAACTTTTAGTCTTTTATGGAACTGACCGAAATGCTTCCGTAGTACTGAGCATCAAAGCATGCCTCATCTTTCGGTGCCAAGTTTGGGTACCCATAGGGTTAATCATGTGATCAAGATCTGATAATGCTACCAATGCTAGCCAACCCAGTATCGTAGTCATTTTGCAACTTTTTAGATCCCTTTAGTGACTTTTAAAACAAAATTTTAAAAAAAAGTGACAAGCAAAAAATCTAGTTGCTTTTCTGGAGTTTGGAGACTGATGTAAAAGCATGTATTGATCTCCAGCGGCCTCTGCTTTTCAACAAGCAGCAGGTGCTGAGCCCCTCCCCTAGCCAAAACACTCACAGGCAAACTCCTCTCTCACAGCAGTCCCTTCAAGCTGCAGCCGGAGCAGGTGACTTCATTGCAAATGAATTGCACTTATGCTTGTCTCTTTTGGGTGACTTTTGCCGGTCCCAAACCCGGATAACTCAGTACATGCTGACTTGTCATTTGTTTGCAGTTGTTCTTTTTGCACTGGCAATTATCAATTATTTTTTGCTGTTTTTTATGTAAGAAAACTGCTCAGAGTGGAAAAATACTAAAACTGAAAAAAGAATAACGCTCAATATTTGTTCAATAATGTGTGATGTAATTTTCTTTTTGTTAGAATTGATATTATAAAATTGGTATTGAAAAAAAGTAACAGGAACAGGCATCGAAGTAAGGTATCAGTTGTATCAGTTAGGTATCAAAAAGTTTTGATTGATACCTAAGTGACAACAGTTAACTTAGTTTAGCAATATGAGATTGCTGGCAGATAATTATCGTAATCTAGCAATAGAGGACTACTGAAAGACAACAGTTAACAATGTTTGAACACAGATAATAAAAACAGGGGAGGCAGCTTGCTGAGCTCTGTCAAGTTGTAACTAAACCTGGATAATGAATCCCACCAACATTTTGCTATCTCATGTATGTTTACTGTGTATAACAATTTAAAAACAGTCCCAGGTTAACTCGTTTACTGGAGGTTGTTCCTCTGATCTTTTTAATGAGACAACAAAGTTTCAAGTTGAACAGTGGAGATGGTAGGAAGTGCATAACTTTGTTTTGAAATAAAGAACAAGGCTAGTTGTTTTCACCTTATGTTATCAATAATCAATTAATCAATTAATCTTTATTTATATAGTGCCAGTTCATAACAAACATTATCTCAAGACACTTTCCAAAAGCGTTAACAGGTCTAGACCTGTAAATGATATGAACAAATTTTATTAACAGAGACTCAACGTCAAGACAAGATAAGAAGTCTGATCTCATCTTAACCCACCATGAGTACAAGACTTTGCAACATTTAGCAAGTTACAATGGAGAGGAAAAACTTCCCTTTAACAGGCAGAAACTTCAGACAAAACCAGACTCATGTTAGACAGACATCTGAGGAGACTGTTGGGATTAGAGAAAGCGAAAAGGAGGGGGGGCAAAGAGAAAGGGATAAAGAGGGAGAAAGAGAGAGAGACAGAGAGACGCAGACACAGAGAGGCACAAACAAGGAGTCCATAGTTCTGAGTTGTACTGATGATCATGGAGAAACTGTAAAAAAGCCGTAGCAGCTGAAGTCTGGCAGGTCCATGGCAGCAGGCTGTCCAAAGCAACAATCCAAAGGAACCTAACAGACAAACTCAGAGACTCCCAGAGAGATCTATGGTTAAAAACCTTGATGGGACATGAAGATTAGAAGTTAGACTGACAGATAGAGGAGAGAGGGAAACAGGAGCCTTGTGTTTCAGTTCTCCCCTGACAGTCTAAACCTATAGCAGCACAACTAAGAGAGTTAATTAGAGTTAATTCAATGCTGAGCCAAGCCAGGCTAACTGGCTGCTGGTCTAAGTGTATCAATCTTTGGACTTAAATCTCAGACAGAAAGCAAAAACCATCAATTATTGAAATAAAAATGTATCTTTTACTGTCTTGATCACCCTATATGACACGATTTTGGTAGAAGAATAAACCCTAATTCATCGTCTGTTCTCAAACCACCAGTGCTTCAACATAAAATATGTATTTCTGTTTTTTGGGTGAACCAACAGTTAAAGGGCAGAAAGAGCCTAGAATGATTTATTTTTTTAAGCACATGCATATATCTAGGGATGCATATTTAATTGTACCAGCTGTTTGACTGAGCTGCCGTGATACTACACCATGCAGTGTAGTGACAAACAGAGATACAGCATGGAGAAACAGAGGAAAAAACGATAGACGGAGGTACAGGAAGAGAAAGCAAAAGCACAAAAAAGCTCATTAAAAAGTTGCATGTCTACTGTAACAGAGAGAGAGAGAGAAAGAGAGAGGGGGGGAGACAGGTAGACCACCAGAGACAAAGTTTACAAAAGACAGAGGCAAGATAGCAGAGCCAGGTTTCAGGGATGACAGAGACGAGAAAGTTTGCATCGAAAACGGGAGAATAAGGTGAAAAGGAGAGGCAGAGGAGAAAGCGAGACACATGGACAGTGGGGGGATTAAATGGACAGCTCATGAGAGAGCAAGAAAGGACTGGAGAAGACGGAGGGATTCCCCAATGGCACCTCATCTCTCTCTCTTTCTTGCTCTCTTTCTCCCCATTTCCCTCCTTTTTTTTCTACCAATAAATCATTCTGACTTCTGCTTAACCAACTCATTCCCAGCAGGCGGCTAGAAAACTGTAACAATCTTTCTCCTATCTGCTATCACTCTTTTTTTACCCCTCACTCCCTCCTCCTCCTCCTCCTGTCTCTCTTCATGTCTGGCCTCTTCTTCTCCTTCTTGCACACACACCTTGGGTGCATGGTTTGTGGCAGCAAAGGTGACAGAGGGGGGCAAATTGGTAAATGACTTAATATTTTTCCATGTCCCTTAACTTCAAATGTACGGACTACATCAATATACTTTCATGGAAAAATCACCCTGACGAAAAGTATATATATATATATATATATATATATATATATATATATATATATATATATATATATATATATATATATATATATATATATATTAGCTGCTTAGGTCATTTTTTAAAATATTTAACCTCCACAGTAAACTTGCCTAACACATCTGTATCTTCAGGCTGTATTTACTTATGCACGTGCGCGCAAACATGCTTGTTAATGTGTTGCAGCTATAAGAGGATTTTGTATGTTAGTGCTGTATTAAATTGACTTATGCTGTCTGGTGATCCTTGCAGGGATGCATGGTGTGTGTCTGTGTGTGACTTTTTTTCCCGTTTCACTCAAGTGTGCGAGCATTTATGGCCGAGAGGAGAACAAGAAAGTGCGCGCGCGTGTGCGTGCGTGTGTGTGTGTGTGTGTGTGTGTGTGTGTGTGTGGGGGTGGGGGGGGGGGGGGCATTGAAAAATAGACTGCAGATGGTGGCTGCAGACGATCTGACAGAGAGGAGACTTAAAGCTTTCTACTTTTACACCAGCAGAGGAAGAGGAGGTCGAATAGTTGATGGAAAAAAAAACTTCAGTTGCAGTGATGCCTGATGTGCTGCGATTCGGCCACAATATTGGAGGAATGCGCTTTTGTCGCTCGCAGGGGGTGGAGTTAGAAAGTGAACGAGTGCTGCCTACCAAACAGAGAGAGGAGGAGAAGGAGGAGAGGAAGAGAGAGAAGAGACGGATGGGCATGCTGCTCACCGTAAGCGATGGTCCTCGGATAGAGTCTTGGAAGACCTCGTGAAGCTGGCTGGTTGAATTGTTGCAGCGATTATTGATCCCGACGTGCTTTTCAAGCCTCGGATCCTTGAAAGGAAAAAACTGCAGCAGCCGCACGCACTACAAGAACAGTTGAAAAGAACGAGAGGACTTGCTTTACATTGACTATTTTAACATTTTTTTGTACCATAAATTTTCTCTCACTGAGGCTTTTCACGCCAGCAGATATCAACTCTGTCCCAACGGACAGGACCCGTTCATGCCCGGAGGAAGAGCGACACCCCTCTTGGACCCGTTACCGGCCCCCTGCATTCCTCTGGCGGGCTCACGCGCAGCAGTTCCCGGTGAGAGGAAAGGACTTCCAGAGAGCCCCTTGTTGGAAGCCCCAGGATTTGTGTGGGAGGTAGCAGGGGAGGGTGAGGGGTACGCAGTTCGTGGTTTATAGGGGGAAGCGGGTAACTTAACCCCACAATAGACTTCTGAGTTTTACAACACTTATTAACCACAGAGAGCCGTACACTCTTTGAACGTATTCATTGTTTTTATGCAGGCTTGAAGCTTTTGTTCCCCCTCTCTCCCGTGTGTCTGTCAGGCATTTGCTGGGATGTTTGAGTCGCGTTGTTTGGTGGGGTGAAGGGACCGAGAGAGTGGCCGGAAAGAGAGTGACCCCGAGGGACGGAGGGCCGAGAAAGGAGCCGGGAGCATGGCTCTGGTGGTGCTGTCTCTCTGGGCGCTAACGAGTCTCACCTGGGCGGACCTGAGCCAGGTGTCAGCCAACAGGCACTCCGTGTACTGGAACAGCTCCAACATACAGTAAGACTCCCGCTCCTCATGTGTATCAGAGTGTGAGTGTGTGTGGATGTGCATTTCCCTTTGATCTCTCTAGTTTCCACCTGTTAAAAGAGATGAAAATGTCCAACAGTTTGGACATGTGCAAACATTGAGTTCATTGATGATTAAGTGCAGTTTTAAGTCTAACTTGGTTGTATAACATTCTCTTGAGGAGAAGAAATTATTCAGATCCACAAAAACTATTTTAAAAAAGCCCTCTCCTGTTTCTCTGTAGGGTAATGCTATTTTTGAGTCTGCCCTGTCAGACCCCTGCTGTGCAGTCAAGGTGGCTTCAAACCATCTTTTCAGCACCTCCACTTGCACAACTAGCAGGACATATTTAGTTTCTGTTCTTCAGTCAAACATCAATCCATGCATCTTGCCATATTTGAATACTTTTCTACATTTAGCCATGTATCATGGAGAATGAGAAAGAAGTGGAATAGAGACTCACATGCAATTTTTCTCTGTCCTCGTCTTCCTCTCTCTCTCTCTCTCTCTCTCTCTCTCCCTCTCTCTCTCTCTCTCTCTCTCTCTCTCTTTCTATCTATCTCTGTCTCTCTCTGTGTCATGTAACTCGCCCCTCTCAGTCTTTCTCTGTCTTCTCCTCTATCTGGTTCAATTAGGAGCACTTCTTCATCCTGACCCCATTGTGTTGGAGCAGTGTCACTATTCAATCTCTCCTTCGCGCTCCCTCTCCAGCTTGCTCTCTTCTTCCCTATCCCTCTCTAACCCCCTTCCTTGTTTACACTCAGTCTGTTGGCCTTTTTGTTATCCTCCTAATCCCTCACTTCTTGCCCCTATCTTGATTCAAGTAAGAAAGGCTTTTTTTCTCCTCTGTTTTCTTTTTTTTTTCTCTGTCTTTTTTAATACTGTCCTGTAAGTCTAAGGCTTCTGCTGGATCCTTAAGAGTAAGGCTTCAGTCTGCAGCAGCACACTGCAGGCTTTCTTCAATTCACAGAGAAATCCTCTTAAGTTAATGTTTTGTTAGCTGAGTTTCAGAATAGCCGGAAATACTCCCGTTTTATTTGTTAAATTCACATGCGCTGTCCTTTCTGTTCAAAATATAAAATAAAAGTGTGAAAATTTGCAGCTGAATAACTGACGTAGTATGAAATATTTACACCTTTGAAATCTTATTTCAGTAATCAAGTCCGACTGTATTTAGATAATTTAAAAATGTCAGTAAAATAATGTAATAATCATCCTACGTTGGAGATTATAAAGTATCCAAGAGCGCATGTCACACTCTTACACACACACCTTCCTATTTTCTCTCCATCTTGCAGTGAATCCTCTCCGCTTTATTCCAGGTACCAGGGGCTCCTCAAAACAGCTCAGTTTGTGGTGTTTACTTCTCCAGCACAATTTAGTGGTCCCCTAAGATGTGCAGTCTGATATAAAGTGGCACAGATTTTACAGCCACGTTTATTAAAGACGTAAACAATCCGAAAAGTCAGAAAAACTACTGTTATTTTCAGAGGAGGAGAATCGATGATTCGTTTGCCGACAACGATTTCAGTTTACGGCATGGAATAAAGCTATAAAAGGCAAGCGAATATAGTCCTCTCAACCGAATAAGCAGACGTGATGTAAAATTGCAAAAGCTGAAAACATCAGGGTATTAGATGCTGTACAATACTGTAGACAATATTAGTTCTCCCTGAATGTGAGAAAATCATTTCCACACACTGAGGAAAACTAACACAGCATGAACTCCTACAGCTTATGCATTTTAACTATAATTTTTCTATAACTTTTACCGTGGACGGTGCTGATTTTCAATTTTGTACTTTTTCGCTATGTAATAATTCAATAATAAATGCTAATAAAATTCCACTCCGGTTTTCTCGTATCAGAGACAGAAGTGGATTCAGATAAAATGTGGATAAAGTGCTCGAGGGCATGAAAGGGAAGGAGAGGGATGAACTTGTGCTCCTCGGTACAATTAGCTTAATGTAACATGAGCAGTTTCAACCTGTTCTTTAGTGAGTAATCTATCAGCGGTTATTATATATATTCAGATGGTTTGCTGTTCAGTAAAGAAGGATAAAGCTGCTATTTGTCAGACAGCAGTGTGGTGGTGGTGGGCTATAGAAGACATGAGCAGACTAACCTTTAACCTGACTGTTCAGGACCTGAGTGCAGCACAGCTCTGCTTTGTCTCCTTCTCTCTTCACATGTTCACTGCCAGAATTTTTTTTTTTTTTTCCTGATCCCAGCGGTGGAATATTCTGAGCCCCTGCAGTGTGAGTCTTAGTGTGTGTGTCTTTTATAAAAGACTGTGGTTAATTAAAGAACAGTGGATCTCAGTGGACATACCTCATCCCTGATCCTCTCTCTCTCACTCTCTCCCTCTTTTTCTCTTTCTCACTGCACACCGACACAATGACAGTGTATGAGCTGTGAGAGGGGATAACTTTTTCATTCAGCCTACTTATTGAATTAGGAGACAAAGAGGCCATGGACAGTGGCTCACAAAAAACAGATACACTGCAGGATAACCTGGCTAATCTACTCTTTGAAACCTTTTTTCATACTTTTTCGTCACCAGCACATGATCCCATTTCAACCATTTATTTTAATCTCCGCACTCAACACCACCACACTTGACATCACTACGACTGGATGGCGTGTGGCTAGCCGTTGGCGATCTGCGTCTCTGGAGTTTCTGTAACTCGCAGTGCAGTGTGGGGGTTTATAGGGCCAATAATAAGCTGTAGTATAGCTGTCAGTTTGAGTGGTAAACACATTGTAAAGCCTCAGGACCCTGCAGTTTCTCAACCAGCATCTGACCTCCAGCAACTCATCAACAACAAGAGACAGGCTGAAACCGTTACCATGGATTAACTGCTTCAAACACATGCACACAAACGCACACAAACACAAACACACACAAACACACACACACGGATGCTATATGTGCCCATGCTAGCATGCTTACATACATGTGTGATTGTTGCTGCTTGGACACTCACATGTCCCTGCCGTGCACATTTTTAACTTTGAGAAGATGGATCATTTCCTGCGTTTGCGTCCTGCACAAAGGCTGCTGCCATTGCCTATCAGTCACTTGTCACTGATATCCCTGGGCTTGAATGTGTGTTTAATAGTTTGTGTGTGTGTGAGAGAGAGAGAGTGTGAGAGAGAGAGAGTGATTGTAAGTGTGAGTTTGCCCTGCTACAGATGTCTCTGCCTATCGGTGGGTGACCAAAACAAAACCGAATCCATCAGTCCGTTAAATCACACATTATCTTCCACCACCTGGCAATTAACCACCAGTGTGAGAGTGTGTGTGTGTGTGCGTGTACTTGCATACGTGCGTGTACTTGTGTACGCATGTAATCTAATAACGCGGCAGTAAACCGGTTTGCATAATAGATATCTGCTGATATCTCTTAATTTATCAGCTGTATATTTTTCCAGGCGATTTAGTTGCGCATAAACAAACGCATAAGCATTACTAGACAGTGGAATGTGTGTTTGCATTTTTGTGTGTGTGTGTGTGTGTGTGTGTGTGTGTGTGTGTGCAGTGACATTGTCACCTCAATGCATGCCACTGGAATAAAGCCAGCTATCGCAAGCAGAATTTGCTCCTCATATAAATGCACATGCGTACGTGAGGTAATCGATGCTGAGGTGGAACTTGTTTCATATTCATCCGGCTCGTCGGAGTGTGCAGTGACACGTCACGCAGGGTGGAAGCGAAATAATGCAAGACAGAAAAGAGAGAAAAAAAGGGCCGGTGAGAGAGTGAGAGACTATGGGATGTGCTAGAGGAGAGAGGAAGTCAGGGGTATATATGTGTTGAATTATGACAGAGCACAGGGAGGAGGGTCATCATAATGATGATGATAACGCTCGGGCAATGCCCTGATCTGTGCTCTGAGCTCTTACTTTAGATACCATAACACAGACTGGTTTGTGTATGTGTGTGAGAAAGAGAGAGAGAGAGAGAGAGGGGGAAACACAGACGAGAGGATTAAACAGGCCAATCAACCACCCCCTCGACAGCAACACAAACCTATCTGTCTCCCAGCCCCACTTAGGACAACAACATTTACATTTATGAATATGTGCACAATGGAGAGTATTACTCACTCACTATCGCAAGACACACGGCCTGCCTGTGTGTGTGCCGTGTGTGTGTGTGTGTACAGCCCATCTATCATAGGTGTTTGCCCTGCCGTTCCAGAGGTTTGCTACAAGCACATGTAAACGCTCACACACCGGCTCAGTGATCATCATAACAGCCATACAGACACAGACTGTTCATTAGCAGTGAATAATATGGCCACATAGCAAACAGGTGAACGGGCGCTGCTTTATGTGGCCATGTGTGGGTGTCAGAGTGTGTGTGGTGCGCAGAGGATTGCACAGAGACGTCATTAATTAAAAGCAATAGGGAACACCTGGATGATGGATGACTTCTGTTTGCATAATAAGATCCATTGCCACCCCACCACACATACACACACATACACATACACACACACACACACACACACACACACACACACACACACATATACATATGTGGGTGAATTTGTCTGATTGGACGGCTGTTGTCTGCTAGCTGAGGGGAGCAACAAGGAACGTGTACGAGAAAGGAGCAAAAGAAATGAATACTTTTTGTGTCCTCCATCATTTTTTTTTCTCTTTGAGGATGAGTTAGATTTCAGGAGAGCGCTCCCACCTCTTTCTTTGCCTCTCATCCTCCAATTGCCTGATAGGAAAGCACTCTTGGGGTGGAGATATTTTGGGAGCTCTGTAGTTTAATGCGAATGTTGTGAGACTCTGTCAAATTAACTTGGACTGAATCTTTCCAGTGTTAGAAAATGCGCTGGCTTTCTTCTGAGCCCTGGTTTTCCTTCACCTCAGCTCACCTCTCTTAGGATTTCTTTTTTTCTCTTCTTCTCACAACTCTACTTTGAGGTTCTGACCAAAGCTAACTCAAACACTACCCCTTGCAGGTCCTTTAAATTTACACATATACATATTAAAAACTCAAACGATGCCGAGAAAAAGACAGGACTGAAATATAGAGCTGACTGTGTTATTCCACATCTGTAATCATCTCTTTTATTTCCTCAAATGCTGTCTCACGGACATGATCGACTAATCTGAGGCAGTGCTGTGAAAATGGAGTGTTGATGTTTAGCGTTAGAGCTTGCTATGTCTCAACTCCATTGCTAACTGGCCACTGTAATGGTTTAAATGAAAATGGGGCAGGCTTTAAGTGCTCAAAGGATATTATTTGTCTAAGATGCTAAAACAAAGACAGATAAACTTGAGCAACTCTGACACAAAATATGGGTGTTAAGTGTTTAAATGACTGGCTTGGATTGTCAATGATTTAAGTGGTTGTGGATCCCAAGCAGTGATTAGTAGAACTGCTCCACAGATTGGAGAAGCAGAGGAAACGCTGAAAACGTCTTTCAGTGGCTCAGACAATTACAGTTTTTATCTCAGATTGTGATGGAGACAAGAAAAGACTGACTTTGTTTTTAAAAGTGGGAAATGATCAAAGTCATCATTTGAATGTTTAAACAGAGATATTAAAGCATTCACCACAGTAGTTGTAATGTCAGCGCCAGCAACAGAAATGCTTCCACTTTAGACTAGAATTCCATATAGCATGCTAGTCTATGCACATACTGCACTAAAATTCGTAACTCCTGAAAAACATCAATAACGAACAACAGAAGTGAATTGTTAAAAGCAAAAATAAATAGATAAATAAAAATTATTAAAGCAAATGAAACATCAGACATCAGTGATTTTTCACCAGTAACACATTTTTTACTGTATTGTTATTATGTTATTTCTGTATCTTCCAATATTTAAAATTGGAACGAGACAGAATGGATACTATATGATTTAGTACAGTGCCATAAAATAAAATGAGTGAGTTTCAATACGATATGATGCGGTAAGATATGACATGATACAATATGACGTGCATCGCTGCAATATAACACAACTGGATACAGAACAGTACAATATATTACATGATACCATACCATACCATAATATGTCACAATATAACCCGTGTATCATGCACAACACAATATGAGTAGGTGTGAGTGTGACTGTGAAAGGTTGATTTTCTGTATGCGTCAGTCCTGTGATTGACTTGCGACCAGTCCAGGGTGTACCCCGCCTGTCACTGGAAGACAGCTGGGAAAGGCTCCAGCCACCCTCTACCCTGAGCAGGATAAGTGGTAGAAAATGGATGGATGGATGGATGGATGGATGGATGGATGGATGGACGGACGGATGGATGGATGGATGGATGGATAGATGGATAGACGGATAGACGGATGGACGGATGGATGGATGGATGGATGGATGGACAATATGATGTGACACAATATGATACCGTACGATGCAATAACATGCTGTGTCATAAAGGGATACAACATTTTTTTATATACTTTGGGAAAATTTGATTATGACTGAAGTGCAACATGTGTTTAGCTGTTCCAATAGTAGTCCAAATAATGATAAAACAAACACTGTAAACTGTGCGATAGGCTTGTGCAACCCTTCCAGCATCAGGAATTACTGAGCACAGGAATCGGGGTCTCAAGCAGGGAGTTGCCTCAGGAAGTTACTAACACAGTTAAAAGTGCATCATTTGTGTAGACTGGAACTGGAAACACTGGAACTGGCAGAGTGAATACAGTGAATTAGAGTGAGAAAACCTTACATCAGTTGTGTTTTCCACATGTTGAGAATATATATTCCAAGAAGTCAACTTCAGTGTGGGCAGCAGCAGATTCACAAGCTAAGAACTGCACATGAATGCTGTGTTTTAATTGACTTCTTAGTTAATGCTCCATGTCTTTGAATTCTTCCTCCTTATTTTGGGAAATGTTATAATATAAGAGTATAAGCATATGGCCCTCTGAGACATTGTAATATATGGGTAGCACTGATTTGTATGACAACCTGAGTGTGTATTTTTGGTCGGATGAACACACCACAGTCATTTTTAGGGTGCACATTGGACACTTTCTGTGTGAAGCTCTTTTAATTGAGACAGACAGTTAAAATAATAACGTAGGGGATGTTTTGACACTGCTGTCAGCCTGTTTTAATGCTCTGCACATCTGTGTCATTTGGCTGATGTTTCAAGGATAATGCATGTAGAGCTGATGTGTGTCGTTAATGTGATATGGATTTATTTGAAATCTGTCCTTATCAATGCTGGAACCAGTAATTTATATGATTCATGGCACTTACAGATCTCTGAAAACCACAAGTTTATGCAAAAAGTTCTTATTTTTATCATGTCTAATGGCAGGAAAATGAGGTGTGTGAGTTATGAGGCTCAGACACTTTATTCGCAGTTCTTCTGTCCAGAGTTACTGATGTATTCCTTTGTTTCAGTCAGGCTTGAATGGCCTGTTTCGATGCAGCATCATATCCTGGACAAAGATCAGGAACAGTAAATGAAAAACTTCAGCCTGGAAACTTTCTTGAAGTATATGTCAGAATGCTGTTGTTTTTTATGCAATCATAACGTCTGTGTTTCCATATCTACCAAAGTGTGCAGGCATGTTTATCATATCGTTTACCACCTGCTGGGAATCCCGGCAGCTTAGAGCAGCCGCCGCTCGGCTAAATCCTAAGGCAGACAGACAGAATAACTTTCTCGGTTTATAAAGCTGGTTTCATCTTGATGCCTTAAAGGATGACCATACACACTCTTAGACTTTTGGGTCAGTAAGGACTATTCCTTATTTAGACATGCTTGATGGATACGTTGCCAGGTTTGGTTCTTGTGTGGAGTTCCCTACAGTATGTGTGGGTGTTTCACTTCACAACAGCTTCCAACCACATGCAGTCAGTTAAACCGGCCTTGTTTCTGGCAAACACCTCTTTTTTTCTTAGAAAATCCTGTCTTTTATCTGTGCCCACATTCACCTTAATCTTAGCTTTGGTCCTGGTTGGTGTGTGAAAAAAATGAAGTGGCTATAACAGTACAATCCTAAATTAAAGCCTATCATTTTTATGAAGTTATTTTTTGTCATTTTTGCCTTCATTGATAGAACAGCTGAAGAGAGATGGAAAATGTGAGGAGTGGAGAGTTGGGGAAGACATGCAGCAAAGGGGTCATGGCTCAGAGTTGAACCAGCCACTGCTAAAACAGGTCCTTCAACTGGTTCCCTGCATGGAGACATTATTCACTTGAATCTCATAGAACTGACTGCTTCAGGAAAATGAAGTGTACTGTAATGACATTAACTCTCTGCTCATGAGTCCCAAATTAATTCAGGTCTTTCTGATGAGGCATGTCTGTGTCACCTAATTAGTGTTATTTTCAAAAAACAACTGTAGACACAAACCTGATATCTGGCCAAACATGTGTAAAAAAAACTGTGCTGAGCTCAAAAGGTGCCAGTTCTTTTTTTTGTCACTCCCCTCAGGTTGGAAACAGCTGCTGCTTCGTGTTTCTTTGATCATGGTGCTCTGGCAACAAAAACTCAGGAAAGATATCTTCTGATGTACAATATTTTATTTTCTGAAGCCTTTCTATTAATCCTCTCTCTCCCCACCCCAGCCATCATGTTGGCTTTCCACACCTCTCTTTACTCTTCAGTATTTCACTTGACTTTTTTTTTACATGATTTACGAGCTATCATTGTTTGTGAAAGAGTACAGTTAAGATGATAAACAGGCTACCTGTTTTGTGTTTCCTCTGTCACTGATGCTGAAAATGAGCTTTTAAGAGGTTCTGAGTGGTTGTGCGCCGTTGACTGTATATAAACATGGATGGCATCTATGTGGAAAAAAATGAAACCAAAATACAGCAGTGATTGGCAATGACATTTTGTCACATTGTTGAGTCATTTTTGTGCCAAGAAGCATCTTTTTATATTGTCTATATTGTTCACTCACAGATACACATCCAATTGATTTTGGCTAAAAGACAGATCTGCCTCATATTGTGTTTACTTTACATTTCATTGGACTAAGACACGCAGGAGCTTTTACATGCAATCACACATCAATGCTGGCATCTACACCAGTGATTTCAAACCTTTTTGTGGCCTATAATCACTGCTCTGCATAAGCTAAAGGTTACTCCAGGACAGCGTCTGTTTAATAAAATGTGGAGGCAGAGAACAGAACTGTGGAGCTCACAAATTAACTTAAGTAGCGACAGTAAAGTGACACTAAAAAGATCTTTTCAGGGCAGTTTGGATCTTAATGATAAATCCTCACTGCAGTAACAAGAGCAGCTGTGTCAGAGCGGCGCTGTGTTTTGTGCTGATTTAAGTTAAAGTGGTGTCGTCTGAGGTAGAATGCATAGCTGTATTCTTTTTTCTCTGTCAACCAAATTACTGATTGACCGTCTCTCCACGTTATCTGTGGATTTTAGGGCAAAAAATGATGGGTGAAACATGAATTTTTTTTCCCCACCCATGTGTTAAATTTGAACAAATAGTCCACAGAGAACAGGATCCCACAGCGATGGGCCGGAGGCAGTGCACGAAAAAAAACTCCTAAACATACACGAATCCAAAGCACAGTCACTGGATGTTGTTGATATTAACATTATTCTCAGAGCTGATGCCTCCTAAGCTCGAGCAGTGTAATCAGGTGCCAATAACAAGGCTGTGATGTTTACAAGCTGTTTCAAAGCGCCTTATGCCTTGGTGTGTGTGTTACTAAGTGTTTGTGAGTGTAAGAGTGTGTGATGTCTACTCTACTCCTCTCCACAGCTCGAGGGGCTTGGTGGTGGTGGTGGGGTGCTAATAATGCAGACTGTCATCTCCCTCATATGCACACACACAAACGCATGCAAGCGGACACACACACGCACACTTACACACACCAGATGCTCATTTGGTGTTTTTGTGATGTGGCTAATGGTAGCAGCGTAGTGGCAATCTGAGGCCATATGCTGAGCCTGATCACAACAGAGCTGAGCGGCCGAGCATTAATAAACTCTACAGACATGACAATTAGGAATCCTCCACATAGGACAATACAGTCGCACTTGAGAATGTTGCTGCTTTTACTCAAATCACACCAGGAATCAACTGTCAAAACAGTTTTTGTTGTGTGCGCTCGCTGGGCGGAACTGATGCTAATTGTTGAACTTTGGCTATGAATATTGTTGTCAGTTCATCTAGACATAAACATCATATTATCTAGGTTGTGTGTCTGTCATAGGTTTGAGAAAAATATGTGAAATTAAATCTTTGAATATTCAGCAACACCCAAATTAAATAATATTTAAAGCTCCTGTGAGGAATTTTTAGCTGGTTATGACCTCTGTTGTCTCTCCAGGTTCTGCCAAAGCAAGAGCAACAGCATCAAAATCAACCGTTTTTATGTACTTACTTTTGATAGGTTATATGGCTTCCACGGCTAAAGTACTCAACTTAATGTCTTCCCTAAACACAGAATTTTTAAAAATAGCACCAAGTTATCTGAGATTAGCTGTTAGCTAGCTTATTCTTCAGGTACCAGCAACAAAATAGTGTGAAGGGATGGTCGTTCTACCTATGCCCTCATCCAACAGGGGACTTTCTCATTCCACAGACTGAATGAAAAAGCACTGTTCATGCAAAATAACTTCTTTCTTATTACAGCTTCAGACTTTTATGAAGTGTGTATTTTGAAAGCCTGCCTTACAATAACAATAAAATTGAAATTTATTGTGCAGGAGTCTCCTTCTGCAGTTGGCCTCGCTCTAAGAGATTTTTATAAGAAGCAATCAGAGGAGATATGAGAAAGTCTTGATCATGAAGGTTTGATTAAGCAGAAAAGAGGAAAGGTAGGCTCCTCACTCCGCCAAACTGCAGAGGACTCAGAATTATGCTCATTCTATCCACAGAGAGAGAGAGCGCAGGGCAGAGAGAGGGAGAGTCTTTAATTGAGGTTTTATCCATTTAAGCTGTCACTAAGAGGCCAACTCTGAAACCTTTTAACCACTCTCCTCTCAGTAATGACACAAATCAGAGAGGAAATGTGTTTGTGGCGGTGGGAGTGTATATGTGTGTGTGAGTGCGCATGTACCCGCATGTGTTAGCGCTCGTGAAGCAGGAGGGTAATTATGCGGAAATTGGGAAATGGCTAAGTGAATTATGACCTTGTTTCAGCAGAAGGCTTTAATCAGCCCCAGCCAGGCCACGAAGGGAGGCAGAAAATGTTCACTTCACAAGCACTCTGCTCCTGATGGCCACAGCAACCAGTCAGTAAAACTGTCAGCCATTCTGATGTGTCAGGGCAAACCAGTCACTCCACCAATAATTCATACATTATTGCTTTTCCTTGTGTTCTGTATCTACATGGAAGGTGTACAGGTTTAAGTGTGAGGGTGGGTAAAAATTCAAAATTGTAAATAGCCGTAAAAATTGACTTTTAGTGCAGGTTTAGGAAACGGAAAGATTGAGGGCAGCAACCAGTCATTATTTTTGTTATCAATTCATTTCAGATTGTTTTCTCAATTAATTGATTAATTGTTTGGTCAAGTAGTTTTTGGGAATGAGTGGAAATTGCCAATCACAACTCACCAAGCCCGTGGTGACCTCATCAAATTGCTTTAATTGCTTTCATCAAACCAGCGGCTCTAAAATATGAAGTCAACAATGATAAAGAAAAAAGGACTGAAGTTGAAAATATTATTTTAAAATATCTTAAATGAGAATGTTTGCTAAACAGGGACTCAAACAATTCCCATTAAGGGAAAAATTCAGCTTGTTCATTTCTAGAACTGCTTCCTGTTAAAGGATCATGAAGTTTTGGTTTGTTAGTATGAGTTTTGTGTACGGCTGATAGCTTGTGCTAATGTGTGAGGGAAAAATAAGTTGATGCCTAAATTTTTTTGTACAAATGTGAAGATTTTGATTCAAGCGCTGCCTTATATGTTGTACCATTGAGTGCAGCTTCAGCTTCTAGAAGCAAGATCAAACTCTGCCAACTGTTTTTTTATGGAGGTCTGTTTGCTGCAGGAAGCTTCATATCTGATGGCCGAAGTGCCCACAAATCATCGGGTTAATTATTAGCTAAGAGGAGTTACTTTTGTCTCTATGGTCCCTGCTGGGGGATTTATGCTCATGCATTTACATAAGTGCACACATTTACGTTAATGGCAAGGGCATAAATTGTCTCGCAACCCCACTTAGCCTGGCCTAACGGGCGGTGTTGGGAAAGCTACTTTAAAAGCTGCAAGCTACCAATTACTTCAAACTGGCAGGAGCAGGACTTCATCAGCGCTACCTGAGGGCCAAACAAGATACAGCTAGCTGGAGAATATAGCTCCAGCAGCTAAGTAGAAAAAAAAAATTATGCATGTCGTACAAATATATAAGAAAGTATTTTATGAAATTATACACATTATAAATTTAATTTCGTACGCTACTGAATATTTTAAGATAGCATGCAAAAAGTTCTTAAAATGTTTTGAGATCAATCCTTCTGAGCAATGCATTGCCTGGGCATGTCTTCACAGCTGTATGGATGAAAGGAAGAGCATAGCGGACTGATCAAACGAGGTTCACTGACTGCAGAAAGGCAATGGGAAAAATGTAAAAAAAAAAAAATGTCCTTTCAAGTCCAGAATTGTTTTGAGCTTCAGATGTTAACCAAACATTAAAAGAAAAAAAACCCCCACTAATTTAACTACATGAAAAATTATTGTCTTTCAACTACTAGAAGCGTCTGCGAACTTCACTTACAATAGTGATAAAATAAACCAAGTCAGCTTATTTACAACATGACTAGAAGTAGATCTGAAAGAGAAGAAAGAAAAATAAAAGAGTCTGCAGCCTGAAGGATGGAAAAGCAACACATCAAGATGGTTTTGGAGAAACCTGGCAAACAGGGGCACACTGCTGAGACTGAAGATTGTGCAGTATGTCATTTTGTCTTAAACCAGCCATGTTAAAAACATACTACTAATACTCTAATTTTTTTTTTAATCCGGCCCTTATTGTCTTGTGTATTCACAAGTTTGTTTGTGTTTTCCTGGAGAGTGTGAACATGCTTTCTCGTATCTCGTGCTGTGCTCGCATCTCGTAGATGTGTGTTTCGTCAGCTGCACCGCTGTGTGTCTCATCTCAAAATCTCTCCATGGGTTCTGGTCTGGCTGTCTATTTCTGTCAGTATTGGATCGATGGTGTCCTACAGACACTGCACTCCTCTCCTGGATGTTTAAGCCTGCCTCTCTCTCTCTCTCTCTCTCTCTCTCTCTCTCTCTCTCTCTTTCTGGCTCGCTCTTTGGTGTGCGGCGTATTTGTTGCTCTCCCCTGCTCTTCCTCCCTTTGCTCTTCTTTGTTGGCTCAGCTTCTCATCATCACTTCTACTTCCACTTCTCATTGTCCTCTCCTGCATCACCTTACTACTATCGAGTCTCTCCTCAGATCAGGCCATGAGCTCCGACTATGTTTGTGAGCACATGTGCGTGTGAGTGTGTGGGCAGGCATAATTTTCTTTGTGAGGGATCCACATCTTGGCTTGCTTTTGTGATGTGCTTCCAATATGAAGTTTCGGTCATTGGTGTATTAGAGGTCTGTGTACTTAAATTAATAGCATGTCTGTGCCGAGTGTGTGTGTCAAAGTGTTTCAGAGAATTTTAAGACAGATTTTGTGGTGTGTATAAACAATTTCGAGCGAAATACCTCAGTCAGTAGTTCTTGCTTGATGGATTTGAGGTCTTCAGGCTCATCTTTACATCATGGATACTGATGGAAGAAAAAAAAGGTGGTAAAACTTGCATCATTGTAACTGTTTTTCATTTAACAAAAAAAAAAAAAAACCAGTGATGTCATGATGTCAATCAATGACAAATAAGAGTTTTTTAAAAAATCTATCGTTTATGCTTATTTTGAAGATGGTGATTTAGGCTCTTCAATGTTAGAATAAGTCAGTGTATTTGTTTTTATCAGAATGACTGAAGAAAAAGACCAAGTTTGAGACGTCACTGTGCTTTACTGAACTATGATGGCATATAATAGTTTTTTGAGATGTTGTTTATCACACTAAATAAATAAATAAATAAATAAATAAAGTAACATCAATAAAAAATATTTTTTATGAAATATCACAGTGGAAAATGTGGAATATTTTTCAGAATATTTCAGTCAATGAGGATTTAAATTCTGCACAATAACACACCTGTTCCTCTGTTTCAGACGCTTATCAGAGGAAAATCAGTGGCGCAAATAAGATATGCCAAAGATTTTTATGGGTTTGGCTGCACTGATAAAATGATAAATTTAGAGGTTTTTTTTCAGTCAACCAAAAAAGAAATACTCAATTTGCTGTGAGCTCTACTGAAGGCAGTTATGAGCTGTGTGTGAAGCTTATCCCATTTAATATTTGAAGGTTGCAGAACTCAAAACTTTGAGGACAAGTTCTCTGCACATGCTTTGTACGTCAAAACAAGTTTATGATGCAACTCTGCATGGGCATGCGGCACCATGCTGCAGTGGTGGTTAGCTTTGTTACCTCACAGCAGGAACGTTCCAGGTTTGATTCCCCTGTTGTGCAGGTGCCTGTCTGTGTGGAGCTTGCCTGTGCTCCCCGGGTACTCTGACTTCCCACAGTGTCCCACAGTCCAAAAACATGCTCACTGGGTCACTTTAAACTGCATATAGGTGTGATCCAGCGCATGAATGGTGATAATGGATTGATGAATTCCAAGTACCTGAAACACACAACCTGAATTTTAGATACATATAAAATGTATGGGATATTAACAACTTTATTTTCTATTTATTTATTTATTTTGTAATTTTTAGTGTTTGAGTTTTAATGATGATTTACCTCAAAAACAGAGAATGAGTTGACAATGTTGTCAGTTTTTCTGAGAACCTAAGGGTTCAAAAATGTAGTGCAGGCAGTTGCACATTGTATTGAAACCACATAAATCAAGTTATTTCATCACAGCTATGCAATAATCCAAAACTTCAGTAAAACAGACCAATAATTAATTTGCCGACAGATGGAGATTGACGAATCTGTATTGACTCACAGGATGCACTGATTTATCCAACATTATCTCCTCTGTGCATGTCTGAGTGTTTGCTTGTTTTTGACCTTTGACATGCAATGTGGTTATATTTTCTCATGTGCACACACATTAACATGTAGGACAGCTGCATCTTTGTATGTATGTGTATGCACTCTTCACAGGATCAATGGTTGTCAGAGGAGGAAGATTGAATGAGGATGGCTGAGAGCTGGAGAAGCTGGCTGGCCTCATTGCTAACACCCACACTGTCTGTAGGCTCTGCTCTCTGCTCCTACGCTCCGAGGAGCGGGAATGTGCCGTAGTAAGAACACATATGAATAAGTATTTACTATCCCAGCTAGCTTCTCCTTTTTTAATAGAAACACAAAGTCCAGGATTGGTGCTGGAGGAGGATACTCAGTTTTTATCTCCTGTGCTGAAGGGGGTGGGGGGGTTAAAGTCACATATATGGGGACAGAGGGGGGAGAATGCATGTACTGCAGTTAAAAAGAATTCTGTGTCACTTCCCGGGAGAGAGAGAGAGAGAGAGAGAGAGAGAAATAAAGGTGGTGGGTGGAGGAGGGGAGGAGGTGTGGGAGGAGATGTTGTGAAATAGGATGTGTTGTGTTGATGGAGCAGGAGTTCTTCGCAGCCAGGCAAACTCTCCTCCCATCCCGGAATGAGCACAAATGTGTGTATATGAGTGTGGGGTTTTATTTGTGTGTGTGTGTGTGTGTGTGTGTGTGTGTGTGTGTGTGTGTGTGTGTGTGTGTGTGTGTGTGTGTGTGTGTGTGTGTGTGTGTGTGATGCAAAAAGGAAGAAAAAAAAAAAAGAAGAAGGCATGAAGGCATGTGAATGCCCCACAGCCTACAAACATACCACCCACACAAATCACCCACATGTATTGGACCCATACATATGCATACTCTTGACTCGCCAACTCCTCTACCTCTTTCCATTTCTCCCCTGAATGTTTTCCTTCTTCTATACAGACACACCCACACAATTCTCTCTCTCTACACACACACACACACACACACACACACACACACACACACACACACACACACACACACAGATGCATGCAGGGAAAACTCGTTTCACAGGGACAATCTCTGTCATTACCTCCCCCAGATTCCTCAAGGGAAAACATTGTTATTTTCTCCCAGCTATGATCAAATAAAAGTAAAAAAAAAGAACACACACATAAAAAATGAACACACACATTCACAAAACACTCTTGTGTTTGCAAGCCTGTGATTGAACAAAATGGAATGATGACACCAGTCCACTCACACCCTGTGTGTGTTGTAAATTGTCACTCACACCACTGGCTGAGTGATTTTTCCCCCTCTGGAGGTGAATGGTAAATCACAGCATATGTATTGCATCACGAGGTGCAATTTTCTACAGTATCAGCTCAGATAATCAAAGGCTATCCAGATAGGAGCAGATAGGGAGAGGGAGGCCTCCTTAACTCTGTATCAGCCATATCTGTTAGCTTTTGTTGCGGATGGAGAGGAAAGAAGAAAAAAGAAGGAAAGAGAGCACACAACAAGAAAGAGCAGACAGATGAAAAAAATCATTGATGGAGGGCGGAGGGGAAAGAGGGGAGGGCAGCAAAGAATAGAGGAAGGAGGGCCCTGCAGAACAGTACTGCCAAAACCGAGGTCAATTGTGATTAAAATGGCCGTTCACATGACCACAATAGCGGCTGAGTGACAGCACTAAAGCGGCATGGACGGGCTTATCCTGATCACTCAGGGCCTTGACTGGGGAAATCACAATGCCCCTGAGATCTGTCCTTTTTGGGCTTGGAGGATCACAGAGCACCCACGGTCCCAAGCTTTGGCCCTGAAACGGCCCTGACATTAGCATGTCAATGCCACCCCGGCTGCTTCGCCAAGGAGCAGGGCGGCTTGTGATAGTGCCTCCTGGTTAGCGTCGCCCTGTGTCTTCACACAGCCATTCAGTGGGGAGTCAATGCTAACTCAATGCTAAGTGTGAATGGGAAGAAGTGTAAGCTCACTCCTGTAGTGTGAACCTCATGTCTGGCGGTTCATTCAGGCTGGTGTTTCTGTGCTTATACCAGTCTCTTTGAGCCTCTCTTTCTCTTCATGTCTGTGCTGTACGCTGTGTCTGTTATTTCTGTAAGTTCTTCTCAGATCCTTCTGTGAAACTGCACATTAAAACTTAAGGACATTTTTGGTTCTAAAATGTAGAGATATTAAAAGCTACTGTTGAAAGCTTGCTTTTAATCATCCATTCTGAATACTAATCATTTTTGATCATTTTATTTCAGCCAATTATCTCTCCTACTACTTGACAAAATCTGGCAGTCATTCCAACACATGACATCTTTCATTGGATGGAGAAGGACTTTCTCAAGAAGTCAGGCATTTGAAAAAGATAGAAATTCAAACATCTAAAGGTCTTTGGCAACTGGGATAAAGATTCACTGATAAATTAGCTCATGAGCAAGTTGCAGTTTAAAGGTTTTTAGCTGCTGTCTAGCATCCAGGATGTGCTTTCATGAGCTGCTAGTCTTTAAAAAACATTGGAGCCATTTACACAACATTAGTTTTACGATGAAACACAAAGGTATTGTTGCATTTTGGCCTCTTGTTTACATGGAAAGAGGGTTTTAGCCAACCTAAAATGAAAACTTCTGAAAACGGCCTTCAGAGTGGAAATTTTCTGAAACACTGTGGCCACAGTTGCCGTATAAACAGCAAGCTGGAGATTTCAGTGGAAACGCTGAGGTCATGCTTTGCTTGGTGCATTGCGCTTTTATGGTGGCAACTTAAATTCCTATGTGCAAACTGAACAACATCAGCTGTAACATTGGTGAATTACAGTGTTGTGCTTTTGCTACTGAATCTGCTGACTGCCTTTCAACAAAATGTGTATCTGTTACACCACTTCTGCTCTCAGCAAAGACACATTCAATATACACTCCAGATGATCAGCCTACCTCTACTTCTGTGGAGGACCAGGTAGTGGTCACTTGGGGTGTGTATCTACAGTATATCGCAAACTACAGGTCTTGCATGCATACTACAACATTTTCAGTCCTTCAGCGTTTCTGTGTAAACGCAAGTTTTTCCGCTGCGTTTTCTTCGTCTTCAGGTGAACATTGTTGTTCAAATGGCCCCTTAGAATAATAGATGACCAAACATTCAACAGCACTTGCATTAACATTCCTCATGTCATAATAGTTTTATTCTAGCTTTAACGTGACATTTTTATTAATCAGGTTAAGCCTGTAAATTTAGAAAAAAAACTTTTTAGAAAGTTCTATAAAAATCACACAGCCACACAATCAAAAAGTGTAAGAAGAAAATTGAGTTAGCATTAAGCCGTAACATGGCTCTAAAATACTGCCGGAAAATATTACTATGAGTTGCACATCCCTTGTAACTGTTAACTTAGTAAAACTTAAAATCCTACTGTTTTTATGGGGTTTAAAGTGTGCATGGTATTCATTAAAGAATGAGTGAACTATAAAGCTAAATTATATGCAGCCAACAACTCCTTAACCTTAAAATAAGTTTTCTGTCATTCTGGTCAAAAGTGGTTTACATCTTCAAGTTTACACATTTAAAGTAAAACAAGTAACTAATTTGTTTTTGTCACAGTATAAAAATCATGGACAGTTAGCAGGCTAACTTTAGCTTGGTAATAGTTTTTGGCTAGCTAGCACACTTGGGACTGGACATTGCAAATCAGAGAAGTTTCGTTGCAAAGAATATTGAGATATAAACTAGTTTTTGTCCTGTTTTTTTACCTGGTATAAGATTTTAAAAGCTTCCTACTTAGCTCCCACAGCTAAGGCTAGCCACAAATACCGTTTTAGTAACAGGACACAGGTGTCTCTTTTATCTGTCACAATTTGGCACAGTTAATCTCAAGTGGAAAAACACCAAAATATCAAGGTTGAGTGTGTTTGAAAGGAAAAATAGTGTAATATGAGAACCCGTTTGAACTTCCTTGCATTGAGAGGATAATCTATCACTTGACACTTGCAGTAGATGGCCTTTTATATCATTACAATGCAATTAGAGATATCACTCAGTAAGAGAACAAGCCACAATGCAGTGTTAACCTCATTATTACACAGTGGGAAGGAAATGGATGATCTCCAGAAGAACGCCTGGTTTTTAAAATGGTGCAGAGGGGATGGAGGGATGGAATGAGAGGAAGAAAGGAGAAAATCAATGGCTAAAAGTAAAGAATACGAAAGTAAAAGGGCAATGGAGAGAGGAAGATGAGGAAGACAGGTGAGATATTGGCTGTAGACTTCTTGCTTTGTCACTGGAAATCAGAGCTGCAGGGCAGGACACCTTTTGATTTTGTTGCCCTTGTTTTAATCTGTCAGTCACACACACTTACACACACACACACACACACACTTGTGGATAGCCTCCAGTTTGTCAGAGGGTATCGGCAGTGAGCTGAGAGGTTATCATGCGTCGTCAGGTGCCAGACCGACTCTTGGTAGCAGGTTTGTCATTTGTAATTAGAGAGTAATGGAGAGCTGACTTGTTTTTTCTCACCTCCTCCTCCTATTCTCTGTCTGAAGGCTGTCTCTGGGTATCGACAGACAAGTGATGGCACACACACACACAAACACACTCACACACACTTGTGCACACATAAATGCACTGACACGTGTTTGATGGGCCAAGTTTGATTCCATTAAGTGGAGTTTGTCAGTTAGTCAGTGAGGTATTGGGTCTGAATGCTGATAGCCAAACAGAGCTGAACAGGATCTAAAGCAGACCGTTCAGACACTCACAACACTGAGGGTGACAGAGCAGTGGCAGGCCTAACTATGATTATTGTATGTCAGTCACACATGCACACATACACACTATCTGGTGTTGTATGGCTATGTGGTCACGGTTCCATGCAGCTCTGAGTTCTTGTCACGGTTAAAAAGGCTTCCTTCTGGAGAGGAGGAGGGGGGAATGTGGGGTCTTAAGATGGGGAGGAAGAGGGGAGTAAGGAGCAGGGGATAATAGGAGAAGACTAACAGTGGAGGAGGAGGAGGGCTAGGATGGACCAAAGTGAAAAGGGGGAAGATAGAGGCTGAAGGTGGGTTTTTCTCGGAGTATGAAAGCCTGCGTGCCTCCATTCCTGTGCCATTGATGTATTCTAATGCTAAGTGTGTAAGACTGGGCCTCGACTGGTCTCAGGGAGGGTCGGCCCTTTGATAGACACGACCAAGCTCTGGGACCGATCCCTCACATGCCATTCATATGCATATCTTGCTGTGTGTGTATGTGTGTGTGCATGTACACACTTTTCGCTTGGCCATTTTAGAAACAGTTTTTAGCCATTTGTGCCAGTGGTAGTTTGGCCTGATTTCCATATCAATGAGAGCATGTTTTTGGCTGTTTGGAGCATCGCACATGCTAATCCTAAATTACCCCCTAGGACCAAGCTGGTGAAGGTTTTTATGATGCGGCAGCATATTATTCTCTCTCTGTGTTTGTGTGTGATTTTTCTAGGAGGGTGGCATTTGAGCATAAAGTTTTCTAATACCAAGACCAGTATCAGAAAATGCTTCATTAGCAGGGGTGTAATGGCAAATGAAAATACCAAAAGTTTGGTACGGTTCTCAGTTTTGAAGCTTCAGTTCAGTAAATTATTGTTACAGCAACATTTTTTTCTTTATTATGAACATTAAAAATTTCTATTTTTTCCTCTAATGTACAGCATCAACAGTTTCTAAAATAACATTTTAAATGAAAATTTGTAAAAAAAAAAAAAATAAATAAAATAAAATAAGCACACTTAAATTCTTAAGAATTTTGCTGCAAACTTGAACCAAAAGGTAAGTATTAAATTAGGGATGCACCAAGAGGAAAATTCTTGGCCAAAACTGAAAACCAAAAATGAAAAGACCGAGGCCTAAAACAGAAACACCTATAGAAAGTATTATGCCAATTAGTTGTACCATTACATAGATTGATAATAATGCTTTAAAGAATAATGCTGTTTTCATAGATATGCCCTGGTAACGCTTTAAAAAGGCAGAATTTTATTTTTTCGTCTCTTGTTATGGTTTTATCATACGTTCTGGACCATCTGTACACTTTATGGAGAGTGCTCTCGTGTGTGTGCACTCGTGCGTACATCAGGGCAGAACTCTGCCGTGCATGATACAGAGAGCAGTGGAGAGTTGTGATTGCATAACCATCCCGCCATGTAAATAAGATAGATAACACAAGAGTATTTAGTCTGTTAAAAAAAGAACAGGGTATAAACCTGATCTATAACAGAGGAATGCCCCTCATCTGGTTCAGAGCGACTAGTCCTTTTTTTCTGCGCTCTGCACTCCTTCGCCTGTGCCGTTTCCAAGCAGATTCTCCACATCCCTCGTGGCCTGGATCATTTCTCGTGGGCACATTACATGCTTAGCAAATCACTATCCGGGGGTCTTTCTCAGATATACTGAAATACGTCGGCTCTTATACAGATAAGAGCATGCCTGCCGCAGTTTTTGCTTGCGTCATCACAACATGCTATTTCAGTCGTGTTGTTTCGGTGATAAAAGTCGTTTGGCTGAAAACCTAAAATGCAATTTTGGGCCATTTTCAGCTGAAAATTTTCAGTGGCCGAAATTTCAGTGCATCCCTTAATTAAAATATTTCAGAATAAAAGATTACATTATATGATTATATGTTTGCGTGGGGCCTCTTCAGTTGCTTCAACAAATTAGACATGTTGTCTGCAGAGTAGCCGATGACCGTCAAACGTCGGCACACTACTCTTGCTCTGTCTTTGTCCACTGTTGTGTTTCACTGGGAAACCAAACTGCTCCCATGCAGAAGACCTAAAAGATAGCAGGGGACCTTCCAGCTTGTGTTGCTGATTTGATTGGGCTGCCATGCCGCTTGCCGTTTGTTGTGTGCTTCTACTTTGTGGATCGTGTAGAAACATATATCAAAGCACTTTTGTTCTATGTGTACTCGGATCGCTCTGCGAGCCCACCAGACCGAAGGCCCTGTAAAACGGTCCAGTCTGGATACGTGTAATGTTACACTCCTACTAATTAGGTATTAGGTATCAGTGAGATCAGCGAGCTTATCAGTATAGCAGAGTTAAACCAAAAGGTGTCCTGATGAAAAAAACAAATTCATGTAGCTAAAAAAAAAGGAAACTAGATGGTGAAAACAACAAAATCAGAGTCATATCATCTTAATTTCCACAGGAAGTAATGTGCTCTGCCTAATGTTAGTGCCTAGCAATACCAAGCCAGTTGGTTTCCATTCCAGTCTGTTTCCAACAGCATATACCATCCGCTTAACTTCAAAATAAAACTTAATGTAGAGAGTCCAACTGTGTATCAGAGCACATAAAGAAGAATTACTTTTTGGATGATAGTCATACATAAATTGTGAGCTATGTGCATCACAGAAAGATTTTTAGCAGGTGTGTGCCAGACATCCTAAACACTTAAGTTTTGATGATACAGAAACAAAAGCATCAGTACCAGTTTTAACTTTTGGATTTCCTCTCAGGGACTGACTCTTGCCATCAGTCAGTTACAAACTGCAAGTGTTGGAAACAGAGTTGCAGAGGAACAAACAGTATCCTATCATCATTGAACATTTCATGTGTGGCCTCAATGTGGTCTGATCATGTCATCGTCCATCTGCACTGCAGGCCGAAGTTCAGAGTTTCAAAGAGGACTACATCTCGCCAGTCTCTCTAGGAGGTGTGTGCGTGTGTGTGTGTGTGTGTGTACATGCACTTTGTTGCATGTGAACTCTAGATGCTTTATAAGTGTGTGTGAAGAGATAGAGCGTCGTTGGAAGCGCTGCTTTGTTTGCCGTGTGTTCCGGTCCCCATCCGATTATAGCGTGAAATTCCACACACATTGGAAAGCAATAGGGTCTCTCACATATGGACGGAGATGCACAAGTGAGGGCACACACACAATAACGCACTAAAGCAACGAGTCAGAGAGGCCTGTTAATGACTGTCGGGGGCAAGAAAGAGAAGCAGGGACTGTGGTGGTGTCAAGGCCTTTGTGACGGATGCTGGTTGTAAAATGCCTTGCTCACAGGTTTATTGTTCTGGAAAAAAGTAACGATCAGATGTAGCAAGATTGATGCCATTCCTCCTTTTTTTTTCTCAAATGCACACACACACATACACACTTGGTCCTGATCCCCCTCTGAGCCCTGGAGAGTCTCTCTCATCAGTGACCCTCCCTCCACTTGAACACTTTGGATCGTTTTCCTCCCTCCTTCCTCCTACTTGGATTTGCTCCTCTGCTCCGACCTCCTCTCCAGCTTGTTCATCTTACTTCACCCCCTTTCACCCACACACTTCACGGACTGCTGTGTGTTTATCCGTGTGTGTGTGTGTGTGTGTGTTTTTCTTTTCTTTTTTTTTTGCTGGACATAGTGGAGGGATGAGTGTCCTGCTTTTTATACCTTCATCACCTCTGTTTCTGCTCGGGAATATGATTGATGTCTCGAAACAGAGCAAAGCCAGGATATCACCGATGTTTCATTCACCTCTGACTATGTATGTCTGTCTCTGCGTGTGTGTTTGTGTGTATGTGTGTGTGTGCTCAAAGGCACAGGAGGTTATTTGATCTCATTGTGTTGTTGGAGACGAGGCTGCTCTTTTGCTTTATGACCAGCACTGTAGGGAGATATTCAGCTCCACCTGCCTCTCCTTGACGATCCATCATGCCCCTCTCGGCAGACAAGCGCTCCTCCACTCATCTTATTACTTCCTCTCACACTCTCAAAAACATTTAAGACTTTCTCTCTCAGCGTCAGTTGAACACACTGTAATGAATGCACCTGTTCTCAGACTCTATCTCGAGCACAATTTGTCTCATAAACCAAAGAAAACTGTCGACACGTTTGTGTTCACGCTGTATGAGTGAGTGACAAAGTGTGTGTGTGTGCCATAATTCTGATTGTGCGAAAGCGAATGCGGCGCCTTCGTTAAGACGTTAAATGTGCGGTTAACTGAACAGGGACGAGGGCTCAGCTAATGACTGTTTCTGCACACTTCATCAGATTGCTCGCCCGCAATATTGCCTCATATCACTTGCTGGCACCATTGGCGCTTAATAGTGTGTGTATGCCTGATAGTGTTTACGTGCGTGTGTGCGTCAGATCACAATGTATATTGCTTTTGTAGAGCCATTGCAGTTTAATAGGCATGGTGGAAAGCACGGCGCGTTAATGCTCCGGCAACATGAAGTAATGACACAATAAAACAATTAAATATGGTGGAGGAGAATTACTTTTTTTTAGCTAGCCACACCTAGAAGCAATTTGGAGTGAGACGAGATAAACAGAAAGTACAGATCAGGCTTATTACGAGGAGAGAGGGAGCTCTACCTTTTTCTCCATCTCTCTCTTAATTGGCTTCTAAATCTCTGTCAGTACGCCTGTAAATCTGCTGATTCATAGACTGAAAAACCGGAGAGAAAATCTCCTTGGGTTTACAGAGAGCTGATTTCTCAGTGATTATCTGCATGTTTACATAAGCCACTTGTAAAACTAGCTAATGTGTTGCTCAAGTGCATATAGTTCTCAGATTGATGTGAGGCTTGTTTCATTATCGACCAGTCTCTGGATTAATTGGTTTATGAGGTGTCAGAAAAATGGGAAAAATGGCAATCATGATTTCTATGAGCCCAAGGCGATGTCCTCAAATTGATGTTTTTAATGAAAAGTCCAGCGCACAAAGTGATTCAATTTAAACTGGTTGGATGTAGGAAATGTGAATCTTTCTATTGGAGAATCTAAGGCATATGAAAGATGTAATTAAATAGTTTCTTTTGGTAAAGCATTCACAGTCGGAGTTCAGCAGTGCTGAATAAAATCCTAAGATTGAAAACTAAAATTTCTCTGTAACATAAAAAGTCAAAGACATTCTTTTGGTCTGTTGAATGTCTAAGTGGATGTTTCTGGGTCTCTCTGGGCTCCTCCAGCTGTGTAGAGTTAACTACTGGAAACTAAAAGTTATGTTTATTGTTAAAAAGGATGGAATGCTGTTCAGGGCGTGACCCGCCTCCATCCTGGGATTACATCAACCGTTTCCACCCTGAAGAAAGATTACATGAAAGGTTAAATGGTGTTTGTTTTTATTACCACTTGTTATTGTCTGGAAGACTGTTCTGTATAAAATTAGGGAGAACTCTACTGTCACTGCTGCTTTTGTCTCTGAATTTTCGGAATAGATGCCCATGGTGCCATTTCTCTGAGAACTAAATTGTCAAATGAGAGAACACATTTGACTTTTACTCTTTTTGCAGTTCACTTCAGCATCATTGGGTAGGGATGTGTGTGTTTACTTAACTTAAAGAGGAAGTGTCATTCTTTTCCATGTCTTAAACAATTTTCAAACTTCTACATATTCATACATTGTAGAAACATATTCATACATCGTAGAAACCCATGAATCTGCATTTAACTGCTAAAAACGGTCTGTTCAAGAAAAAATAACACAAGATCTTCACAACACTTTCTTTAGTTGTTTTTTGGACTTTTTTATGCCTTTAATCTGGTAGGAGAGGACAGTGGATTGAGCAGGAAACGGAGCAAGAGTGGGGAGTGACATGTGGGAAACAAGCTGCAGACTGGAGTCGAACCTGGGCCATCAGCTAGAGGGTGAACCTCATGGGGCATGACTTAGACCTCTAGGCCATCTGCGCCCCATCTTTACAAGACTTACTAAAGTTCTGATGTCATCACATCAGGATCTTCTAAATGGTTTATGACATGTTAGAGGAGTGGGCCTCAAACATCAAGGTCTTCCCATAGCTCTTCCCCTGGAAGGCCTGCAGAGGGCTGGCCTATCAGAGGGAATGAAAGTTTGTGGAGGCTTAAAGAGACTAAAACGAAGCATTTCAGCAGGGGTTGAAATAAGAGTAAGGGAAAATGGAGACTTATTGAGCTGTTAATCATGTAAACTAGATATTTGCTGTAGACAGTTAAATATACTGTGTGTGGTAGTCATGTTGGATTCCCTTTTTTGTTCTATATGCAAAAAAACTTTTTTTTAACCCCCCCCCCCCCCAAAAGAAAGAGTTACTTTTGTTCTGTGAGTAGATGGTGATTATATAGAGGAACTTTCTCTTTTAAGGGAAAAAGTAAGCTTCTGTCATAGTTTTGTTTTGTGTGTGTGTGTGTGTGTGTGTGTGTGTGTGTGTGTGTGTGTGTGTGTGTGTGTGTGTGTGTGTGTGTGTGTGTGAGTGTAATGGAGCTCCGGAGCACTGAGCAAGTCCTCAAAAAGATGAGGCCCTAGTTGTGAAATAGGTAGCATTAAGTAGTCTGCTTCTGTCCCCTTCAGTAATGACTAACGTTTGTATTTCTCTGTGCTTTTAAAGAAATGCTGTAGGACACTAATGAGACGCTTCATTTCCAAAGTTTGTCAAAAACACATCAAAAGGTCTGGAGTCAATTTAAAGCACAACAATGTCTCAAACGAGCGCAGTGATTTGCTCCCAGAGCGTCGTTAAAATCTGGTCAGCAGCTAACAAAGAAAGAGATCATTTAGGGTCAGGCAGACAGCCATATTCAGTGTGGGCGACCACCATATGTGTGTATCAGTGTTCAAATGCTGATTTGTTTATGTGTTGGTAGGTGTGGGAGTGAGTGTGACTGTAAATTCTCTGACTCATCGAGGAAACTGAGAAACCACCGGGAAATTCTGAGGCAGTTTGTTAGTTTTCATGTAGGTGTTTGCCTGAGTCTCCCCAGCTCACGTCTCCTTCTTCATCTCCTACATCTTCTCCTTGTCTGTCTATTTCTTTGTCCTCTCTCACACGTATGTCTTCATGAATTTGTCGAGATCTGTTGAGAATTAGAGATCGAAAACCCATTTACAGAGGTTACCTACCTAAAGTCAGGCTATTTGTCTGCTGCGAAATCGAAACCTTACCCTCTGCCACTCTCAACCTGCCTCACGCTCTGTCTCCCACTCTTTCAGACTACCTCTCCCTTAACCTTTCTCTCTCTGGGGTCACAACTCCACAATGGAGGAGCGATAAGAAGAGAGATAAGATGATAGGGAAGAAATGAGGGAATTTGTTAAAGATGGAGGGATAGATGGGAAGGTCATTAGCAAGGAATAAAGAGGAAGCAGAGTTTTGAGCTGATGCCACATTTGATGAAGGATGAAGAGCAAGACCTTACCAAATAAAGGCTGTGACTCTAGTTTTTTTGTTTGTTTTTTTGGAAGATAAGTTAAATCACAAAAATGAAACATTTGGAAAGCTTCCAAAATTGAGACATCATAGAGCTGTGCCTGAACTTATATCCCTAGTCATAAAGAGATGTGGTGAAGTTGATGGAAGGAGTGAAGCTGTGGTGAACCCTGACTCCAGTCTGTCTATTTTGAAGCAGGTATCATGTGTGAACCTGCACTAAAACCCTTCTCATTATATCCTTAAAAACCCTATTGATAAAGCCACATTTGTTGAAAGAGCCTACACTCCTTTGCTTAGAATCATAGAGGAGAAGTGTAATATTCAATTTTCAGTGTGAATTCCAAAGTTTTAGCAAAAAAGTCCAACAAGAAGTGTTGAAGGAAGACTGAGTCTTCAAATACGTCTGCATTAGTGTGACTAAAGTGAACAGTACAGTGAGCGATAAGAAAAGACCAGTTGGAGAGGGGTTAGAACGTGCTATTAAATGATGCGTGGCGGCTAAAGGAGGAGCTGGTTTAGGGTTTTATGGTGAGAAATAGCATGATGTGTGTGAGAAAAGAGAGGAGGGTGCAGAATGATGGAAAACAGGATTAGATGGACAACACTGTGGAAAAGTGGTTTGGGCCTGGAGGGAGGAGATCTGCGATCTGAAAAAAAAAGTGATAGACAGCTGGAATGAGAGACAAGCAGAGGAAAAAATGAGTCAAGGTAGGGAATCAGAGTGGGTTAACTGACGCTGTGTGAAGCAGGACAGAGGAGATGGTGTTGCGATGGGATGGAGGACGGGGACAGAAAGTCAGTGTAACTGTAACAGAGTCTGGCACAGAGCTTTGACCTAAGCTAATAGCCTGTCTATTAATATCTCCTGCTAATGAATGCCACTCTCTGTCACAGAAAGGCACAGAGCGTAATCCTTATTCATCAGTTTTTAACTTTTACTTCCTGAAAAATGATCCTAATAAAGTCTTTAAACATAGCAGAGAACAGAGCGACCTGCGGGTGATATTCATTTTCAACTGACACAGGGGCTGAAACAGCCTGGGTGAAAAGTCTGGGTTAACTTTTATAAGTTGTTGGTTTTGGTCCTAAGAGTGGCTGAAAACTAGCAGGGTAAGGGGGTAACACGTGTTTGAACAGCGTTGTGCCCAAGGGTTTTGTTTTTAGCTGAGACCAGAAGACCAACACCATTCATATTCACCGTATCTTAACTAAATGTGAAGCCACAGCTGTGAGATGGTTAGTTTAGCTCAGGAAAATCTCAGAATTATTGGCTTATTTTCTGATAAAATTATTGTCTCTTAAAGCAACTGGCAACTTTTCAAGAGCCTTATGTGTAGGCAGCAGTTTGTGATCAAGTAACTCCCTCCAAGATTTCTTCTTCTATGCTTTGCATTGTTCAGGGTCTGAACAGGGACTGAAGAGAGGGAAATAAGTGAGAAAAAAGCATCCCATAGGGGTGTATTAGCTGCAGATAACACATGGATTAATAATCATTTGGTGAATTACTGTGTTTCACAGAACTGCATTGCCAAAAATCCTTACTTACAATGTGTAATTCACGTGGAAACGGCTCTGTACCATAGAAAACAAATTGTTGCCACAGTAGGGCCATCTGAGCTAGACTAAGCTAAATTAATCATAATATAGCTAAATTGGGCTAAACTAAGACTAAATAAAAATTAAGCAACAGTTAGCTTGACTGAGCAAAATTAAGCTCAGCTTATCTAAGAGCAGTTTGTCTTAATTTTCAAGCTTATCTCCAAAAAATGTTTGACAGTCTTTTTTGAAAGTGTTTAAGTTGTGTCGTTGTGTATTTTAAGTTTTTCCAGATTCTGGTTTGAGAGCAATGTACAATCAAGGTACTTCGTTTCTGCAAAACAGTTTACTGTCCTCTTATTTCCAGTTAACGTTGCTTTGAATGAAATATTTGTCAGGTTAAATTTTTTTTTTCCTGTTATGAAGCCTGTTTGAAAAAAAGAAAGAATGAGTCCTAATTTTGGTCATAACACGGCCTGTTGGTCTGTCCTCACTCTGTTTTTATACCTTTTTCCAATGTGTTTTCTCACATTCCACATTTTCATCCCTTCACATTTAATCCGATTTTAATATGCATGGTTAAAGACATTTTTAAGTACTTCTTGCAACATCTCTCTGGCTCATTAAATCCCAATCAATTACAAACAGCACAGAAAAGCCCAAGAGACATCTAATTCAGTGAAGGCAATCAGTCAGTGTGAATGAGAAGCCAATAATTGTTTCCTTTTTTTTTTTTTTTTGCATTTTGTGCGTCAGCATGCTGGCTTTAGACTACACAGATTTGCCAACAAGAAATTCAGTTTTGTTCTTCACAAAAATTAAATGGTTTTTTTTTGTTTGACAAACACGGCAACTGTAAAAAATGTGGATTAGATCAAAAGTTTGGATGTTATTTTTCTGACTCTCACCCATGTCTCTCCTGAGAGAGGGGTAGAACTCCAATTATTACAGTGTTAAAAGCTGGAGGAAGGAAGATAGAGAGGGCAAGGATGCTTAAATTGAGAATCAAGAAATAATATTTTCTTTGTCTCTATAGATGTGGCTGAATCTGCTTTCTGCAAATCCCTCTGCATAGGAGACAAATCTAAAGACTAGCTAGTCTGATCTAGCTCTTACAGCTCTAAACTGGAACCCCTGTATTCATTTATTCATTCATTCATCCGTTCATTTATGTATTCATTCATTCATCAGTCTTCTATACCATTCATCCTATTCAGGGTCACAGGTGGCTGTAGCCTAGGCATCACTGTATTGCCATATTTATTCAGTTTGTATCAGAATATCAAAGCTCTCCCATTAAAAACAGAGAGACTGTACTCTGTTGCGCTCATTTATTCATCCATCAGATGCTTTTGTCCAAAGCCACTTTGATTTTCTCCACAAATTTCACACACTCCTCACAAAAGGAAACCAGAAAACTAAAATCAACTGCTGCTATCACCTGATCAATAATAGAAAGCAAATGAAAGCATTGTAAACAGAGAAAACTTCTGATCGTGAGCAGGGATGAAACCTGTTGTGCTTGGTTACTAACAGATGAGTGTTGGAGTGGAGCTCAGCTCTCAGGCAGAGCAGTTTGAGTGGTGCTGCTCTGCCAGAAGTCAGGATTCAGGATCAAATATCTCTTACTAGAAAAATGAAGGTCTCAACAATTTAAACCGCATTCTAATGGCTAATCCAGTATAGTTAACCTATATATTGTTTTACATAGTTGATAAAAGTTTAGAATTATCAACAGGAATTGACTTCATAATCAACCAATTGAAAAATAAATTACGTGATTTCTCTTCACACCCTAACCTAAACTCAGCTGCTTGTCTTTCATTTGTTCATTTTATCCACGGTTTATGCCTCCTCACATCCTTTATTTTTTTGTGGTGCACATAATACAAGTTACAACAAAAAACTCCTGCTTAATGTAACATGAAATGATGTTGAATTTTATTGGGCTGTAATGCAAAGACTCACTCTATGAAAACAAAACTAGCACAACTGCCCTTTAAAATTGAGGCTCCTGATCAAGTTTCAGAGTTGAAGCTGGATGTTGGAGATAAAAAACAAGACATTTTCTTCTTGTTTTTCACTTGCTGTCCAGTCTTCCTGCCTGACTCCCCCATGTCTTCAACTGACTGGCTCCCTGAAACACCTTCCCATCAGTGTGAGACAGAAATACACAGCGACACACACGAGAGCAGGGTATACCAAAGACATAGCACACACACTGTCTCTGTAGCTGGCCTGCTTTGCTCCATGCATAGCGGTTATGTAAAGAGAGCACAAATGTGTTTTACTGCTCTCACCTTCAAAAGCGAAACACCATACATACAGTAAGATTGTCACATCAGAGTTAAATGGTGCGTTTAGCCCTTGAAGAGAGCCAATAGATGTATAACAACATCATATAGGCCCAGCTACTCCAGGGCGAAATGATGACGTGACATCACTGTCCTCATAACAACTGCACAGAGAGCCGGAGAGTGGATGAGGGAGTGAGGCAGTGAATAAGAGGAGAGGAAAATAAACAAGAAGAGAAAGATAGAAGTGAGAGACATGGGGCTAATAAAAGGAAAGCAGAGGCATGAAGGCTGACACTGCACATTTGTACTCAGTGGGAGGCCCAAAGTGTTGTCTGTTTCTTACACCTCAGAAGTTTCTTTGTCTCATTTAGTCTTTCATAACAACAGAGATGTGCATTCCCTGACAAATAGGAAACCCTTAAGAATCCTCAGGGTGGAGATTGTCTTTGCAGTCTTTAACTGGATACCAATTCCAATACCTAGGCTCAAATGTCTGGCAACACTGACTACTCCTGTATCATCAGTTTTATAATTCAAATAAAACTTGAACACATTGTTGGTGGAAAAACACCATTATATAAACTTTAACCTGTGGCAAACTATCATCATCATGACTGGTGTGAAACAAATGTCTAAAATCAATAGACTGATTTGAAATGAGCACAGCGCTCACCTCCAATTTGACACATCCTACTATGTCTGCATGACCCCATACGGTGGTGCTAATGACATAAATCCTGCTCTTTAACCGCCAGATGCGTTTGATACGGTGTGATAAGGATAAAATTAGACCCACAACTAACTTCTAATTTCAAGTAAGAATTAAGACCTTTTTATTTTTATTATTATTATATTGGTGTTGTTGTTTTAAATTGAGAAGCACATATTTCACAAAGCATGTAGACTCATATGATTATTTATCATAATCCCAAATCCCAATATTGTTCAAGATAATTGCAATCGCACAAATTTCCCAAGCTGTGCAGCTCTTTATAGAATTGGAATTGGTAGTAGTATCGGTGATGAAAGCTTCTCATGGAATTGGTATTCGTGTCGGTATTTGTATTGATATGGGATTATCATTATTGGTAGAACAATGCAGGTATTGATATTAGCATTGGTTTTGGCACTGGTAATGATATGGAATTGTTATATATTGAACAGTGCAGGTGTTGACATCAGTACTGGTATTGATATCTGTATTGGTATCAGTATCAATAATAGTACTGGTTTCTTATATTGGTATTGGTATTGGTGGTGGTAATGAGATTGGTTACCAAGTAGGCATGTCCTGCATATGCTCACGAGCACATACGTGCTAAATGTTGTAAACAAATGAAGAGCAATGTTGTCATTTTTTCATGCCGTGGAGTCATTGTAACAGAATATTGCCTCAGACTCTCTCACTCTCACTCTCATTCACTGTCACTCTCTCACCCTCTGTTTTTATCTTGCTCTGTCTTTTCTTTCTCTCCCTCACACACAAACATACACATGTCCCCTCCCCTTCATTTTCTACCTGACCTCCTTGGCCTCTTGCTCTTTCTCCCTCCTCCCCTACCACTCCTACTTCCTCCTTCCATCCCTCACTCCTTTGTTTCACACATTGCTCACTCCTTTTCTTTTTCTGTAAGTTTTGCCAAAAGCATCTTTCCCCTGCAAAAACACACACAAATTAGCTCCAGGTTCTTTAAAAAAAAAAAAAATCACACAAACAGATTCAACAAAAGGGATGCAGCTCTGTGTACACACAGACACACAACATAAACAGGGATTGTAATTTGTGTGTTTATGCAAAGCCAGGGTTTGCTATTCAAACCATCCGACCAAAGCCAATTACAACCAATCCAATTACCTTCTACATGCAACACTTGATATCAAGAAAAGGGTGAACAATGCTGCGATTCAAACGAGCACATACAGGGGAATGTGTGTGCATGTGTGTGTGTGAGCTGACCTGCAGGTTATTCCCTGGTTGGCTCATCGTCATGTTTGATTGGCTGCCTGCCGGTTTCATCACATTGCACCAGAGACAGAAGCAGACCTTGTGGCCTCTCACCCACAGGTCGCTCTCTCTCTTTCTTGCTCTCTCGCTCTCTCTCTCTCTCGCTCTCTCTCTCTCGCTCTCTCTCTCAGTTTGTCTTTCAGGCCAACTGAGGCTAGCTCATAGCTCAGGGCCTGGTGTGTTGGCTGACTTTGGTTTTGTCTGGCAGGCTGAGCTGTGGGGAAGCACTTTGATTGAAGAGACAGTACAAACGCTCACACTGCCATCTTTGAAGCAGCTGTCCTGTGCATGACAGCGCCACACCAACTCAGTTCAACAAACACACATACAAAAACCAGCCAGAGAAATCCATGTGGATACACTAACTATTACACACACACACACACACACACACACACACACACACACACACACACACACACACACACACACACACACACACACCCATGCACCCACACATTCTCAAAGGCACAGAGACAAGTCCACCCACAGGAGCAGTGGTGGCACCTGTAAATGCAGATCTAACCTGTCTGCTGCTCTTACACATTAACAAACATTCCTTTCTCTTACCTTACTAAGACACACTCTCTCTTACACACACACACACACACACACACACACACACACACACACACACACACACACACACACATACACCATCTGCTTATTATCCCTTTTGTTAATGTTGTGAGCGCTAAAGCTTTACCTTAATTTGCTCCAGTTTTAAAGGCGTTTGGAACAACAGCTTTTGCTGCAATCTGCTCATTTCTGTAATGACTGCAAACAGTTTGCTGGAAGGTGTGATACGGATAAAATTAGAGCCATAACCAACTTCCTTTTTTTTATTTGTTTTTATTTAAAATCAGTTAACGTTTCACTAAAAAGAATGAAAACAGTATCAATAATGTAATTTAGCCTTAGCCATTGGGTAACCTTAGCCTAGCTTCCAAAGCCAGACCGCACAGACTTGAAATGGGAATCCTGTTGCTATTAATAAGAAGTTGGCTGTTCACAATCAGGTCTGTGTGGCACCTTCTTTGTGGCAGGCTATAGGCCACAATGTCTTTGTCACTCTTGGACGGTGATGGATATAAGACACCTAAAGCCAGTGGTGTTTTTGTGCTTAGAAAACTGAGCGCTGTAAAAGCTCAACTACACTGGTTGTTCAAAGGAAAATGGTGCTGCCAGCTCAAAATAAGCAGTTAGTGGACACAGGCCCAAAGCGGGTTTTTAATAAATTTCTATTTCTTTTTTAACTTAATTAAGAATCACTGTATAGATTTATATAAAAGGGGATGCAAAAACGTTATAACTCATAGTTATGTCTTGAAAAACATGTCTAGATAAAGAGATTATGTGGTTACACTTGCTGTCATTTTGCTGGTATGCAGTCTGTTTAATGAGGAAAAGTTTCTTGACTTTTTGCACGATTCTGTCTTTACATACATGCACACCATTTCCTTGCAGTGACAACCTTCACTTTCTCCTTTGTTCTCTTGGTAGAATATTTAATCAGCTGTTCCACTGGCAGTATAAAGAAAGAGAAAGGGACAGAAAAAACAGTGGAACAGAAAAGTTGAGAAAGATTAGAAGTGAGGAGAAAGTAGGATAGAGATGGAGGAAGCTGAGGGAGGAAGAGAGCCCAACACGAGCTAAATGCAGGTGTGATGAAGCAGTCAGAGAGAGCTAACTCTGCCCCTGTGAGACAAACTCAGTTCAGAGTTCAGACAGATTAGAACATGCAGGCGGGCTGCCACTGCTTTGGACCGGTGGAGATGATAAACATAAACGCAAACTAATGGACGGGCAACTCGGCGGCCATGGCCTCTGACGCTTCTTTATCTCCTCTCTGTACTCCCAACACCAGATTGCTCACAACCTCCACGGCCTCGCACGGGAAAGTGCACTAAGCAAATCACCAACCGCACAGGCCAACAATAAAGCTCAGGTTTGAATTTCAATCAGCTGCTGACCGGGAGGGGGGATGGGAAGATGGAGGGAGGAAAGCAGAAGGAAGAACTGATGAGACGAGGGGAGATAGAAGGATGGAGGGAAGGATGGCAGAGATGAAGGGTCAGTCCAGGGAGATTAGGGCGGGCAGGGAATGAGAAACGGAGTATGAAAAGGAAAACAGATGGAGATATTTTACATAGAGGCAGATAGATGGATGACAGGAGAGTGCGACGAGGGGGACAGGGTGGAGAGATAATTACTTAGATAGAGAGAGGGGTAAACGACAGGAGAGAAAAGAGAAAGGATTACAACTTTACACTAGGGTGGATAGATTGGTGGCAACAGACAGAGAAGAGGGAGGTCGGAGAGGTGCAGGAGATGAGGGAAACAGGTGATGTCAAACAGAGACCGAAAAGAGAAAGAAAGTGTTTGAATGGGGGTGAGGAAAGTGAGAGAGGCAGAAAGTCCTTGCCAGAGGGGCCGAAAATATCTAAAAGCAAACACTGTTGATTAATTTTTCCTTTTTTTCTAATGCCAGCTGTGCCTGTTTGTGTTCTCTCCATACTTATTAACGTATACGAAACCAGAACTGTAGTAAGCTGCAAAAATACACACCACCATTTGTAAAGACAGCCATGGCCTCCCAAGGCGTAACAGTCTCTTCTCATATTCCTGAAACTGAAGGAATCAAAGTGTCTTTACCAAGGGGAGAGAGTTTCTGTCAGAAGAGCTCTGAAGCAGCATCGCTTTAAGCACAACAACTTTCAAAATGAGTTGTTTTAAAACTTAATTCACATCCCAAGTATTTAATACACTAGAAGTATGATGAAGAGAACAGTAGGTGTATTGTATCCATGAGGAGGAGGAGGAGGAGGAGGAGGAGGGGGATGGCAGTTAGCTTTGATGAGTGCAGTAGGAGGAAATATGTATGGTTTGCAGGTTTTCCCAGAAGTATGAGATCTGGTGGTCTTGTGCATAGGAGGAGTGGTTGGGGTGGGTGCTCACTGCTCGCATGGGCTTCAAACTCTTCTAGATAATTTAGTCAGTGCAAAATGTGACTATTCCTATTGATCTGAAATGAATTAAAAGAATGAGGCCTGCTGCAAAAATCTAAACACACATACAACATAAAAACACTACAAATGCAAAACAGCTTTTATCATGTTTGTTTTGGACTGTTTAATATACTTTTGAATTTGCTTTGCCCTCGGCCCGGTTCTTACTTAGCCAAATGCTTAGATACACACATAACACTAGAACCCCTAAAAGACTCTAGAAGAAGTCAGCTTAAAAGTTCTGACTTTAACACATACAAACTGAGGGAAAATCATCTGATAGAACGTAGCCAAAAAAATACCCCTCTCAAAAACCATAAAAGTTTTAGCTGATTTGAGCATTAAACTCAAATGTTCACAACTATGGGCTGATATTTGTGTCACTAGAAACTGAATTCCATCTTCTACACTGCTGCTCCTGTTCAGGGTATCCCAGCTGTCTTAGGGCCAGAGGTGGGGTACACTCTGGACTGGTTGCCAGCCAATCACAGGGCTGATATAGAAACAGACAACCTTTCACGATCACACTCACACTCACACCTATGGTCAATTTAGAATCACTAGTTAATATGATGAGCATGTTTTGGACTGTGGGAAGCTAGAGTACCCGGAGAGAACCCACAGATGCACAGCAGGAACATGCAAACTCCACACAAAAAGGCCCACCAGACGAACAAGGATTTCGTGGCCTTCTTGCTGTGAGGCCACAGTGCTAACAGTTGATTGACCCTGCAGCCTCATAATTCGACTGATTATATTCATTTTAAAAAGGATGATCTAACATTGTTTTTTTGTTTTTAAACTGAATTTATTTGCTTTAAAATTGAATTTAACCTGCTTGAAAATTCAACTCTATATTCCTTTAATTCAGATATACCAAATTCAGTTTCAGTGTGCGCATTTCAGGTTCAGCTCTGCATTTCTCATTTCAGTTCAGAGAAGCATAACCCGGGCTGGGTACCAACCCTCCGTTCTTTGATGGCACTGACCAAAATGCTTCTGTAGTACCAAGTATCAAAATATGCCTCATCTTTTGGTGCCAAGTTTCAGTACTCAAAGGGAGTTTGGAGACTGACGCGAAAGCATATATTGATCTTCAGCACCCGTTGCTTGTTGAGAAGCAGCAGGCTCTGAGCCCCTACCCTATTCGTAACACTCACAGACAGACTTTTCGCTCGCAGCTGTCCCTCCAAGCTGCAGCCAGAGCAAACGACTACACGTAAATGAATCGTGTTTATGTTTGTCTCTTTAGGGTAACTTTTGCCGGTCCCAGGCCAGGATAAAGAAAGAGGGTTGATATTTTGATATTTAGAGGAAAGAAAACAAGAATCAACAGAAGAAATTTTATTTATAGTTATAAACCCATTTATAGTGTCACTTGTTTGCAACTTTTCTTTTGAAATAGCGATTATTAGTTGTTCATTTTTGTTTCATGTAAGAATACTGCTTGGAGTGGAAAAATACTAAAGCTGAAAAATAAAACTCAAGATTTGTACCAAAATGTGTAATGTAATGCATTTTTTTTTGTTAGAATTGATTTGAATAAAAAAAATTCTTCCAAGAACCGGTATCCAAAGGAAGGTATTGCCCAAAACAAATTTCTCCCAAGGGAGACAAATAAAGACACCTTGACCTTGTATTGGTACAGGTATTGAACATTTTTGACTGATACTCAGCCTTGCGCACCTTTTGACCGTCATGTCATTGATACCCCCAAAAACTCTGTTAACAGGTCTGTGCTGTGGATGTACTCCTCACCTGAGCAGAGTGAGCTGAGACAGCACCGTTTCAGTGATGTCTAAAGACCAGGGACTGAATTACCAGTTTTTCCTCTTTAGGTTTATACAGACGTAAAGAGGATTTCTTTGAATTTGTGTGTAATTTTCATGTGACACTGAACAGGTTGAATACATTTTCAAAGCAAAAAAAATTCAGTTTCAAAACATTAAATTCAATGTCAGATCAGATCTTTTCAAATTCAATATAATAATAAATATAAAATAGATAACATACTAATAAATTCAGTTTCTAGTGTCTAATTATAGCCCCTTTTAATGCTTTTGAGTTTCTCTCTTTTTCATAAAACAGTAAAATGTTCTGCCTGTAATTCATTTCTTTGTTTTTGTCAGCATTAAGCGAACTGAAAAAGAAGATATTTTATTCATTATATATTTTTTAAAATGAACTGGCCAAACAATTGCTTATTAGATTTTCTTCCTGCAAAATATTGGAATCTGCATCAGCCTCAAAAAATCAATATTGGTCGAGTCGTAGTACATGGAGCTTTAAACCATCCCAGATTGATAGACAAAGAAGATTTTTCATAAAAGAATGGTATGTGGAAATCTTGACTATAAAAACATAAATCTATATTGTTATTAAATCAAGATGTGACCATGGAGTGAAATACTTCTGTTGTTAAATATACAAAAGTGAATTATTACAGCTGCAGTCAGAACTCTGCAGCAATGATTGAATTCCTCAAACTTTTCTCTCCATTGTGACGGTGATAAGAAGGTGAATGGTGAACAGCTCTGCTTGGTACAACCATATACTGTACTCTTATTTTACCACATTATGGTCCATTTTCAAGTACCAAAAAGGCTTTGTAGCCACTAACAGGTGGACAGTGTCCGTCAGCAGACGTATCAACTGTCTTCAACTGTGCTGACAAGTTTTGTAGGAAGTGTGATTAAGGGAGGGAGGGAGACGAGGGAGGAAGAAGGGCTGAAGGAGTTAAAGAGATCAGATAAAGATGAGGCCCGTCTTGTAGCTGTCCTGTTTGCGTGTGCTCCCGTCTCTGTCTGCACGGATGATAGAATATGACGCTGACTTAGTGTCTGACACATACTGACACATACTGGAGATAGGAGGAGATTAGCAAGATGTGAGAGAGGATGAGGAGGGAGGGGGTGGAAACGAAGAGATGAAAGATGACAAATGGATAGATTTAGATACAGTGGTGCAAACCTGGTGGCACCTGGTGTTTAAAGTCGTTACTGTTAAACGGGAGAGAGTTTACTCTGTCTTTCTCACCTTCACTGTTCAGTCTATCCTTTCGTCCCTCCTTTCTTTGTTCTGCTGCTCCGTTAACACTTCCTGTCACTTTTTCTGCTACTTTCTGTCGTGAAATCCAGCTGGCCATGAGTTGGGCCTTTTTTGATTTAGTGTCACTGTGACTTTGTCGCTCTCTCTCTCTTGCTTTCACTTTCAATCACCTTTTGTCTCCCCCTCTCTCTCTCGCTCTCTCTCTCTCTCTCTCTCTCTCTCTCTCTCTCTCTCTCTCTCTCTCTCTCTCTCTCTCAGAGTCTCATATTAAATTTTAATTCCCTGCAGTGGAGGGCCACAGAGCCAGGTAGTGACAGAGCCTGACAGAGGTGTGTTCTAGAAAATCTAGACAGAGTGACATCTTCAAGGCTGACACGTGGTGTTTGTGTTTAAGCGTCTTTGTAATGTGTGTGTGTGTGCGCGCGTGAGTTGGATAAAGAGGCTCAGAGACATATGCTCATCTCTCTCTTTGTGTAGACTTTTTGCCACTGTTATGTGTGACAGCTGTTGGTAATACATTTAGATTAGGACTAGAAATTTTAAGCCAGCAAATGTACACAAGTGTTAAATATCTTCCATTTCCTAAACTCATTTGCGTGTGTGTCTGTGCGAGTGCACGCAAGCCTTTGCCTGTTATTGCGTGTGCACCGTCAGCAGAAAGTTGGCACTGAAACTGATAAACCATTATGCACGACGTGGGAGTGCATGTTTATGTGCCATTTTGTGTGTACGTGTGTGTGTGTGTGCCTTTGGATGTGTGTTAGGTTTAATGATCTTTTTTGATGGTCTGCTGTAGCGGATATTGAGATGGATGGTCCATATGCTCTTTATGGTGCATGCATATTTCATATTCCAGCAGCAAAGCAGAGCAGAGCAGGCATTGCTTATATGGCCAGGATGTTGCACTGGGACGTGGGCTGACTTTATGAGCGCTCATATACACATCCCACTGCTTTGTCCCCTTTGAATAAACGCCCGAGTACGAACAAAATACAACACATTTCACAACCCCCTTCAGAAAGACACCTACATATTCATAAAGTTTAATGTTGCACGTGGAGTATCAGATCTTAAAAGCACCCGTGTGGCCACCTGTTGTATGAATCACTTCAGGGTGCATGTTTGTATGTCACTTAGGACAGAAGTTTAGCAAAAGTAATAACCTACAGTATCTTTATACGAATAAACGCTAACTTTGCTACTTTCCATTTCCTTTTATAAAACACAATAGTGATCCAGCCCATGCCTTTTTCATTTCCTGTTCTTTCTGGAGAGATACCCCTAGGCACACAGAAAACTATGTCTTTTATGCTTCCGGCAGAAGCGGCAGCAGCGGCTGTTTGTTTTGGAATAAACAGATGAAGAGCTCAATAGTTTAAATGAAAGAAATCTTACAGAGTCTTGAGCTTCATCAAAAAAGGTACAAAGAATAAGGCATGACAGAGTTTCATATTTTGGTGCAATATTTCATGAAGAAATGTATTTATTATTATTTCAGGGGAGTACAATAAAAACCTCTGAAAGTAATGATAAGTTAGTGCAGGAGTTGGTGCCAATAAAATAAAAAATAAAGAAGAGTCTGTGTGGATTATCACTTAAATTAAAGCAGCAAGTGGGGATGAAGCTACTGTGTGAATACACCCACTCACAAACACACAGGGAAAAGAGCATTTTAGGGAATGTAGTTTTTCTTTGTCGAAAACATAATACAGTTTGCTGAAAGTATTCTACCACCCTCTTTCTTAGACAAAGAATTACTTAAGGAAGTAGACCTATTTATGAGTTGCCTTTATGCATCAAAGTGTATCTCCCACTTACACTTTGGAAAACCTTACTAAGCACTGGTGTCCACAAGGTCCTCATGGGTGCACATTTTCTGACTGTCACATGATGATCGACAGATGGTCAACACATGTAGAGGTATATTGATTTCATGAGAAAGTTAGAACGAGCGAGGGAGGGAAGGAGGGCGGGGACAAGAGATTGACGGGCCAGTGGAGGAAGATGGAACGGAAAAGAAGAGGTGTCGTCGGAGGAGTGAGAGGACGTCAAAAAGATTGAACCTGAAATGAAAAATTGAACGGGAGACGGATGGAAGGACACTGATAAGGATGGAGAGACAGAAGAGGAGAGAAGGGCAGAGGGAGTGATAGTGTGTATGGAGAGGGGGGGCGGAGGGAGGGAAACGGGAGAGGGATGCTCCACTGATAGACTGTCGAGTCTGACAGTTTTGCTCATGTTCACTGGAGAGAGGCAGTCACATCATGAAGCACTGACAAACACACACACACACACACACACACACACACACACACACACACACACACACACACAAACACATACACAAACACACACACACGAATTCACAGGTTTGTAAATTGAACAGGCTTACACATCACAGCTTAATAGTTAACTAACAAGCTTTTCTTGTTCAACAACTCAGTTTACTTGTTTTGTATTTCAGCAAGAAAGAGTGCATGAGTTTGTTTGTTTGTTCGGGTAAATTTCATGGTTGTTTACATGGAAACTTAATTTTCCTGTTATGTACTATTCATTTTGCCAACTGTGTCCTCATATACAGACACAATCAACACAAGTAAACAAAAAAACAAATACAGCACTTTGAGTGGGCACCTCAGCTTGGCCGTAATCCACCAGGTTTACCATGTACTTTGTGAGTCAGTTGGAAATCAGAGCATATAAGAGATAAGGAAAATTAAATATTGTTCTTTGAATATCAGAAGGTACTAGTATCCACCTTTTACTTCTCCTGTTTGTCATCATGAAATCTCGTGCACCTGTGGCAAAAGAGAGGTATACAGACATGCAGGGGGTCGAGAGTTTGCAGTTGAAAGTGTGCCCCAAGTTTTTTTCAGGATGACAACATCTGGGATAGCATGTCCATGTCACCATTTTAATATTTTATTAATCAGTTGCTCCCTTCGACTAGCAATAAAATAGTGAACAATCTCTCTCTTTCTCTCTTTCTCCTCTCTCTCTCTCTCTCTCTCTCTCTCTCTCTCTCTCTCTGTCTCGCACTTGCTCTACCCTGATGCTAATGTCTGTTGTATTGTATAATAATGTTCTGCACTGTATCCCATCATACCGTATTGTATAGTAGTGTATGGTAATGCGTTGTAACACACCATGTTGATTTGTATTGTAACATAGCCTTGCGTGGTATTGTTTTGTATCATACAGTATGGTATCTACTAGCAATGTTCTGTACTGTATTGTAGGGCTGGGCAATATGACCTCAAATCAATGTCACAATATATTGACCTCGATGAGGATAAATGGACGAAAACTTTTTTCTTTTTTTTTTAAACCAAATATACTGTTATGGGCAAAATGACATCGGTTTTTGACGTAAATTTCAGTATCAGTAAATTTTTGGTTTACTGACCAGGTCGACTGTATCGTTTTATAAAATATCATAGTGAAGCATATTGTATTGTGTTGTAATGATACGTAATGTTCCGCAGCCTAGTGTAGCGTATTGTACTGTACCATGTCATATCATACTGTATTGTACAGTGTGGTACCATTACCATATCATGACATTCTGCATTGTATCATATGGTATAATATCATGTCATTAGTATGATATTGTGTTGTATAATAGTGGGAACTGAGTGTATCGTAACATCAAAACGCATGGGTATTGAGTCAAAAGTTTACAATAAATAGTACAAATAGGGTCACAAGAAGGAAGTGTCCTCTTCTTCTGCACATTGTGGGTCCATTTCTCATAGTTGTTACCAACAGTTGCTTCAGTCTTTGAGAGAAGTTCATCTTTTCCATTAAAGAAATTCTTTGGCTCTCTCAGTTTCTTGGCTGGAACTATTTGTATTGTACCATGTTTTCGTTTTTGCTGTTTGACAAATAGGGAACAGTGTTTTTAACTGGCAAAAGCCTTCAGAAAAAAATAATCATATCCTATGAAACCTAGATACTAGATCCTTTCTCAGGACTAAACATATATTCAGCCTGTATGTCTCAATTTTGCTGTTTTGTTATAACCAACATATGCTATAAACATACCAAACTTTTCAAACCAAATTCACTTCACTGCTTACAACTTGTGGGTAAACATTGTGTCTCCTACACTGAACATCCGTCTTCCTGAGGTATTTCCATGTTCGGTTCTTTTTTCCTACTTTTCCTTCTTGAAGTATCTGTTGTAAATTTTCTTTCTGCTTCTTGAAACTGTGTTGGAAACCGTTTTCATTCTGCTCTGCTTGTACATTTAGTGAAAATATCTGCCACTGTACTCAGTTTTCTATTTTTGGTGGTACTTCTCCATGCTAATGTCTGAGTTGAGAATGCATGAAAAAGTAAGTTTTTGCAATTTACATTCCTTGTGCAGTTCACAGGACTCTTGGATTCTTTTCTCTGAGTTTAAAGTGTATATACTGCTGTGATGCCTTTATCCTACTGCTCTTTGAATCCAAAACCACTGACTCTAGGTTCAAATTCAGGGTTGATGGCTGGCCAAATAAATATTTGGGATGACACAATTTTCAGCATTTTCTTGCTCCATTTTCATGTTGTTTTACTTTGTGTATCGACTCTCTCAGGTGTTGCAGAGTTGTAGATTTCTGACAGGTAATTTACTGGACTGTGAAGGAGATATAATGCAGCAGGCAGGACCTGGAGTGCAGTGTTTGCTGCCTGTGGAAACCTTGTTCAGGCCTGGTTAGGAGGAATAATTGCAGAGAAGGGCAAAGCTTTCATTGCCTCACTCAGAAACTTTAAGCTTGTGCACTCGATTGCTGTTCACATGCAGAATATAGCACTACTTGTCACTTGTACGTGCATTGTGAGTCAAAAGTGGCATTGATAGATTTTTTGGGCTTATTCATCCCCTGACAAAATCTTTCTGTTTCTGTTATCACTGTGGCCTCTGCACGGCGGAAGGTCTGAGCGCTGAAACATCTGTGCCGTGCTTGTCTTTTATGTTCCGCTTTGATAAAGGATAAAAATAGAAAACTGTTGAGATGAAGTGAGCCAGAACATTGTTAATTTTTTTGGAGTGCAGGCTTTCTTTTTATCCTCCCTTCATTGTTTTTGCTCCATTGATTCCATGCAGCAAAACAATTTTCCTAAATGGGTAATTGAGCAGTTATCACTTAGTTTAACGCTGTGTTTTAATCTGCATGCTTTAATTTGAGGCCTTTGTGGCCACGTATATGCAAATATATTAAATTAATTCTCCATGTCTCAGTGCATTAATATGACACCCATAATGTCTGAGGTGATACCCTGAATGTAACCCATAATGATAAGACGAGCCAGATGCATTCAGACACTTGGTAACTTCGTGCTGATTTCTTTGGACTAGATCTACTCTTTATCTCACAAATGTTTTGTTTGTGTGTGTGCGTGTGTGTGTATGTGTGTGTGTGTGTGTGTGTTTATCCATCTGTTTTACCCTGAGAGTGTCTCAGCTCCTATTTGCACCTTAAATCCATCTGTTAGCTCTGTTCCTGGCCTTGTTGCTTTGTGTTTTGTCTCTTTCGGAGCAAATTAAAAGCTTTGTGAGAGGAATGTTAAGCAGCTACGACTTTAGCTGAGGACTGAAGGCTTGTGCTTCTTTTTTTTTTAGCGATGTCACTGATTTTACATTGTCTGGACTTTTTAAAAAGCAGCTTTTGTACCCAGTTGAAGGTGTGCAGCACATGTAGCTGATCTTAGAGAGCAGGACAAGTCCAGATTTTGCCAGTAGTCCTCAGCAACACACCCCTGATCTCCGTCTTTGCTCTTTGCCTTAATTATTTGTTCACTTCTCAGCCAAACTGAAATGTAAAAAAAAAAAAAACTCTTGTACAAACCAGAATTTTCTACGTTAATAGCTGCTGATTTGTGATAATGTGAGATGGTAACAAGTGGTCCTTAATTAACCATTAAAGAGATGGAGGAGAGATTCTGGATAAAGAGGGGATGGATGGGTTTTTCTGCACAAAGCACTGAACCCCTGTCGCCCCCTTTTTTGCTACAATAGCTCCATAGCTAAGGCTTCTCCTGTCGTCATGGAGACTAATGCTGAAAGCCAGCTGTGGTTTTGTCTTGGAAGCCCATTAGGCTGGAGCTCGGTTGGCACTCCTCTCTGTCTCGCTTTTCTTTCTGGCTTGGGCTCGGCAGCCTAACAATGGGCGAAAATATCCTCTCCGTGTTTAACTTGTCTGTGATATCAGATGTGGGTCAAATAATGATTGCAAATCATTTGGAGCCTTTGTTTTACCCTGTTTGAAGAGGTTGTTTATTCTCACATTAGCCAAGTTGGCCCCACAACACACACAAATGGTTGGAGGAAGAAAGCCAAGTGAGTTTATAATAGTTCTCTTTAAGTAGCTGATGGCTTTTGTTAGGTAGCCCCCACCCACCTTGCAGTTGAAGTATGTTAAAAGAAATGAGAGCAGATTGAGAATAATTTGCTAAAGTATCTGACCTCTTTGTGCTTGATGAATGGCACTACTTCTTATTCCACATTGTGCTCCTCCGTGGTAGAAACGCTGCCTCTTGCCCCAGCTTCCTTATTAAATCTGGCTCTGGAGAGGGATCTGAGTAATGTTGTTGTTGTTGTTGTTGTTATTGTTGAGAACGACTTATCCCTCCACTGGAGCCCTTTTTTCCCCGCTGCACTGATATTCAAGCCTCCAGACCCTGACCCAAACACATCAGTCAGCGGCACACACAGGGTGCCATGTGACTCTGCCAGGAAGCAGGCCGGGAGAATGATTGTTATGCAGCGGATTGATCAGGTTTCACAGGACACTGCCGAACTATCAATCTGTTGGACTGTACACACAGGCGGGCAGAGTGTGTGTGTTTATGGGTTTTTGTGTGTGTGTGTGTGTGTGTGTGTGGTTATTGCGCAGGCAGGGTCAGGACCAGTGTTGTGTGTTTGGGAGGGCAGCGAATGTGGGAATCAATAGCTGGGTCAGAGGGTAATGTCTCGCTGAGTGCTGAGTCTATACACAGCCATCAGACAGGATCACTATCAATCATCAGGAGAGCTTAGGGAACATTCACTCTCTTTCTCTTCTGGCCCAGTGTCTGATGGGACCACTATTGCTCATGTAAGGGCTTTGGGAACATAGAGGGAAGACAATGTAAGGGAGGAAAGAGGTGCAGTGAGGGGGTGAAAGTGATAGAATTGGACTGAGAGGTTGTTTGGTATTGGCAGATATTTGGTGGATGACACTTGGGGTTTGGAAAGGTAAAAAGGCTCGAAAGGAAAGAACTCTTTGGAGCGTAAAATAGGCAGGATGGGCTGCTGGTGAAGTGCACGATAAATTAAAGTTGAAAACAAAATCAATAAACACACAAATTAAGGTAAAGACCACAACTTCTGGCCTTATCCTGGGGTTAGACAACGTTTTTCTTAATCAAAGTGTTCTGTCCGTCTTACTTTCCGTATTTGTCGTTCATCCTTAAATCTGATCACCCCTCCTCTTGGCTTTCTTGTCCTCCTTTGTCTTCTTATTCTGCATGTGTTTCGGCCCTCGGATTCCTGCCATCTGTTGTTCATGCAGTTGTTCTTTTTAATTTCCTCTCGACCATCCATCTGCATCATGTGTGCTCAGACAGAGCCCTCTACATGAGGCTTATTTGATTGATTGCAAAGGGAAACATCCATGTGCAGGATACATGCAAGTGTGTGTGTGTTTTGATTGTAGCACAGCGTGAAAGTGAGACTGCTCAGTTCAAAGACCTAACACTAGCTGCCATTAGGATCTCGTGTGGCTGGAGCACTCGCTCTCACACCACATATTCGATACAGACAAGAGGAGGAAGACAGAACAAGAGGATGATGGATGGGTGGAGGAAAGGGAAGAGGAGAGGAAAGAGTGCTATAAGCAGAAGAAGAGAGACAAGAGCAGCAAAAAGAAGATGTAAGAAAGAGGTGGAAATAGGACGAGATTCACGGAGTGCTGCTTGTGTTATGGGATCATGTCAGTGCTGTGTGTGAGACAGCTTGGCAAGAAACCCTGTTAGCTGTAATACTTTGATCAATTACCAATGATGAACCATCGCTCTGCAGGGCAAGACTGTCTGTGTGTGAATGTGTGTGTGTGAGCGTGTGGCGGCCTTGGGAGGAGGCAGCATATTCCAGTCTGTTGGACACACTCTAGACAGGTATTGATTTCAACAGGGAGAATTTAGAACCTCCTCAAGCTCTACACTCGATCAGACACACCCCTAGCCACCCACAACTTAGGCAGAGATCCAGATAGATGAGGGTTTGGACAAAATATGAATTAAAAAAGACAAGCAGATTTTTTATTTATTTATTTTTGTTTTTTAGTTTACATAATTAAAAAAACAACATACAATATGATTTGAGTTGAGTTGAGTTGTGACATGCAATATGTTAACATAAAGGGTTAAACAGGACACATTAGATGAAAGGATCTAAAATGAAACAACATGAGATGATATGACATGAAATGATACGATACAATAAGAAATGAAACATGATACAATACTGCACTATACAGTATAAACATATATGAAACATAATTAAATGATACAGTACAATACCACATTTAACAGTCTAGTATGATACAGTGTGATACAAAACAACAAAATTGAATATTATGATACTACACGATATGATTTGACATGACACAATATAATATGATTTGACACCTTATGACATGATATTGTAAATGAAAACTATATGATGGAATACTGTAGAATAGGACATGATGTGACCATAGGAATCCGATCCAATACAGTGTGAAATGGCATAAAACAATGTAACTCGATTTATATTCAATATTGATACCATAACATACAATTTGATTCTATAAGGTACAACAGGACACAGTACTATATGATTTGATTCAGTATGTTTCACTATAGAGCAGTGGTTCTTTGTATTTTTAGAGTTTATTTTCACTCTGTATATCAAAATTATGAGAGCTACAGTAAACAGCAAGCACAGCTCAGTCCAACACTAGTCACCTTTGTTCTGGCAAGAGTTTAGCTAGTTGATTGGCCGAAGCTGCTTTGCTGTTGTGAAAAAACACATGAAAAGGAGAGATGATGTTCTAATTTAACAGCAGGTGAGCAAATAGCATCACTAGGGGACGTGTGTATATATTTTTCAGCTCTCTTGTCACAATGTCTCAGGCTAAAAAAACTAGACAGAAACCCAGCACGAGAGAACAGTGGAAATAAGATCAGGGAGAGAGAGGCAGGCAGAGCAGAGGGAGTGTGAGGAGGAGGATACAGTAGGAAGAACTCCTGTCTGTGTTCAATGAGGGCTGTATTGATGCCACACATCTCAGGGAGTCTCCATTCAGAGGGGGGCCGTTCAATTATACCCACCGCTCCGCTGGTTGATTGGAGTCCTCCCGTAACAATGTTAGCATCTCTGTACTGAAACAGAATCAGGATTAAGAATTCTGGCCTCAGGAGGCAGAGTGGCTTTTAAAGTCCTGATTGGAAATCATTTGTAACACTGCTGGACAGGTTTTAATCCAGCGCGGCCCTGTGCCCATCAGCAGTGTCTCCTTTGATTTCAGTAACCTTGATTTATCTTGGCGTGCGTGTTATTTATTTATTTTTCTATGCAGCTCCCTGTTGCTCTCACAGTTACACATGCTTACATTCTTGACTTCCAATAAGCCACCTGTAGTTTTCTTCTTTTGATCTTTGTAGACTTGGTGGTTAAAAAAAGAACAAGAAAACTCAAACTCCCTCATTATACTTGCATCCCAATGTGTCTTGCAAATGAAGTCCACACGTTTCATCCCAACATGTTGAAATGTCCAGTGCTGATAAAGGTTTAATCTGACAAAGTTTTTTTTAAAAAAAATTTAAGAATATTTTATTTAAACAAAACTTATGGGAACTTCAGGTACTTCACCAACAAAAATAAGCAGTTATTGGTCACAGTGGAAGTTTGACCTGTTCAATGGTGCTCTATAAAATCAAAATAGTGTGCTATGTTGAGCTAATGTTTTCCTGGTATAGTGAACAGTCTTGTGGGGAAACAGCATCTTGAATACCTTTCTAGTTGGACAGCAAACACTGTTAACACATTGTGGAAAAAAAGTAATGTTTTAAAGTCCTATGAGGCTTAAAGCTGTTAAAGTTGGTCTGCACTGGACACCTTGGCATTTGTTAGAAAAATCATTTTCTTTTATTTTCTTTTATTTTCTTTTATTTTCTTCAAGGCTGGTAAGGGACGTTTTCATGACCTGTTATTGAATGGAAGTTAAAGCTTCAGTAAGAGATTTTTCACTGGCAATCAAACAGGCTTTACTTACTCCTGATGCCTCTATTTGATCTTTTTAAGCACATGAGACCATCATATGCGCATTTCTGCTAAAGTGTACCAGAATGTGGCTCTGGAACTTTTTTTTTCTCAAGGTAAGAAAATAGGATATTTGAAGTTTGTGCAGTTTGGTTGAAATTCCTACAATTTTTGAGTGTTTTGTGTATTCGGCTTGTAAGAGAGATGAAACATTATTGTCAGTTATCATTTTGAGATTTAAGGTGGCTTAATTGGTTTATGTCCTCAACATATGTGATGAGAAATAAAAAAGAAAACACTCCACCTTGAAATCTACAGCTGTCAAATAAAACAGCTAAAGAAAATATAAAATGGCAAATTCTGGGCACAGGTAGGGAGTGTATCAGTGGTAATCTCCAAAGGTCCATGCATTTTATTTATTTTTTTTATTTGACCTTTATTTTACCAGGTAAAAATGTTTGAGAACCAGTCCTCATTTACAAACATGACCTTTTCAAACCATGCCTTCACACTGTGCAGACAAGAACAATCCTTGTGCATGTGTGCCACAAGTCACCAATTAAACTTTCTCACCTGGAGCGGCATCACCAATTGTATTTTCATATTCATATTATTAAACTGTTTTGCTGAGAGAGTCAATGTTATTAGACTATTCATAGAGCATTTGACTGTGTGTTGTACGGCTATTTACTAATACTATGTAAATGTGTCACAGTTGCAGCATGGTTGCATAGCCTTCTATAGAGCAAAGTTAACTGGGTGTACACATGAGCGGGAGTAATAGGTGTGTTTCAGTACCAGTAATAGCACTGCACCCCTGCAGGCCATCAAAGAGTAGACTGACTATTTTTCATATAGTTGTTTTTAAAGTTTCTCACCCTTGCTGTGGGGGTGAGTACTGGGCAAAGTAAATAATTGCACATAGTCTATTTTAAAATGCTCAAAGCAAAGATTCATTAAGACTGGCATAAAAGACATTTGATGAAATGTTACATTAGAAAATATTACTGAGACATGTACAGGACAAAATCAGCAAAGGTAGAAAAAGTCCTACTCTGTTCACAGGGGGCGCCAAAATGGATCCAACCTGCAGGTGACAAGTCTGGTTTGTTAAATGAATAGATCAGGGATTTATCAGCATGTTGATAAGAGAATCTATTGGCACCAGTCTAACCCATGGAACACTTTGGTGGTCTAATTTCCTGGTGTTGTAAAAACATGACACATACCTGGTGTAGTAACACCATGCTTTGACTTTGCCATGGTTGAAGGAGAAACTGCATTTAAATTGGCTTAAGTCTTTCAGCCTCCAATCCCCCTCACTGCCCCCCTCCCCTCCCCAGCAAAGTCTTACTAACAGTGAGGAGCAGAGTAAGCCTCTCCTCCGAGCTCTTGTTACAAAAAGGAATGATTGCTCTCACTGTCAAAGTGTTTTATGGCTGTACAGTGCTCCAACTGGCCGGGCACATAACAGGGAGGCAGGGGGTAACTCTGTGGCATTATGTTGCCTACCTCTGATTTATATAGGCAACACACTCTCTTTCCTGCTCTCTCTGCCGCTCTCTCTCACTCTCTGATGTGATTTTACAGTAGTGACATTGATCCAGGCCTACTTTGATCTTGCTCTTAGCTGTTGCTCCTTTCGCTCCCCTCCCACTATCACCCCTCCGCTCCCTGGTGGCCAGACTCTGCAGCTTTTAACCCCGTCTACCCCTCGTCTCATCCCATAAATCTTCCCATCTTTCTCTCCATCTTTCCATCACTCCGTCCCTCTGGTGCGTCTCTATTGTAAGTGTTCTTTTGCACTTGGAAGCCGCTCTTCTGCTCCCTTGGAGTTGTGTGTGTGTGTGTGTGTGTGTGTGTGTGTGTGTGTGTGTGTGTGTGTGTGTGTGTGTGTGTGTGTGTTGCTGATGAAACTTCCTGCTCCAGGACCCCCTCCTCCCCCCGCTATTAGCTCCTACTAGTCAGGTATCATGTTTGGAGGTATTAAATCTATGGTGGTCCAACACAAAAGGAAAGCCAGGCATCAGAAAAGCACAGAGGGTGACTTTTCATGAGCTACTCCACCTTTTAACCTTTTAGTTGCTGTATCTCTTCATCTCTCTTGATTTAATTTCCAGGAAGCGTTACTCCACAGAAAACTCCACTTTAATGAGGGAAATTGGAAATCCGCTGATATGAAAGCTTTATGCTTGAGGTTAAAAAAATAAGACTCATGATGTTATCAGTCAGCACGATTTTTGTTTTAGATTTATTAAAAATCTTAAAACTGAAGAGCAAAGCCATTCATGGATCTCTTACGCTTGTGCATAAAATGGTCTCTTTAATTTATTAGAATTAGAATTCTTTCTATCAGTATGGATAAACTTATTTTATTTAAATGGACTAAAAACATGTAAAAATACACTAACTCTCAAAGACATTTCAATAAACTGCACCATTTATTGTTTTTATTATTTAATGTACTTGAGTTTTGGTGAAGATAAAGTAAAATTTTTTAGTCTAAAAGGGTTTAAGGAGTCAGATTGCTGCAACACTGCTGTACGAATAAAACCTAAAGGTTACAGAGTCTGAAAAACAAGTGAAATATAGAAACATAATGTATTTAATAAAATGTACTGAGTGGGGGATTAATGAAAAACTGTGTCTAAAATAGAATAGCAGAAGACACAGGAGGGTAAGAAAAGGGAACCTCATATAAAATCTGACATTACATTCACAGTAGTTTAAGCAGCTATACGAGGGGTGGTAAAAACTGAAACGGCACCAGATAATGAATGTAAAATAACACATTTTCATAAATTTAACTGTAAATAGAATTGTTAATAGCAACGATGCAGAACAGTGAGAGTTACAGTATTATTAAACATTGTGTTAATAAGCATTAAAAGCAGTAGTATTATAAAATACTGTTCTTGAGGATGATTTATAGCTAAATCTGTAGGCTGCTTTACTGGAGCTCAGATGGATACCATGGCTGTGCAATTGAGACCAAGTCTTCTTTTCAGTTATTCATTGCAGATAACAGTTGCAACGTTCTATAAAATCTTGGTTCAAAACCTGAAATCTCTCAATTTCACTCAAATGTTCCCTTCATACAAACTCTTGAAAGATGTGTCAGTTTCCTGGTTATGGACAGCCAAAATTCAAGGATTTTAATGCAGCGCTGCAGCTGATGGTGTCTTTGACACACTCATAGTAAATAAAACTCAGTTTTTGTGTGTATTTGTGTCACTCTGTATTAATAAACTGTGTGTGTGGCAGGTTAAGTTGAGATGCTTTGATTTTCACTCAGAAATGCTTTTTCACAATCTAAAACATGAACAGGCACAAACTAACACACACACACACATAAAGACACACACACATTCAGAGTGGGAATCCTACAACCAGCTTTTATTTTGGCAGAGTGATTTACTTTTAGATTACTCAAGATACTTCAAGTTGCCCTCCCACTCATTTTTCTCTCTTTCTTTCTGCCATCATCCTGTCCTCTCAAAGGAGTGCTCGCTTTTCTTTTGTAGCATAAAACTCCCTAACTGCTTCTTTTTTCTTTCTTTCTTTTTTTTTAAATTTCCTGTCTGCATGGTTCCGGCATCCTGTGTGTCTTCTTTTTTTCTTTTTTTTTATAATTTGCATTCACACCTCCCTGGTGGAACCAAACCCCATCCTTCTCCCTTGCTCTATCTCCCCCTCTCTCTATCCCTCTTTCTTTTTTTGCATCCACTATAAATATAGTTCCCTTGAAGCATTCTTGCACTTTTTCTCTAACACTAATTCCACAAGAAGTAAATCTGTTCTGCAGGGAGAGTAAATGATGTAACGAGAGAAAGTGAGGAGCGCAAAGGAGGAGGAAGAGAGCAAAGGAGGGATGTTGAACAATTAATCTTCTGCTCATGTCACTCTAAAAGGGAGGGATGAGAGGAATGGAGAGCAGGGGAAGAAAGACAAATTCAGGATGGATTTGAAGAGAGCAGGAAGGAGTGATGGAGAGAGGGAGACATGGGGAGCGGTGTTTCGATCTTCATTTAATAATTGAATAATAATCTCCCTGGAGACATGACCTAGAACTGGCAGAGAGGGAGTGAGGCAGCATCAGGTGCAGGATGACACGCTGCTGCCCCCTTGTGATTTTATGATGTCACCACTATAGCAGCCTACAGAGTGTGTGTGAGAGTGTGTGCGCGCATGCTCATCGGCGTGTGTATGATTTACAACTGCAACCTGTCTCTGTCACACACATTCGGGCCTGCGTCTGTGACGAGGAGAGAAAGAAGGGCTTTTGGATGTCAGGAAAGAATCTATTTCACTTTGTCACACAAACTACACACACACATCTTCTCCCAGACACAGAATCAGACCTTATCTTCTTGTCAGGCCGAGTCTTTTTTAGGGTTGACGCTGATATATGAGCTTTTGGGTGGGGAGGGGTGAGGGTGGAGAAACGTGGGCCAGGACGTTGACGGCTGACGTGAGCGCAGCGTTGCGCTCAGGTTGATGTATGAGCAGTGGGGTTAGGGGACAACGCCGCGCTGACACCAGGAGAAGGAGCGGTGGCCCTGGGGCCTTCAGTCCATGCTAAAGAGCCAGCTCCGCATTCTCTGCATGCAGCAGCTTTTAGCCACAAATACACACACATACACCTGCTTTGCATTATTATTAACTCAACAACTCTTTTAATGGGGATGTTTGACCTCAGGTGAACATTAAACCTGACATGCTTCGATGTGGAGACAAAGAACAGCAGTCAAAGATGTGGGATCCTGTGTTGTATTTGTGACTTTTTAGCCGTGTGTGTGTGTGTGGAGGGGGTGTATGGCTCAAAAACTGTATATAAAAATGTAGTTCTTATAATGGGGTGAATAAGACTTTTGCTTGACATTGCTGCTGCTGGTCGGCTGAGGAGTGCACATTTGTAAATTAATAATATAATGACACTGGCTACACTATGAGCGAATGGAACGCTGTGCAAGTCGGTTCCTCACGTTGTGGATCATAATCAAATGGGCATGAATGAAGCCTCAATATTACAGATTCACTGTTTGTCAATACTGCGTAACGTTTCCATTGCTACAAAACAAAAAGGAACTAACTGCTGTGTATTTTTAGTGCTTATGATCCTGACAAAATTCTGTGGATTCACTGTGTGCGTGTGTGTGTGTGTTAGTGTGTGTGCTGTTGAAAGCAGTACAAACATAGTAAAAAGCAAAAAAATAAATTTAACCCACCACTGTATTTTTATACACTTCTAAAACTTCATTTTAAACATAAAAAGACTTTTTTAAAATAATAATATAAATAAATGCTTAATTTATTTTATGTGGTTGCTAACCAAAGTAGCTTTCTCTTCTTCCTGTAGTTTCATATGTTGATTTATTTCTTGTTTGTTTCATGTAAGCAGTTTAGTCAAGTTTGTAATCCATCCGGCTAATCAAATGTCTTTTTTTAATCTGAATTTGGTGAATATTTTGTGATTTTCCTGAAGGGAAGTTACTATGACCTGTTAAAACAATGACGCCTGAATTAAACCTCTTTGATTTAGTTTCAATTTGCTTTGTTGTTTCATTCATGTTAAACAACAAATGACGTCGCTCATTCTGACTCCCTGTCTGTGTGTCTTTGTCCAGTCTGCGCAGGGAGGGCTACACGATGCAGGTGAATGTCAACGACTACCTGGACATCTACTGCCCTCATTACAATGACAGCCAGCGCATGGTGGGCACCGGCGAGCAGTACGTCCTCTATATGGTCAGCTACCGGGGCTACAGGAACTGTGACCCTCAGCTTGGCTTCAAGAGGTGGGAGTGTAACCGCCCGCACGCCCCACATGCACCCATCAAGTTCTCAGAGAAGTTCCAGAGATACAGCGCCTTCTCACTGGGCTATGAGTTCCATGTTGGACAAGAGTACTACTACATCTGTGAGTGCAAGCAAACCTCAAAATAATTATTTCTCCTCAGTCTGTATCACGATGAAATGTTTTTATGTCCTCAGAGTGTAAACAAAGTGGCAGCAACCAGAGCGATAACGTGAGAAGCTCTCTCAGATCAAGCATGTTCTAATTTCATTGTTAAAATGGATTTGATGATTAGTCAGCTTAGAGTCGACAGTGTCTGTCCTCAGGTAATTTCAGGCAGCAAATTAGTGTTTCACATTTAATCAAATCATGCTATAGTCAAGTAAGCTCATCAATTTTGTTCAGGGCTAATCAAATTAACTCACAACACCTCGTGCTGATATGATGCTGTATAAATAATGAACCTATAGTTTGTCATCAAATCATTTTGAATGAAATTTTTCACCCCTGAATTTAGTATCTCATGCATTAAATGGGTACATAATAGATGCAGTGATCATTAAGACTTTGTTTGATGACAGGAGAAGTCTCTGGAAAGTTTTGTGCTACAATATCAAAACAAAAAGCTGCTCTCCCCCAAACTATTGCGTTTTCTTTTTCTATGCATCCTGTGAAAGTTTTCTCTCATAGTCCAGAGAAATGCAGATTGAGTTGGGTTTATCATCACCTTGTATTTCTCCTTGTAAATATGAGAATTCATGGATGTGTTTCCCATGATGCCATTCCTGTAAATAAATGGCAACCTGCACTACAGTAATCAGAAAACTTAATAGGAGACTTTTGGCTTATCAGTGAAGGTGAAGATCAAGTAACCTTTTGACTGCTGATGAGCTGTTTTTGTTAATAAAGTCAATCAAAGGTCCTTGTTTGCCCCATGTGATCACAAACTAGATGTGTGTGGGGAGTCTTAGGGGTCAGCACCTCTCGTAAGGTGGGCAGTCATTCACTATCTTCAGAGAGAACTACGCTAATGTTCAGGCACAGCACTGCATTTAAGAGTGTGAGCTGGTATGTAAATTAATGTTTTTATGAAACACTTTGCAGCCCTACTCCTCCAGTTGTTGTTTACATTTCGTTCATTACCCAGCATCTGGCAGCCGACAGTCAAACAGGTTGTTAGCCTGTCATGGCCACTTATCCAGGGGATTAAGATCGTTATCTGAACATCTTTAGGCCCATTTTATTCTGCAAAATAGAATGAATTTTAATAGTGAAGGATACTGGTGTGATGTATTAAAGCATGTGCCTCACATAAAAGGGCCACAGTCCTTGTTGTAGCATTCGTTGATTTGAATTCCAACCTTGACCCTTTGCTGCGTGTCTTTCCCCTCTCTTTACTCCCTACTTTTCCACTCTCTCTTCAGTTGTTCTATCAAATAAAAGGCAAAAATGCCAGAAAATATAATGTGAGACGGAACAAGAAATGTTTAGCCAACACCTCTCTTTGAGCTGTTTGAACCCATTACACTATGCAACACTATGATGCTAAGATGTTCGTGTGCTCAAGCTGCAACAGGAGCTCTGAGATAAATCTAAATCATGTTGAAACTTTTATGGTCTGTGTAACTTATATTTGTAGTGTGTTATGGTAAAATGCTTCCATCTGTTATTCCTGCTTTGATATGTTAAAACATCTGTATAATACAGGTCATAATATTAACTCAGACTTCTAGCTTTTTGCAGTTGCAAAACCTTAACTTTATCTCCGATCTTTATTCTTGAAATAACTCATTTGTGTCACAGCGTTTAACACGTGTAAATACACAACAGCGGGACCTATTGTCCATTTTGTATTTTTACAGCAACACCCACTCATCATCATGGCCGCAGCTGTCTGAGGCTGCGAGTGTACGTCTGCTGCTCCACGGGTGAGTCTCAGACTGTCTGAATGTGGGCTGAGTGACTGTGTTTGGTTTTGTGTGTGATGTCTGACCTGCAGTAATGTAATACTTGGACCTGTTTGCAGACTGTATTTGCACCCATCTGGCCACTCTACCATCTGGCAGCCACCATACATGCACACTCACTTTGACACACAGACGTATTACTCACAGACACAGAGCAGATTCATACAGATGCACACACAATCTAAATACAGTCTGAAACAGGCAGAGCTATTACTACCCCTGCTGAGTTTCCCCAACAGCATTTTCAACCCCTAGCACAGAGCCCCCTCTTTGCTCTTCTTCTTCTTCTATCTCTTTTTTTGTCTCTGTCTTCTTCCCCTTCCTGCTCAGCAGAAAGGAGCAGCTCCAGCTTTGATGGCCCCTCACCCCCGCTTCCTCCATCTCCTCTCCCCCATCACCCCTCCTCTCTCACTCCCTGTCAGAATCCATTTATTGCTGTGTGCGGTCAGTGGGTGGCTATGTATATGTAGTGTTAACCTCTCTCACTCTCTCGCTCTCCTGCCTCCCTTCAATCTCTCGACCCTCTCTCGCTCACACACACACAAACAATCACACAGAGCTCACTCTTATACACACAGACTTTGATCCCTGGCCTGTCCGGTCCTTTTAACTTCCACCGCCCTGTAGTATTAACCTCTCCTCCCTTTCACACCCTGACTCCATCGCTCTCCTTCTCTTTTCACACACTGCCTCTCTTCAGCTTGATCTGCCTCCACTCCTCTCTCTCTCTCTCTTTTTCGCTCTCTCCTGCACCCTTGTTATGGCTTGTCAGTCTGTCTGCTCCCGGGGATTTTTTTTTTAACCCTTACACCCTTGCCTTGCTGTTCCCTGGGCTGTTCTCTCAACATGTCGAGTTGGATGTAATTAAAATCCTTTGGGTTGGAGGAATGGTTTAACCCCTCTAACCTCACTCTCTCCCTCTCTGGTTTTCTGTCTCACTCAATTTTAATCTCTCTTTCTCTTTTCCAGCCTCTGACGTGGATGATGAGCCAGAGCCTACAGAACCAGACTACACGCTTAGACCAGGCTTAAAAATTGATGATATTGGTGAGTCACGTACAAACACCCACTCAAGAGAGATGTGACTGACTGTGGAACAAATAATCATAAACCCTGTGGACATTAAGACAGACATGAAGTCATGTTTATCAATCAGCTCACATTAGTCTCAAATCACGTGAATCACTTTGTTCACGGTCACTATTAGTCTGAAGCACTTCAGCGATACTTTAACTCAAAGTTGGTGTGCTGAAAGGGAGAAAATAGCACTGAAATTAAAATTTGATGTGCTAATTTCGGACCTTAATGATATGGTAATAACCATGATAATAATCACATTCATGTGGTTTCTTTTTTATTGAAATAAAAATCATTACAGA